>OZ034966.1:52985818-53495818 GCA_964030785.1 Siderastrea siderea | reverse complement strand
GTTTCTTTCCTTTAACTTTCTTTTCTCGTCCCAAATGTCCTTGTCAGAATAGCATGTTGTTAACGCCTTATTTTTATTTTTCTGTCCATTATAGAGGGGTATGGAAATTTTACCTTCAAAATGGAGTTCTACAGGAGTGCAGCATACGCTACGCCCTACACTGACAATGATTACCCGATACAGGTGCCTCTCAATGACTACATATACGTCCAGTACAGCGTGGAGTCGAGTGCAGACCTGGTGATAATGGCTGAGAACTTTAAGGCCACCAAAGATGGAAGTTTTTACTCCTGGCCACAGTACAACATCATACAGAATGGGTTGGTATAGCACAAAAACCACTTTGCTAAGCAAAATTGTGGCCTTTAAAGCACTTATGAAGCAATTAATGTAATGGTAATAAGTCGAACAAAAGCGCTGAAGAGGCTTGGGGCAGGTATCAGGCACGTGTACGTCAGTAGTTCTCACAAAACATTATCATTTTCAACTCGATTGAAAAAAAAATTGGTTATCCTACTACAACTGTTGCAACACCTACCGGGCGTAAAATTGAGATGAATCGTGTAAAAGGACTACATTACATAACGTATCCTTGAAAAACATGAGGTACAAACACTCGTCCTGTTGAATCAGATTATAATTTGGTCCAGTCATTTACCAGGTGTATAGATTTTGCCATCGGCCTCTACTGTCATCACATACCAGGTGCTAGCTGAACTGAAGCCTTTTTATGTCATATTATCATAGCTACAAAAATAGATAAATAAACAAACACAAAGCAAACAAACAAACCTGAACAGTAGTAAAATATTTTGATTCCGTAACAAATAGAGGCCAGAATTTAATAAGATTAAACAAGAAACCAACAGCAGAGGAGATTTCAGAAGCCAATTTTCATGAATTCAATGCTTCCTTGTGGAATGTTTTAAACTAAATGTGTAACTATGGAGCCTTGTGCTTTTTGGATCAATGACTGAATATGTTTTCTTTTTTCCCGCCAGAAACGGTTAAATAATGCCTTTGATTCAATCATGTCCGACATTGAAGTTAGCATTTTAGCGAGGGACCTTTGTACACATTATTTAAATATTCGATCCAAAAAGAATATTTCATACACCACACTAATTAATTTTCCATTACACTACTAATTTACTACTACGGGGGATATATAAATTTTCAACAACATAAATTAAACCAACTGGACCTTCTACCAACAGATGCCCAAGAGATACTACGCTGGATTACAGCTACGATCCCAACCGAAGTTTCCAACAGTTTAAGATCAGAGCGTTTAGGTTCTTCAACGACTACGACCCTGTTTATCTCCATTGTGAAGTGCTGGCCTGTTATCGAAACTCTGCCAGCTCCAGGTAAGCTGAAGTAAAACAATTCTTTAAGCGTTGTTAGTTTCTTCTTCTTTTCATTACTTTCCAATTTTAGAAGCAGGATAAAGGCGAATATACCTCATTATTATTCAACAAATTGTCACTATGCCCATATATGGTAAGGAAGCCCTCAATATCTGTCATCCTACATGACAGATATCCTGCGATATACGTAAATGACCATATTTGGAAGTGCACTGCAGATTTTCTTTCATTGCTAGTTTGGCGGCCATTTTGAAAAGCGAGGCAGTTTTAGCAGTGTTCTCCGTAAATTTTAACTCTCTGGAAGAAACTTTCCACGATTAACTACTCTCAAAATGTCAACAAGTATGTGCTTCAGCTTACAAAGATATCCAGCGGTTGACTTGGAATTTTCATAGTGAGAACTCAACCAAGAAAATGCTATTGCGAAAGAAGCAGCACACTTGCTCACGGAAAGTTGTAAAGACTAAAGTTGAAAAGATTTTAATTCACAGGGAGAGGACTTATTCTCGGTAAGGTAGCAATATTTTTTACTTTGCCTTGTCATTTCCAAACATGAGTTTGTAAATAAGTCTTTTTAAGTGAACGGTAGTAAACTTCGATTTCTTGAAGTTCTGTTTTGATTTTAAGTTAAGCTTTATGTGTTGCTAGCTTTTAGCGTTTTTATCATAGAGCCGTAGTTTTTCTCGTTCTGAAAATGGTAGTCGATGGGAATTTGTTGAATAATAAAACAATTATCCTGCTCAATCTTGCGGAATATCCCCTGATTTAGCCAACTCGGCCTACGGCCTCGTCGGCTAAGTATCGGGTGATATTCCGCGCGATTTCGCAGGATAATTGTTAAATACTCTGCAAACCGATGATGACTAAATGCAACATTTTTTTCAAATTACAACAAAACCTAACGAATATTTAATAAAATACAATTGCCATTGTTTGATTCATCTTCTTAATACTTGTATAACTGGCGTCTATCAAGTCGGAAATTGTTAGCTTGGTGAGTTTTTGCCGTCTCAGCCGCCAAGGATAAACAAAGAGTTTCCTTCCCTACTGGTTTACCGGTATTTTATACAACAACACGACATTTTTCAGGTGCCAAAGAAGTTGCATAAACAGGAAAAAGAGAAAAAGGAGAGAAGTAACCCGTGACAAGTTGGAACACGAAGAAAGTACCACCAAGAGAGTGCTCACAGGAGGCCCAATGAATATAGGCAAGAAAGAAGAAACCGAAGGTAAATCGAAATCATTGCTTGTTACATATCACAACTTCCTGAAGACAATATTTTGTTCTTGTTATTTTGTAGTTGTTGTTGTTGTTGTTGTTGTTGTTGTTGTTTTGTCTACACGACTAGAAAAGCAACCTTTTTTTAATTTCTCAGTTTCCCGTGAAGTTCATCAATCCCCCCTTCCTTCTCTTCCCTATTTACCTTCAAGAATCCTGAAGAAACTATAACAGATTTATGGGACTTTGCCTCACAGAAATGATGATGGAATCTTGGATTGCATGAAACCGAGAGGAGATAAAGATAACGATGGAAAAAAAAAACAAAAAAAAAACCAAGTCAAAACAAAGACGCTAAGACATGGAAAAACATAATATTCTATCGAAATAAATATATCAGTCAGGTAAAATATGTAAGGTATTAGCTCCTAGCATTTCAGTGCCTTAAATTATTCATCATTCTCCTGTACCCCGCTAAAATAAGTAATCTTTTATTAGATGCTGGTCAAAGTGAGAAGCAGGCTGCTCTGATTGGTGGAGCGGCTGGCGCTGGTGCAGTTGGTCTCATTGCTCTCATAGCCCTGGCTGTTTTATTCGTCAAGTACCGCATCGCCCGGCGATTTATGAACCGGAACAAGGTCGGGGATCTCTACACCACTCAAGACGAACAAATGAGCCGAAGAAACGCTTACATCCAGGAGGATGACATGATCGAAAAGGATGACGCCTTTTAGGACGTGATAAACAGTTTGAAGTTCTTTTGTAGCCTAAGTAGTGCTTTGCTTGATTACACACATCTACTTCAATTAACGTTGTCCAAATTTAAAACATTAAGCTTACGCGACAAATCGAAAGGTGATATGTAGTTAGCTATAAGTCCGTCTAACTCATGGTCGGCGGTGCTGTAGAATGAAATATATAATATAAATCAATGTTATAAGTGATCGCCTTCGAGTTTCCTTTCTATCTGAGCGTAGTGTTTCCAGTTTCAAGTAGTATATTTAGCCAATATTACCTTGCAGTCATGTCGCGCAGACTTGAAGCTTTGATTCGACAAAGTCTGATTTGAAATAGATAATACCTTAGGATCATTTCCTGCCTCTTTTTTTAACATTTTACCTGATATCTTTGTACCGCACGAAAGCCACATCCGATTTTTCTTTTGTTTACGCATTAATGTTGTATTCGGCGCGATTTTTGTGTCGGAGTACCGTTCTTGAGTGCTCAAAGGTACCTGGTAGGTATACCTCCAAGCTGACTGTGAATTGGCCACGTGCACTGGATGGGCACGCCATACAGCGACATACAACTATGTGACGTTGTAGTTCTCAGTATACTAAATAGTTTTCTTTGCCGAAATCTTTCCGATATAGCACGGCAAGATATATACATAACCCTAGAAAGCTCATTCTCTGGAGGCGTAAGAGCTATTGGTGCAGTAGCCATCGGGGCTCTTCCTCTCTTGCTGTGTTCCTATGCTTTTCTCTCAAAATTCAGTACAATGATACCCCCCCAGTGATGAATTAAACAAACATTTTGATGTGGGTTGATGTTTCAAACTCTACTTGCCAAAATGCTGACCTACAGGAAAATGGGGCTCAGTAGAACCGTAAACTATTGAAATACCTGTAGCGAAAATTTAAAACACACCTTTAAAAATGTATCTTATTTTCATTGTTTTTTTTACGTAATGGTCAAGTGCTATTATTTCAGAAATCAACACTGTGGTAGGCCCAGAATTTGACTTGCACGTCTCGAGGAATAAAACTCCCGGTAGCCTCGTTAGTTGACAGCCAGGTTTTTGCGGGCAATTATTATGTGGCAGCATTAGCGGAGTTCCACCGCACATTTTGCTATTATGGTAAATATGACAGAAATGCACACAAAGTCCCTTATTTCATATCTATTCTACCGATAGCAAATGTGAGATAATACTCGCAAATTTGTTGACTTGATAGTGATACAAATTTGGTGCAAAAAAACATGTTTGCTCCTGTAGCGAAATATGAGTATAACACATCCAAACGCTTTTATTTTTAACTTCAGGTAGTAAAACAGTGATGCAATCAAATGGGTATGCACCATGTATTCCTCCTAGATTTACGCTGATAGCAAACGTAATATTTTTGCGTAGAGTGCAAATCTAGAGCAAATGTATGTCAAAGTTGTTGATTTACGGAGGTATCAAAAATGAAGAAAATGTAAAGTAAATTTACATCTCATTTTCGCGGAAATTTACCGGGAACAAATATCTGCGTTTGTATTATCAATTGATTATCATTCCCTCCAGAGCACATTTAGATCAAATTTAGAGCCCCATATTTACTTCAGTTGGAAAACAGTTTGAAATCCATTTCTTCGATCCGTGTCGAAAAGTGAAGACATAGCACTTCATAACTCTATGGCGCCTAGAGACGACTTGAAAGATCTTGCTTCTAACATCTGGTTACTTAAGGACGGTGCCTCCTAATATGGATGTATTTTTGCAAAGGTTATGACTATGGGAAGAAAAGGTATAGACCTTAGCAAGGGTTATTGGAATCCAAAAAGAAAACTGTGTGTAACTACGCATTTTTCAGAGAAAATTAAGCTGCCAAAATTCCAAAAAAGCGCTAAAAATACAAAGAATGTATGGCAATTTCTATCCAAATTTAAGCTCAATTATCTCTGAAAAATGTGTGGTTACCCCCAATTTTCTTTTTGGATTCTGACAGCCCTTGCTAAGATCTGCTTTTTCCACGTGGTCATAAGCCGCGCAAAGATATTGTTGTATTAGTGGGCAAATTCCTTAAAAAACTTGAATATCCCGAGATGCGCAGAACATATGGGCAGTAACAAAAGGAGGCACCGTCCTTAACACTGTGTCCAAAATTACTTGTTGATGGAGAATCAGGTTCTACTCGGTAATCAGAGGAATAAAAATCATTAGCCCTATTCAGACCAGGTCTTTTGGTATTCTGTGATCGGAAGGGGTGCAGACTCTGCTGTTTCTGCTCTGGACAGGAGTGGTCTCAGGAGAAATGCAAAAAACCCTTACTCGTAAAAATTTGGACAATTGTGACAAAAGAAAAGAGCGATAGGCTGTTGGACTCTTTTTCGTATCAAAGGGAGATCTGTTGACATATTATCTTAGTTTGGAGCATAGTTTTCTAATATCAGTTATTCCTAACTTTACTAATAAGGAAAATAGTCTTAAAATTAGCAATTTTTGTAGGTTAACCCAGGTAAAAAATATATTTCGACGTTGTTTTTTTAGTCTTTTGTATCCCTGAAAATGACCGAATTGTACACGTGGTCGTTTACTTTTTACTTACTGGTAAAATATTCAGTTGTAAATTCAAGTTTTAGTGGAAATTAACTCATGTGAACTTGTTTTACATCAATGCTAGAAATTTGAGTGTTGTTGGAGAAGTAGTGTTGTTTAGCATGGTTTTTACTTAATTTACCATTATTTTAGTCTAGGTATTCTATTTCCTTGTAACAGGAAATAATAGTGCTAAGTACAAACTTATATGTTTGTTGTCTTATGTATACATGCATGCTGTTTAATAAACAATACATGTTACTTTTTTGTAACATCAAAGACATTTGCATTTTTTTGTTTAACATCCATAATACAAGTTACAAACCGAGTTCTAAGGTCCAAAGTGTCTTCTAATAAGACAGAAAACAAAATCAGTATGGACAAACAAAACGAGGTGGATCTAATGGTGAAAAATGAGTGGATTTGTATAGGCTCTCAATGATCTTGAGATCGCAAAACTGCACGTTCTGCCTTTGACTATTAAAGCCTGCTGATTGTGTTATATCCTATTGTACTGTTCACCTTTCAGTCAATGTAATGTCAATATTTCGGGCCTTAAAAAGTATCCCTGTCATCGGTAATATATCACTACTATTTACCGCTTATACTAAAATAAGTTTTCCTCAGTGTACCCATGTTTCCTTATTACCAGCCAAGGAGTAAGGTTATCTGGATCAAGGTAATCAAACTAGCTGATTTTCACGCCTTTAAGGTTTCAGTAAGCTCTGTACAGTTTTACATGAAAAAAAGCCCATCCTAAATAAGCCCAATTTCCAATAATCTGTAGCCCATGTCCTACCTTTTCAGACCAGGCTCGGGCTCTTTTTGGTTTGTCACAAGACTGTCTAACTAATTTCGTTTTCTTAGGTAAGGTTGATCCAACGTATAATGATTTGGCAATTAGCAGATCTTATTGTGGCCAACTAACCAAGGTTACTATGATTGTAGATGTTTTAAGGTTACTCCGGACCTTCGCGGGTGTCCTCGGGGAAAAACTTCGTATGCGCGCCGTTTTAAAGGAAAATACGGCAAACTATATATCATTAGAAAGCTGAAGAAATGTAGATTCGGAAGAAAAAACTATAAATTGCCAGTTTCTTTAATTCCGCAAAAGAAAATCGCAAACAACCATGAAAATGACCATGGGTCATTCAATTGAATTAATAGGTATCGAATTCAAGCGCACTGGCAAAATAACTGCAAAGTGCTAATCACAAAGGATCAGTCATCAAAAGTGTGTCAGCAATTTTCGATATTCTGACTGGTTATTTTTTAATTAATTTGTCAAGTTCGAGCAGCAAAGAATGCGCGATGGGCATTGCATCGAAGATCGCCGCGGGTGAAATATTATAAATTTCAAAAATCCCCCACACACTTTTGTTTCACAACATCTAAGGAATGTTCAGGCCAATTTCACAGAAATCTGCCGAATTTTGGTACCCTATTAATTCATTTGTTTACTGAATTGAATGACGCATGGTCATTTTGGCGGTCACTTTTGCAACTTTCGTTTGTGGAATTTAAAAAACTGGCAATTCATATTTTTTTCCGAAATCTACATTTATTAAGCTTTAAATTTCCAGCGATATATAGTTTGCCGTGCTTTCCTTTAAAACGGCGCGCATATGAATTTTTTCCCGGAGGGCACGGGAGGACACCCGCGAAGGTCCGGAGTAACCTTAAGTTAATATAAGGTACCCGGCACCAGCGACACTGGCGACACGCCAGTGACACAAGTGACCCAACCGGCTCAGTCGGATTGAGCTCAATCTGGTCAGTTCCCTGCATAAAGGAACTGAGAGCAATTTTCCTCACCCTTTCATCTTCGCAACCCCAACTGAGATGTCATTTTATCGCAGGGATATCCCAACCATTTTCCTAGTTTTCCCTATTTAGTATTCATTTGTTGTGGAGCAACAAGACAAAGGTAATTATGAGTTTTCAAGCTGGTGTTGGCAAGTACGAGTTTAGGTATGTGAACTTCGTGAAACAAAATGCAAACATGTTGACTCTGTTCTGTCAAATGCCTTGGCATCCTGTTTTTCTACGCGTTCACTCTCGCCCACTTGAGTTTGCCAACAAGAGCTTTGTTCAAGAGCATCAGTTTGTTGTGTGAACGCCCCTTTCTAAAGAAACGAACGACAGCGCGGGATTAAATAATTTGCTCAAGGTTTACGACTCTCTAATTGTCCTATGAATTCTTCCTCTACTAAACAGCAACTGTAAAATTTGTACCATCACAATTAAACTGCCACAATTAAACTGACACGGAGTCGCTCACAAGGCAAGTACAGTGTAGGGTGGACGAAAGAACACAATCATCGTTTTGCCAAAAATGTGGTGATACAGACTATTTTGAAAATTGCTTTGTTACCGGTTAGTCTATAAACATTGCTAGGTTTTATGCGATCGCTTGAACAGCTTCGACTCTAAAGAAACATGACTGTACCTCTTTGTCCATGTGTCGATTGGCTGTGGTGCCTCAGGCCATATGTTTGGTTCTTTTAGTTCAGAAGTGAAATAAATTTCTCAGTTGCAGAAAACAAAGCCGAAAAGGCGAGCTAAGACTTCCCTACTTTCATTTTTTAATGCGCAGAGAATAGAAAATGTTCAATTTTGTTGTTTGCAGTCGGTTACATATTGCGTGCTAACATTTCTTTTAGCGTTCAGTGATTAGTCACTATTTAGCATATTCACTTGAATGATTTTGATTTAAAGGTTGACGAAGATGTGAAAGGAATAAAAAAGAAACTCTTTTCACCTCCCGAAGTGTTTTATACCAAGCAGCACACAGCACTACGGCTAATATACTTCTTCTTGTTCCATATTGTCTATTATACAGGTACGTTTGAGCATCGCACTTCCGGCATGGTACACTAATGACGTATAGCGTGGGCAGCTCTAAAAGAACCGCCGAACAAACGCCATTTTTCAACCATGATAAAACCGACTGGGTTGTCAACTAATGCACTTCAACGATTTTGATTGAACGGCTACAGATATGAAAGAAATCAGTTTAGTCATTGCAGTCAGTTTAATTTAGTCAGAATGGGTCCAAGCTAAGCCTTCTTTTACAATAGAAAATTTGTGTGACGAAGATTTCACGTTGACTTGCATTCCACTGGATATTTCTCAAACTTGATTGATGCCGCGTCTTTTATGTGGTTATAAATTTTCGAAGTACATGCAAGATGTTCTCAGCTTGCATGTTGTGAATGAAATAATGAATACCTTTACCTCGATTTATGTTTTTACAAGAATGTTTTAGGATTACAAGTACTTGAGAAGCAAACCAACATTTCCACTCTTCCTTGTTAATTTCCAAGAAAGCTTTCCTTCTCATTCAGAAGGAAGAGAGAAAGGTAATGAATTTTTACGTTTGACGTTTGTAAGTGGGTCCACTTAGACAACGAAGTCTTATACATTCACAACAAAGCTGAACCAAAGAATCCAGACTTTAGATATTTGAGGCAGTCCGAATTACGCGCATCTTTGCAAAACTGCAACTTCCTTTTGAATTAGACAAAAAAAATAGTGGACTAATTCATATTCTCCCGTGGCTTTTGCTCTGTCAAGTTAGTGAAACCATCACTGATCGAGTACATTAATTATTTTTGGGACAATGACATCCGCCGACTATCAGTATTGGCCACTAAGTTCGAAGAAACTTCAAGAAAACAATAACGTTATATATCCAATTGTGTGGTTAAGGATATTGAACGATGTGGTTTACAACGTGTTACCCTTAAGTTTTGTTGCTGATAGTTTCCATTGTCATTCAGGCGAGGCTAGGTAAAAAAAAAAGGTAAAGTCGAACTGAATGAACGAGCCACGAGGGTCTTCAAAGCCGGTGCTTAACTCCGGTTAGCGTGGAATGAAGTGGCTTGGAGCCTCCAGTGAACCTTTAGGTCAAAGTTAGTAAATTTCCATCATATTTACTTCAGTTAAAAGTAGTTTAAATCCATTTTTTTACTCGTGCTAGAAAATGAAGACATGGTAATTCATGCCTCTATGGCGCCTGGAGATGGCTTATATTAGAGTGTTTTTCTTCAAACATTTGGTCACTTAACACTGTGTCCAAAATAATGTTGATAGGAAACAGGTTCTGCTTGGCAACCGAGGAATAAAAAGCATTAACCTTATATTCAGACCAGGTCTCTTAGTATTCTGTGCTCGGAAGGGGTGCAGATTCTGCTGTTTCTTCTCTGGACAGGAGCGGTCTTAATTAAGAGAAGGAAAAACTGTAAAAAACCCTTACCCCTCAAAATTTTGGCTGATTGTGACAGAGTAGAGCGATAGGCTGTTGGTCTCTTTTTCGTACTAAAAGGACCTCAGTTAATTTAACAGCTTAGATTCAAGCATATTTTTCTAATATCAGCTATCCCTAACTTCACTAAAAATAAAAATAGTCTTAGAAATAGCTTTTTTTTTTACTTAAACCCAGGTAAAAAATATATATATATATACCTTTTCACGTTTTTCTCCTAGTATCTAGATTGCTGAAAACGACCAAATTGGACACATGGTCATTCACTTTTACTTAGCGGGCAAAATATTTTTAATTCAAGTTTTAGTGGAAATTAACCCATGCGAACAAATTTGAGCATTGTAGCAGAAAGTAGTTTTGTTTAGCATGGTTTGTATCTTAACTTATCCATATTCAAGTCTATTGTAGGTATGCTATTTCCTTGTATCAGAACTGAAATAATGGAGCTAAGTAGAAACTTATACGTTTTTAGTCTCATGTATACACGAATGCAGTTTAATAAACAGTACATGTTGTTTCTTTATAATATCAAGATATTTGCATATTTTTGAACATGTCATTAAGCGAGTTTGACAGCCATACTGCAGGTTACGAATCAAACTTTTATTCCTTCACGTACAGAGAATAGAAAGATACCCAGTTGTGTTGTTTTTAGCCGCTTACAAATTGCGTGATAAGATGTCTTTTAGCATTCAGTGGTTAGTTATTATTTAACGTATCCACTTGAATGATTTTGACTGAAAGGCTGAAAGGAAAAAGAGACACAGCCTTTTACAATGCCCGAAGTGTTTGAAGCCACGAACTTACCGTATCGACGTTGGTGAAACTACTTCAAACGTGAAGCAAATATTTCAATAACATACTTTACACTGCACTATGGCCAAATTACTTCCTCTTCTTGCTTCATAATGTATATCATACATGCAAGTTTAAGCATCGCACTTCCGGCATGTTACGCTGATGAAGTATAGCGTGGGCAGCTCTGAAAGAAACCGCCAAACAAACGCCATTTTTCAACCGTGGTAAAACCACTGGGTTGTTAGCGAATGCGCTTCAACGATTTTGATTGAACGGCTATAAGATATATGAAAGAAATCAGATCAATCATTGCGGTGTTTGAAGTGACGACTTAGTTCCGAATCGATTGTGGGTGAAGGCACTCGATAAACATCTAAGCAAAATTCATAGCACTCTCAATTTAGCTCTCAATTTAGTTATCATTTCATCATGAGTTGATTATTTTGCACATCCAGTGGTAGTATCACGTGTCCACTTACAGAAATCGTCGTAAAAAAGACATTTTTGACCCTAATTAAAGAACTACTTTGATGTTTGGCACTACACTAAATTTAAAAGCTCATTAATTTTGTTATTTGCCAATTAGTCGTTGGGCATGAATTGCCTAATAAGGAAGATGAAAGCTAAGCGTTTCTTGAGGAAAGATATTCGATGAATTTCGTAATTGTTAATGCTGTTACTCAGATTAACTAGCTGTAACTTGGCAATATCTTCTAATAGTATACACTAATTACCTATTTTATCATTTCAAACCACACTGATGATATTCACATGTAGGGCATTAATTGGACAGCAAAACGTGCTATTTGTCTCACCTCAAGCAGAACTTATCGAGTGGCGTCGTTACTTGTCCACTTTCTCGGAAAAACATCGAAAGAACACAAAAGAAATTCAAAAACAACGCTATTTCAATAGCCTGTTACGTCAGTTATAAAATGTCCCTAATTCAGCTTTAGCGATTGGTTAACACTTGTACCTTGACGACTTTGAATGACAAAATGAAGTGGAAGTGTGAGTGTTCAGACACTCCTTTTAATACCCTGGGTGTTGTTTAGTTCAATAGACTTTCCGTTTCGACGTTCGTGGAAGCACACAAAACGTGGAACAATCACCTCAGGTTAATAGCAAAGTCCCAGAAATGACACCCTGGCTCTCAGCGAGTCTACTTTGTCTTCTTGCTCTGCGATGGTCGTCGTTTTCTGAAGCATCGCACTTCCGGTATGGCCACATAGCATGGGCTCCGGCAGCTTACCCTTACAACAACAATACGGTAGGGTAGTTAACTTGCCTAAATAGTATAATCCAAAGCATCTGAAGCTGTTATGGTCCCTACTGGGAAGCGTATGTTCGCATTTGTATGGTTTAGTATTTGAAGCTGTTAACCTGACGAACGGCTATAATTACTTTTCTTATGGGTGTGTCCTTCAGAAATCGGTTGAGGTCCTTCAGCGGCATCAACAAAGCTTTCCTACAAAGGTTCAAATTCTTCGGTTTCCTGAAGGTGTATTTTTGTTACTGGTTTAGGTTTCGTGGTGGAAACGTGATAAGTAATAAGTTACGTTAAGTAGTTTGTATTTGGCCTGTATACTGTATTGAATTGCCATTTTGCAACTTTTTTTCTGCAAGCGAGTGGAGCAGGTAGAATAGTGCTGACTTGTGTTTTACTTTCTTAATTTTAATTGCATAGCGGGTTCGTAGGCGTCCAACGCTTGCGTAGCGTTTAACACTTGTCTAATCGGCATACTAGTCTTCTTTTACGGGTACAGGGTACATCATGCAGATTCCGCTGAGACTTGCATTCCAGATGTGTTTGAAAATCTAACTACGGTGTATAAATCTTCGAGCTGTATTTAAAAAGTCCCAGCCTTCAGCAGATCACTTGTTGAAATTAAAATCGTGAACATCTTTACCAAGATAAATTCATCACGATTGCATATCGTGGCAAAATCGTGCGTGGTAAAAATGCTTAATCGGCATATTTCCTGTGAGGGAAGACTATGTTTTACAGGTACAAGTTACGTCATCGAGATCCACTTATGTATGCATTACAGATATGTTTACATCTTTCTGTCTGAAGTCAACAGAAATCAACAGAAATCAACAGAAATCAACAACGGAAATCAACAGAAGCAGAGGGTCTGTGCCCATATTGTTAAGGTTCTTGTTCAGCGTATTTCTCAAGAAAGAAGCTTTCTTAAATTTATCATATATAGATTACGCCATAAATGTTTTTCTTAGAACTAGAATTCCAAATTTGTACGGTGAATAGACCTTCGAATTACCTGCAGTGTCTTCAGCTTCACTAACACTTATCTATATGTTATAGAATCATGAACACCGCTATCACGTTTCATTTCTTTATATATCTTTGTTTGTTTGCCTGGCCACTTGAAATGCAAATCAAGATAGGCAGAGCTACTGCGTTTGTGTAATAAAGATGCTCAATTAGCGTCTACCTTTAAGAGGCTTGCCCTTATATCATTTTCTTTGCATGTACAAGCTGCATCAAGAAGATTTTTGGTTGGACTTGGATTGAGATATAATTATCTTTGAATTGCATACGCTTAAATTTCGCTTTCACCATCGCTCTCATCTTTAATGATCCACGACACCCGTACCACAATTAATTAGTCGATCTCGATCTTAATGTTTGCTTTCTTTGAAAGACACTTGAAATGCACATTAACAGACGCGGATACAAATTTTGAGCTTGTAAAGATGCCGACCTGTTTTTAATGGTCCCAAGTTAAGCCTTCTTCTACAAGTGCAATTTATGTCATGAAGATTTCGCTTTGACATGCATTCTACTGGATATGTTTCAAACTTTGATGCCGCGACTTTTATGTGGTTTATAATTTTTGGAGTTACATGCAAGATGTTCTCGGCTTGCATGTTTTGAATTAAGTAAAGAATACCTTTACCTTGATTAATGTTTTAGGATTACACGTACTTGAGAAGCAAACCAACATTACCTCTCTTCCGTGTCCATTTCTAATAAACTTTTCTTCCCTTTCTAGATGGAAGAACTAAAGGTAATGGATTTTTAGTTTGACTGTTGTAGGTGATTCAACTTAGACAACGAAAACTAACCACGTTCAAACCAAATGATTGTGACTTTAAATATCTGAGCTGGCCAGTCCGTATTGCACATACCTCAGCAAAACTAAAACTTTCTTTTCACGTTTGTAGTAGACAAAGTGGACTTAGTGGTTTTTGCGCTGCAAAGTTGGCAAAACCGTTGAAACTATCACTGATCTGGTACACTGACCTTTTTTTTCTGCACATGAATACATGTGAAAAACAAGATAACAATATCGGCTACTTAGTTTAAAGAAACATCAAAAAACGATAACAATGTGTATTCAATTGTCTCCTTAAGGATATTGAATAATGTCGTTTAAACAGTTAATGGCCATTTGCAATTAGACATTTTAATATAATTCATAAATGGTTTACAGCGTTTGCATTCTTTCACGTTTTTGAGCTTTTCGTGTATACAAGACAAAGAGGATACTGAAATATTGTGCCTTACATATTATTTCTTTGTCTCCAGTAAAAAAGGATCATTGCTGGTAAAATCAATTTCCAACACTTGGCAGTAAAAAAGTCGCTTATTCTTAGTTTTAGTTTTATCCATTCTGTTTTGAACATGTGCAAGTTTTGTGACATGGAATTTATTTCGACTTGCATTCCACAAGATCGAAGTTTCGTTCTTTTCCTTGTAGTTATAAAGTCACCAATTCATAAGGCATCGGTGTAAAGAGCGTTCCGTTTATAAATATACACATCTCAAGGAAACTGAAAACAACGGTGTTTTAAATATCCCAACATTTTAATATTACAAAACTTGAAAGAGCATTAATAAGCTTGGCTGCATCTTCCTGTTTCTATTTGAACAAGAAAATATTTACCAGTGCAAATTAAACTAGTAACTTTAACAGTTCAATATTACATAAAACCAATATTTTGTTACATGGTGAAGTTGATTAATAGGATTGTTTATTATGAGTACAAGCATAAGCTCTCTTTTCTAAGTACAAGTAACGTGTACGTAATGTAGTTTTCGCTGCCCTTAGACTTGCATTCTAGTACAAACTGTTTCATATAATTTTCGAGCTGCCAAGTAAAAAGTTCTAAGCTTCTTCTGCTCACTTGACTACATTAACATGGTGCATATCATTACCAAGATTATCCGGCGCTGTATTTTTTCACAGAGGTAGACTGAGATTCTATACTTGCGAGGTAGAAATTCTTTGTGGGCTATTTCTTATGAGCACAAGTCCTGTTTTACATGTACACGTTACGTCATCAAGATTTCGCTTATGCTTACATTACAGAATACGTTTCAAATGATATTTGTTCTATGGTGTATAGTTCTTCATATTGCATGCAAAATGTGTATATCTTTCTGTCTGCGTACTCTGATTGTCAAGTGAAACGCCCAACAGAAGCTTTGTTTTGGTTGAGATGAATGCTGCTAAGGCAGTACGCTTTAATTTCGCTTTCACCGTCACTCTCCTCGTTAATGAATCACGAAAATCGTTACCAACATTTTTCAGTAGATCTGAATGTTTGCTTGCTATGAAAGACTCTAGATACATATGCAGCTACAGGAGAGAATTCCTGTGAAAAACAAAGAATAATAGAGAAAAAGAATATTGGCCACTCAGTTGAATTACCTTCAGTAACAATAACGATGCATATTCCAATTATGTGGTTTGGGATATTGAATGAAGTGGTTTTTAGAGCATTACGTCGTATTGCTGATAGACTTCATTTCATTGAGGCTAGAACAGATGATAATTAGTGTAAGGCAATCTTTTCCCTGTTCTCGGTGGTTGACACAGTGTTCGTCTTACATGTATCTCGAAATTGGTAAAAGTCGTAAGCTCAAAACCTAGAAAAACTTTTTTAGTTCAAAAAAAGTCAGGGACCATGATACCCAAGAGGGAGGTCAAACTGCTCTTCTAGTAAAACATGGCTTTCGTAAACTGAATTATTCCGCTCTGACTCCAAAAGCAACTTCGCAAAGCTGTCAGTTTAATCCAACTGACTAAACAAAGTAATTAATTTTTCAAAGAAATGCTTTTTTCAGCTAGGAGGAGTAGACGTAACTTGAGTTTCTCTTGAGTTTTGAGTCTCATATGAAATTTTCCTAACTTCACCAGATCACTTTTCTGCCCTAAAAGGAGGACAGATATTCGAGAATTTCGTGGTTCTTTAATATTACTCAGATTAACTAGATGTATCTCGGAAAAATCGTCTAACAGTATACGTTTATTACTTATGTTATTATTTCAAACCACACTGGTGATATCTACATACATACTGGACAGCAAAATGAGCCATTTGTTTCACGAAGCAGAACTTATCAAGTGGCGTCGTTACTTGTCGACTTTATTGGGAAAATTGAAAGAACACAAAAGACATTCACAAACAGTTCTATTTTAATAGCGTGTTACGTCAGCGATAAAATGTCCTTAATTCAGCTTCAGCGATTGGTAAACGTATGCACCTCAACGACTTTGAATGACAAAATGAAGTGGAAGTATGAGATTTCAGACACTCCTTTTAGTGCCCTGGGTGTTGTTTGGTTCAACAGACTTTCCGTTTCGATCTTGGTGGAAGCACAGAGAACCCAAGCAGTATTCTCAGTTGAAAGTAAAGTCCCAAAAATGACACGCTGGCTCTCAGCGAGTCTACTTTGTCTCCTTGCTCTGCGACGGTCGTCGTTTTCTGAAGCATCGCACTTCCGGTATGGCCACATAGCATGGGCTCCGGCAGCTGACCCCTACAACAACAATACGGTAGGGTAGTAAACTTGCCTACAACTGTTATCGAGCTATGCTGTAAATCACGTGTTTACATTTGTAACTTGTAGTTCGAAGGTGATTGAAGCTGTTAACTTCGACGAACGGCTAGAATTGCTTTTCTTGGTGGGTGTGTTTTTCAGGAATGTGTTGAAGTCATCAGGTGGCATCAGCAAAGCTACTCACTCATCCTTCACAAAAGGATGAAATTCTGCAGTTTCCTGAAGGTGTATTTTGAATCTGTGGAAAAATTGTGGAAACTAATTAAGTTATAAGGTACATTAACATGAGGTAGTGTTTTGTATTTCGCCTACATAGAAATGTAGGATATTTTGAATTACCGTTCCGGGAGTGAAAACAGGAAAACCATACTGCTGGCTTTTCTTTCAATTTCCACATTCCGATTGCATAGAAAGCTTGGCTTGTTTCCATATGCAGCGATCGCCCTACGCTTGCATGACCTTTAATGTTGTCTATTCGGCGATTTTCTTTTCATGACATTCTACCCATATAGGTACAAGGTACGTAGTGTAGATTTCTCTTAGACTTGCATTCCGATTGTGTTTCAAATACCAACTTTCTAAGCTAAGGGTGTATAGATCTTCGAGGCTGTTTTCAAAACGTTCCAAGCTTCCCCAGATCACTTGCATCTGTGTTTGCATTGTTTAGGTTCTTGTTTAACATACTTTTCAAGAAGGAAGCTAAAGCCCTCTTTATCATATACAGATTACGCCAAAAATGTTTCTCTTACAGCATGAACTCCAGATTTGTATGGAAATATGCCTTCAGCTTCACTAACACTTATCGACATATAGTAGAATCATGAAAACCGATACTACTTTTGATTTCTTTGTATTCCTTTATTTGTTTGCCCTGTCACTTGGAATGCGAGTGAGGAGAAGCAGAGCTGCTGCGCTTGCGTGCTAAAAGTGCTTAGTTTGCGTTATCTTTTTAAGAGGCATGCGCTTATATTATCAACACATGCCTCTTTTAAGACCTTTTTTCACAAGTTGCGTCAGGAGGATTTTGGTTAGACTTGTACAAGTTGTACAAATCTTTGCATCCGATTGCATACGCTTTAATTTTGCTTTAGACATCGCTGTCGTCTTTACTAATTCATGAAACCCGTACCACTAAACAATTAATTAGTTAGTCGATCTTAATGCTTGTAAAGATTCCGGCTTTTTATGGGCAAGGCCTTCTGCTACAAGTACAATATATGTTGTGAAGATTTCGCTTTAACTTCCATGCATTCGAACGTATATGTTTCAAACTTTGATACCAGCATCTTCTGTGCGGTTCACTTATAAATTTTGGAATTCATGCAAGCTGTTCTCGGCTTGCATGTTTTCAGTGAAATAACGAATACCTTAGTAATTACTTGCACTTGAGAAGTAAATCCAAAAAACCACTCCTCGTGTCCATTTCTAAGAAACCTTTCCTTCTCTTTTAAAAGGAAGAATGAAAGGTAATGGATTTTAAACTGATTATCACGTTAGGTGGGTCCACTTACACTACGATAACTAGCCACGTTCAAAATGCGCCTTCAAATGTTTTAACCAGTCCGTTTTATACACATCTCTGCAAACTACAACTTTTTTCCGAGTTTGGAACTAGCGAAACATATAGCGGACTAAGTTTAAGTCTTCTTCCCTGGTTTTCGCTCAGTTAAGTTGGCGAAATCATCACTGATCGGGTACATTTTTTCTTGGGGGGGGGGGGGGGGGGAGCAAAGGCATCCGCAGTTTGTTAGCGTAAAGAATGATTTCAGACATGAATAAATGCGAGAAACAAAATAACAATATTGGCCACTCAGTTTAAAGAAGTTTCAAAAAACAATTACGATGCATAATTATCCAATACTGTAGTTAATGCTATTGAATGATGTGGTTTAGGGCGTGTTGCCTCTATGTTTTGTTGCTGATATATTTCTGATTGTCAGTTCAGTGAGCGAGGCTAGAGCAGATGGAAACTAATGTCAAGCAACTCTTGCGCTGTCCTTGACGTTTTGCACAGTGTTCTTCAAATGTTGAAGTCCTGAGCTTAAAAGTTGGAAAACTTTTTCATGGGAAAAAAAAATCAGAGGTCATGATAGACGAATTAGCTCTCTGCCTTTATTTAAGTTCCCTTTCTTTAGATGAATCATCTTATTTCCGGCATGGCGGCCAAGAGAAAGTAGAGATTCTACGCTTGCATGGTAAAAATGATTAGTCGACTTTATTCTTATGAGTGTAAGCCCTCTTTTACAACTGAGTACAAGTTACGTCATGACGTTTTCCCTTATTAATGCATTCCAGATATGTTTCAAATAACAACTGTTTCATGGTGCGTATAGATCTTTGATCTGCATCAATAAAGTTTCCTTGGCCTCAGATTTCTTGTCCACAACAAGGTGGCCTTCTAAATCATTAGGTTTGTTTCCCCTGAAAACCTTTTGAAATGCAATATTCTACGTTCGTGGTAAAAATCCTTATTCCGTGTATTTGTTTTTAGCCCAGTCCCTGTTTTACATGTGCAAGTTAAGTCATCAAGATTTCTTTTAAACTTGCAAAACAGGTTTAATTGTTTCAAACGATATCTGCTCTATGCATGATGTATAAAAAAATCCTCCTATTTCATGCAAATCATCAATTGCTTGCAGTGATTTAACTTTTTGTTTGTTTGCTATGATTGCCACTTGTTATTTTGCATTAACATTGTAACGTTGTTTATCTGGCCTTTCTTTTTTTAATGACCCAAGCTTTCTTTCCCAAAACGCGTACAAGCTACGTCATGAACATTTCGCTTGGGCTTGCATTTTATCCAACCCTTTAGTTACTTGAGCTCAACAATATATGCCAGTCTTTTATAGGATACGTATTATTACATCCCATACCTTACAACATACAACTAACCAGCCACAAATTCTGCTTTCGTCTATTTTGCCTAAGAAACAGAAAGTTTTAGTTTGAAGCAGACAGGTGATTAGGTTAAAGGCTGTCAGTAACTGCGATGCTACTTCAATCCCACACTCAGTCAAGCTGAACATCATAATCAAGAGTACTATCATAGTCATCATTGACGTTGTTTCTCCGAAAATTGGGTTGCTTTCTTGTAAGGCTACATTCTGTCTTAGCAATTTTCTTCAAATAATGTCCCCAAGCTAAAACCTTGAGATGCAATTCCGTCATCAGCTGGACCTTAGCTGGTCCTAGTTCTTAAA
Organism: Siderastrea siderea; assembly: GCA_964030785.1. NCBI lineage: Eukaryota > Metazoa > Cnidaria > Anthozoa > Scleractinia > Rhizangiidae > Siderastrea > Siderastrea siderea. The sequence goes on along the minus strand of OZ034966.1, from coordinate 53,475,848 downwards.
GTTGTCGAGCACTTTTATTAATAAGTTACAACCGACGAAACTTGGGGTGATTTTTATTGTTAGTTTCATCCAATTTTCTACTTCTTATCAGATACGTTTCTCCTTCCGCCTTGCTTTTCGAAGATCAGCAATCTACTGTGATCAGAACATCATACGTAACGGCACTCTCATTGGTCAAGGAAATGTTTGGAGAGCACAGTGCAGAAATGCATATTGTAGTTCCATAGCGATTGGGAACACCACCTTCCGCTGCACAGACTTCAGCGTAAATGAAGATTGGTCTGTGGGTGAAAACACCTTCATTTTCACATTTCCTTACCTGGACAACGAGTGGATTGTAAGGTATGTCGTGTAATGAAACAAACAAACAAACAAACAAACAAAGGACAAAACTATAAATCAATGTTTGCTTAGGTAAAGCTCAAAGTATTTGGGCAGCTGGGCAGCTTATATGTGGCGGCAACCGGAAATTTTAAGACCAACCAGTGATGATCACGACGTGATTGTAAACTAAAACTACGATTGTAGCCTTCTGTGGGTAAATTGAAAAGTTAGATCCGAAAATGTGACTCTGTTTGTTTGTTTGTTTGTTTGTTTGTTTTATTTGTTTAAATGTTAGGTTTTTCAGTTGTTGTTGTTGTCGTCGATGACGTCGGAGGACGAATGCGGATGGAGTAAATCATTATGTATCCGTAATCAAATTTTGCTATTGAAAAAGTAGGGAAACTAGTGGGTATTAAACTCGGTACATCACGAGCAAGAAAGACAAAACTGAACTTAGTAAAATTGTTTATTTTTTTTTTAGTTTTATTCACTGAAGATTTAATAAATATTTATTTTCTATTTTGTTGTTTCTGTTAAAAGCTCTCCCCTGTTTTATTTATTAGTTACGCTAGTTGCTGCTGGATTTCTTTGTCCCGATATTCTGGAGGATCGTGGCTTGTTTCGGCCATCGTCAACCTTACTAGACGATCAGATAACGGTCGAATTAACTCATCACCATTATCACGAAGTCCTGCAATTATCCGCTGGCAAGAGGGATGCCCACAGGCCCTTAGAATCCCTGTTGAAGATCCAGATGGAGATGTGGTGAGATGCCGATGGGCAACTTATTCAGAGTCTAGAAGATACCCTGACAGTTTCCCCTATGGCGCCCTTGATGAGGTAATTTCTTGTTATTTACCTTTTATTGTTGTTTCGGTTGTGGTTGTTGTGTTTTTTTTTTTGTTATCTGGTTTGTTTTGCTTTGCTTTGCTTCGCTTTTGTTCCAGTCTTTCTTCCAAGGGTATGCCAAAGATTTTGCGTTAATTTGCATTGCAATAATCTGTGTGCACTGTAGACTGAGAGGTCATTATAGATAATGTGCAAACCGGCAGTCGACCAGTTGCACGATACAAGACATTTTAAAAGCAGCCGTCGACTGCGGAAGGTCGCATTGCTGACATTAAAGTAACTGCACAGTGTTACAAATAATAAAGATATGTGGTTAACGTTTTGTCATGAACATGGTGGATACAGGCTAAACTTGCCTTATGCAAAGGCACCCTGGTTTGTAAGTACAAAAAATTTCCAGTTTTATAAAATGTAAGCAACAACAAGGGAAAGTCGTGCGCAACTGCTTTATTTGAGTGTCACAATCAATTGATCAATCAATCAATCAATCAATCAATCAATCAATCAACCAATCAATCAGTCAATCAATCAATCAATCAGTTTATTACTATGTCCTCTAGCGTGCCACACTACATGAAATGGCGGACACTAGCAAAATATGGTTGAATTATATTTGCAGCATACGCTGATGGCAAAAAATGCGAGAAACTGTTTGTTTGCATCGCGTTTAGGGTACGCGTATTGGGTAAGCGACAAATCATTGAAAAGTTCCAGCGCGCACAAAATGGTACTTCGTTGGCTATCTTGAAGCTGTCACCTCCGATTACGTTTCTCCAAAGGGTCCAACCTGGAGAAATTTGATATAGACGGTTATTACCCGGATAGGGACTTTAAACCATACGAAGTGCTCAAAAGTTGAAGAACTTGCCATGGGCGCATCAAGACAGAGAGAACCTTACATTGAGTCACTGGCTATCTTAAAAACCCCCCATAGGTCACTAGACGCATGTAATTTTTTTATTCTTTTGCTGAAAATAAATTAGCTTCTGACCGACATGTACAGTACTATAAAGAGGTCTACTACTGTCTACTGTTCTGTTTTTCCTTTGCAGGAAAACTGTGTCATGACGTACAACGGAAGCCGGGGAACATTCGGCACATACGCTGTAGCGCTAACTTTAGAAGACTATCCAGCGGGAACAACAAACTTCAGCAGCATCAGTCCATTTAGCGCCGTAGGAATTCAGTTTCTTGTCAAAATTAGCAATCAGTATCATAACGGTTCTTGCGATAATGTACCCGTATTTACTGCATCTACTCCAAAAGATGGTGAATGTTTCGAGTTGCAGATTGGATCAGCATTTAGAGCAGTCATTGAGGTCACACTTGCAGACCTCTCAAAACAGTACGTCTTATACTTATATCAGCATTCCCATATATTATTATCCATTTTTTCCAAAATTTAAGAAGGGTCTTTTAGATTAGATCTTATCAGTAAAATGTTGTTCCTTGTCAGTTAATTGCAAGTTACGGTTTTATTTTCTGCGTAATATCATGGAAAAAAAACTATTTCAAACAAATTACGAACAAATATACTCTAACAGGTACATTAACTTTGGCTGCGGTAGCCTTATTAATTTCCTTATGATATAATTAACGAATAGTGTAATAATATCATGGTCAAATCAGGCTGTTGAATTCCTATGGTAGTTAAAAGGTCAGTGACAGTATTTTACTCGTTCACAAGCACATATTGACTTTTACCATTTTCAATACTTGTGGCGTCTTGTCGTCTTAGTCCCTGGAGGAAAACTATTCCGTCAGTTTTCATACCAAATAAACTATTTTAAAGGAGCTGTGTCGACAAAATTTAGCCAAATTCAGCCACTAAGACCTGGCCACCAAATAAAGTGAAAATACCGCTTCAAACATTGACGAAAGGTTAAAATAAGGCAGCAAATACAAAAGAGGGCACGGATGGGCCATATTGAAGAAGATTGAAACGGACTGCAAAAGTCCAGTTTCGTATTCCCGACGGCACTGGGGCGAGTTTTACGAAAGCCACGAAAGCGAGGCTAATGCCGGGTAAACAGAACGGGAACAAAAAAAGGTCACTTATCTGCATAATGCCGAAGCATCACTGTTGTGCTTATAACTACAATAATAGTAAGCAAAAAACTAAGAATCCAGAAAAATATCCGGAACTCGCCCACATTGAATTTTTTCCGTTTCCTCCCGATAATCCAAGAAAATGCTATGAGCCGGGAATGTCAGAACAAGAGCGACGAAAGCGATGGATTGTAGCTTGCCGTCTTGAAAGTCTGAATGTGACAAGACACACGAGAATTTGCTCTGTTCATTTTGAAAGGGGTCTTGGCCCGACGAAAGCAAATCCTTTGCCTACAATATTCTCCTTCCCGGAGCACCTTCAACAGAAAACGCCAGTAGCTCGTATTGACCCCGAGGAGCGACGCAAAGGAGTTTACGAAACACCACAGTCTGCCCTTACGCGCACGTGCAGCGAAGAAGGTCAAGTTTTTGCAGTATTGGTTTCCAGAAATCCTCTTTAAAGACAACCCTCTTCATAAAGAATTCCCCATTTGATCCATAGGCCACAAAGAAACCCCATGTATACTTGGTACAAAACATTTGTTGGTATAGCTGGTAAAAGTACTTGTGGTTCTTGTTTAGGATTAAACATCCAGATTCATCTTTAGTGCAAATTGATTGTTTAACTGAAGTAGCACATCTTTAAGAGTTAATCCAGTCTTGACTTGAATGTATTTCATTTCAAGGACTCCTGGGCTGCTCTGAGTACCGGTATGTACATGAATTATTCTGTCTGGGGAAGCCCCGATGAAACCATGAGATGTGCTTATAAAAAACCCACAGTTTTCCACAGTAACTTCACAACCCTGCTTTTTCATTTCTGAGATGAAAACCTGTGCAATTTCATCTTCCTTCTCTAGGCCTTCCCTCATAGCAGTTGTTTGTGGAATGTCTGAATAACCCATTACTTCCCTTAAAGCCTTACTTGGTGAAGTAGTGGGTTTTAGGCTGGCAACTCTCTTGCAATTGGAGGCAGAAATCTGGCCTTTTTTGAACCGATACCAATCTGCAGAATTACTTTGCAACCTGGTTTTCTTCTCAACAACAGCTATTTCCTCATCCGAAAAGCAAAGTTTCCTTTTGACAGCCATACAAGCTTCTTTGATCTGTGGTATAGCAGTTCCTTCTGACAAAGGAGAGAGATTTTCCACTGCAAATAGTGTAGGTTGGGATTCCTGTGTTGCAGTCAAAGCACTTCTATTTCTTTCTAGGCTCTCCTGCTCTCCACTTTCATCATCCTCTTCTTCTGTTTCTAAGTCTGCCATTACATGCAAACCTACAGCAGAGGGTATACATTTTAAAAGGATGTGCTTAAACTCTGTGGCAAGATCTTTGCGTGCCATGTAACTCGGCCGTGGGTCAAAGATGGTGGCCTTGGGTTTCCAGGCACTCTTCTGTTTCTTTCCAATTGTAGGCTTGGTAAAATTCATACTTTCCACGGATGTTACCTCTTCATGGGTCCTCTTCTTTTTCTTCCACATGCACTTTGTGCCAGTAAATGTCACAACACTTCCTTCTCTAACTGTTTCCTCTAGGTTTGTCAGGGCAGCTCCCACATGTCGACAAGCTCCATCAGAACTGAAAAATAATATAACGTCTTCAATACAACTTGTGAAAAGAATACAGAATTTCTTACTTGCTGATGAGGGAAGGAATTCTCACAATGAAACCTAGGCTCAGGATAAGGAGTAAGGCACCGATTAAGAAAAATTCTAAAGTAACATAGCATCTCATAGAAGTAAACAAAAAAGAAGAAACAACAGGTTTTCACGATAAAGATTGTTTTCAATTACCACAAGCAAGAAATAAGAAACTTTTAAAGCAGATACTCACCCTCCAATACAAGGGCAGTGAGTCGAATGAACAGAACCATCCTCCTTTAGTACCAGCCAGCCATCATAAGTAGGTTTATTGCCTATCTGAGTCCTTTCTCGCTCTGTCGGTTTTACACTGAACTTAACAAGATGATAGCCAAAGAATGTGGATGTGTTGGTCTGGAGACTTTGTACATGTCCATCCCAATGCAATCTGAATCCTTCGAGTGACTTGTAAGCTTTCAGACTTTCGTGGTCCTATCCTTCTTTCACAATCAAATAAGCGTACATATCGCCCCAAGTGTAATTTGCTAGTGGCGTAAAATCAGTGGTCCAGTCGGATTTCAGCGAGTATGGATCAGGAATAATCCCATCTTTTGTTGTTAATTTGATCACAGAGGTGGCGCTCGGGTCTTCTTGCTTGTCAATCACTTCGATGGCGAGTTCGTGAGCTTTCTGGCACAAATCTAACAGCTCTTCTCGACGTTTATTCGCTATACTAATTCCTTTCACCTGCAAATACTTCTTCAACCCTGGTACTTTCATTCGGTTAAACTCTACATCTATTATAGGCGAGATTTCGTGGTCGAACCTGATTAAACACTACAAAATTTATAGTTACCGCGAGGGTTTGCCCCGCATTAGCCTCGCTTTCGTGCAAAGTGGCTTAGTCGTACCCAGGGCGTCCGAGAATACGAAAATTGACCATTGTGGTCTTTGAAAAACCGTTAGGCTGAACAGTTTTCAAAGTTTATCTCTGTTGTTTGTATATTTACATATAACCGGCTTTTTTTTTTTTGAAAATTTACATATAACGCTCGGGATACATATCTGTTTGTAACGACGCTTTGATTTTGTCATTTACAAGTAAGTTCTTTGCTAATGTTAAAGGGGCAGTATCACGAGGATTTTGTTCGCGTTTGATCCCACTGAAAAGCCAATGGTCACATTAACATAATATGAAAACCTAAAAATATTGATACCATACTAATTCAGTGAAGCTATTACTAAGTGTCTTTGGCCACGGATGGCCAAGATGGAAATGGATTACAATTTGAAAACGTCTGGCGGACGTTTTCAAATTCTGTGCTTGTACCTTACAAAAAACATTGAGAACTTATTATGGTTTGCTCTCCTTGCAAAAATTCACTTGATATCTCCCTCTTGATGTACCAGGAGCATTTTGTGTGTGAGTGAAGGCATTTAATCTCAATTCAGCGACGTTTTGACGAAACGCGAGAAAAATCCCCGTGACACTGCCCCTTTAAGTTCCATAGCAAGTAAGGGCGAGTAATTGGAAAAAACTAAACAAATTGGGCTGGACTGCCGTGACACAGCCCCTTTAAGTGATGAAGTCGTAGTTACTACCATCAAGACACGCATGCAAGGACGCGGGCCATAACATATTCACTTTTTTTTTAAACCTGTGGAAATATTTTTACGATATGTTAGCTATCTATCCCTGTATATTAGTCTGTGCGACGAACACGCCAATTCATTGTAACAAAAGAAAATGGGACCTTTTATCTCAAATTCAAACCGGCCGTGTTATACTCACTCTCTATGCATCAATAACAATTTCAGAATTGTTGAGATAGTCACTTCTTCTCCATCTGGGATGCAAATTACTTCCCTGCGCTATCGTGGAGGAATCTACTACAGAAATGTCACGTGGTATCCCGGTCAGAATCAAGTGGGGCAACAGCTGTTCTGTTTTAAGGCAGTAGATTCTAGAGGGTAAGGTGGCTTATATACATTTTGTAGCCGTCCATACAATTTGAAGTTAAAGGTGTTAGCACACCCACAGAAAGCTACTATTTAGAAGAAAGCAATTCATTTTAGAACGCTTTAGCGGCCAAAAAACTTGCCCTTTACCATTTTCTTTTGTTTTGTAAGACACACTAAACACAGTAAAGCGTAAGCAGTGAAACCATGAATCGACGTGACACGTTGAACAATGAAACGTGCCAAGCATTCCAAACAAACCATTCGTGTGAGATAGCATAAAAGTCGCTTGGTGTGTCAGACCTACCAAGCCCAAACTCATTAATGCGTGTACTTACCATTTTGCCTTTGCGGTGCCTCATTGTCCTTTGACTGTGGTTTTTGAGATGATTCGCCAAGAAACATACATGGAGCCTACTTCTCCTGCCATCTTTGCACAACTGTTTGTTTGATGAGGTTAACCAGGCCGAGTTCTCGTTTTGGCTGTTTTCTTGTTGGCGCTATTACTATTTGTTAAATTCTTAATCTCGGTTTTTGAATTTTTATTGGCTTTCTTATCTGTTCACCCGTGCTTAAGTGATTGAGGTTATCATGCAGCGGCTATCTTTGCTTTTTGCATTCTTGCCTTAAAATTGGATGTCATGCCGAGTACCAAGACGTTCAAAAGTTGTTGCTGCGAAGCATAAGTCTTGTCGAAACTGCTGGCAAAAAAAAGAGTTCAACGCAACTATTACCAAAGTTGACAATTCATTAAACCAATTATTATCTCGCATCTTCTTTAGGGGGTGATTACAGCCAACTCGGCGCTTTATTTACCAGCTTGGGGCCGATAATTTTTAAATAGTATCATAAGTTTTGTTTCTACGTCTTTATGGACTTTAGAGAATTTTGAGTTGTTATTTGAGATGAGAAAAAGACTTTTGTATTTTTGCAGGACGGAAAGTGAACTGCGATGTGTCACAATTCTTGTGGGACTAAGTGAGTATTTTTTTTACACATTTGCACAATGTTAACATTCTCCTTTATGTAACTGCTTTAACCAAAACAACTAGATTTTCAGGTAAAACTTTTTGTCAGGGTTCATTTAAACACATCACCTACATAATAGCATGAGTTCTCGTTACGAAAAATTGTTGCTTTTTAGGTAATACACCTCGAGTAATTCTGGAAAGCCGCAGCCCAAGAAGTCCCATCAGTAAAAGTGGACCCGGTTTCCAATGGTGGAGAATCCAGTTTGACCGAGTGGTAAGGTCGTCATTCTCATCCCATCGTCTTTCTCATCTTAGCCATTCTCAAGTCAAAACAGAAAACAAGTAGCACTCTAGCAAAAGAAACATCCATTGACATTTCATGGTTTTCTTTTTCTTACAGATAAAGAAGCCTCGTACCTCTTCCTATATTCGACTCCTCCTGCTACCAAGTAATCACACAGTTTATAAAGTGAACACACTCTCTCTGTATGCAAGAATCAGCAGTGATCACACTACCTTACAGTTTGCAATGCCTCATGCAGCATTGAGTATGAATGGGTCATACGCCATCTTGATAGATCATGGTGCAGTAGTTGGGCAAGGATGTTCTTATGATGGTCCACCAACACCAGGAATCAAATCCATAAGTGACTGGCGTTTCAGTGTAGATGGTATATGTCCTCTCGGGTATTATCTTGCCCCTCCTGGATTCACTAACTGTGTCGGTATGTGGAATTCATGCAGCTAGTTTCTGCTTATTATTTTCGTTTTTGCATTTGTTTTAAGTGGCTGTCTCCCTAAGATCCTCATAACCCAAATTGGTCACAAAATAGATTTCCTTCATATCTTGTATGTGAATTGCACTTTGTCTGGGTACTTTAAAAACACTTTTCGTTTGGGCTCTAAATGCTTTCTTCAACAGTTTACAAGGGGGTCCCCTGGTGGACAAAAATGCCAATTTTCAATAACTTTGGTAACTCCTCACAACACTTAAAATTTGATGCAGCACAAAATTCTACTGTTGGTTGATAAGTACAGCTCTTCCTTATCCTACATTGTTACTGACATTTCCATGTAGTTGTTTTGAGTAGTTAAAGCAGTTCCTTTTAACAACCCAGTTTAACAGCTTTTAAAAAAGTAGGAAAAATGGGTAAACAAAAATACATGTTAACAGAAAATGAGACCTCCTCTAGCAAATTCCTTGCAGTCATGAAAAGTTAAAGACTTGGTCTTAATTATAATAAAATCAAATCGCGCGGCCAGACGGTTTAAAGAACGTGGCGCCGCTTTGAAACACCAGTAATTCTTAATTATGCAAATTACGAACCACAACCTATGCGTGGAATTTAAGAGCAACTGTGATGCAAGCAATGCTCCCTTACATCAGGAAAACACGAAAATAGTTTCAAACTACAGCAGGACACAGATGTAAACTGGTAACATTTCGCATATAGCTTTAATTAAAATGTACAGCATTCAAATAGCTTATTAACTATGTTCAATTCACAAGATAAACAAGTTATGAAGTACATGCCACTCGATGATTGCTAATTGCGCTTTACAAAACAACCTTGATCTAGAATTATTAATCTGAGAATAAATCAATAAAAGCAAGTCATATTGCCTATATCACAGCCTGTGTTTTGCAAACTTATTTAGCGAACACTTAGTGCCTTGCAAAACAATGAAATCAACGAAGGGCATCTTGTTCTGTTTACATTTGCACCCATTACCTCAATTATTCTGTCATCTTCGATCAAATATAGATCCGTGCGTTTCAGAGATCATCTTAGAAGCGTCAAAACAGTTGGTTTTGGGAAAATACTTTGTTCAAAGACCTTCATTTAGACCAAGCTTTCCATGTATTACTTCTCTCGTGTTAAATTTTCCGGCAGTAGCCACTGACCAGTAGCTAATGTCAACAAAAAGACCTGTTGCACTCGCGTTTCTATTTGAATGTATGATCGCTCACCAATGAAGGGTGAATTCATTTAAAAATAAGGGCTGGAGCTCTTGAGGGAAAATTAAAAATTCAAATTTTTGCCCTTAATTTAGAGCTGCAAGCACATAACCACAGTGTGTGACGTGGTCGCTATTTTTTTGTATTTTTAGCAAGGTGAAATAACGTGATAACTCGGACCTTGGGGGGGCATCTTAACATGTTTGAAAATAAACTTCTAGTTTCATCCAAGCTGTTAAATTCTGGAATCCGACCCTGGCGAAACGTCAGTATAGCAAAAATATTACTACTTGATAGAAATATCCTCCATTGAATACTTTCTGTTTGGTAAAACAGTTGTGGGAGCTTGGTCCATGAAGACTTAATGGTTATGATCCAGTTTGCAGTATGTAGCCCCCAGAACCACCTGATCGTGGGGTACTGCTCTACCAAATATGAACCTACGATACCCCAAAAACGTCTTGCTTTTGAAATTTCGCCTCGACTTGGTTTTGCTGCACTTTCTCTAGATTAGCAGTTAATACCGCCAAACATAGTGAATGTCACTTCCGGAGGGCATGTACTTAAACGCGGAACGCCGGAACGCGGGAATGCCGGAATACTAAAACCCCGATCGCGGGAATACTTAAACCCGGAGAGCCGGAATTCTTAAACCCTGAACACCGGAATACTTAAACCCGAAATGCCGGAATACCTCAACTCTAAATGACGATTTAACATACACATGATCGCTGAAAAGACAAACAATTAGGGTTAAGCCGCGCTACCGCATTATTAATGTTACCTTCTGACTGCCGCCAAAACCATTCTCCTCACTATCCCCTCCCTAACCCCTGCCTTACGTTTTCCCGCCAACCATTATTACTATAAATTATTTGATTGCTGGGCTGTTTCGCGCTGGCATCGACATGGAGGACTCTCCAGCAAGGTAAGCGTATGTACCTGAAATTTTCTCTTTGACTTAAAGCGTTTAAAGTAACATTTACAAAGTGATAAACTGTTATTCCCTTCCTTCAGTCCCAGCCAAAGTCCAGAGAAAAAGAGGTGAGACACTGAATCTTAACTAGCCTGCGCGCAGGTTTTGGCGGGAGTCAGAAGGTAATGTTAATAATGTAGCGTGGCTTAACCTTAATTGTTCGTGTTTTCAGCGATCTTTTGTATATTGAATCGTCATTTAGAGTTGACGTATTCTAGCGTTCCGGGTTTTAGTATTCCGGCGTTCCAGGTTTAAGTGTTCCGGCGTTCCAGCGTTCCGGCGTTCCAGCGTTCTGGCGTTCCGGGTTTAAGCACATGCCCTTCCGGAGTTGATCACAGACTAGCCAGCTGGGTGGTATGAGAACCAGGCTTAATCAGTGGAAGTTACGAGTATCCTCAGATTTTTATTAGGGATTGAATAGCGGGTGAGATACTCGAGCTCGCGCAAAAATTACTCTACTATAAGTTCTATCTCTACTAGACTACTCTTAATCTACCTGTACAGTAGACGCCCGTTACCTAGAACAGAAACTTGTTTTCTCTTGAATACTGTCTCCAGTCATTTACTACTGTCATTGCCGAAGGAATTTTTGATTTCCTTGAAACCCTACTTTATTTTAAATTAACCCTATAATGGGGGAGGGGGGAGTGCACGGACTCTGCCTTTGGGGACTTGAAACTCTTTCTATTATTTTTTTAATGTGTGAACAAGCACCGCCAAAATTTCATTGAAAAATTAGTTGGGAACAAATTAGTGTGGTAGGTCAATGTACAGTGAGATTCACGTTGCTAAGGCAATCAAACTTTGACAGGCGTGTTCATCTGAAACTGTTTGGTACTGTACTGTTTTAACTGAAAACAAAAATGACTTTCTTACTGAAGGTGTCATGCTATTAGATAATTTTAGAGTTCTTTTATTATTTTTGTTCACTTTTTGGTCAATTGGGTGGCTTTCCGAAGTCTTAGGGAAATCACGAAATCCAATACGGTGGATCCAATTGGAAATTATGACATAAATCTGACGTCATCAGTATCCCTTGCCGATCTCAAAGGAGACATTCTTGGACAAAATTCTTGGACATACTTTTGACCCTCTAAGTTTCATTTTCATTGCTTTATTGCTATCGGAGTTTGCTGGAGGCCTGCCCCACAACGGCTTCAGAAGACGAAAGAAGGCCCGGTCTAGATAGGGTTAAGGTTGTCTCTTAACTGCACCTGATTACTTTCTCAAAACTGAAGGAACCTTTCAAAGCCCCAGAAGTCGAAAACAGGAAGGTTATTTTCAAATCTATGAAGACGTACCCAGCTGTACGAGTTATTTTACTTAGCCAAACCATGGTCTTCATTGTGGTTGTGTGCTTGCAGATTAAATTAAGGACAAAAATTTTTTTCTTCTCCCCATGAGCTCTTAATTCGTGAAGGATCATGAATTCAAATTTTAGATAGCTAAGAGCCAAAACGCGAGTGCAAAATGGAGCAGTAACCGGTGTTGTTGTTGACATTAGTAACTGGTCAGCGGCTACTGCCAGAATAATATGACACGAGAGAACTAAACGCAGGGAAAGCTTGTTGTAAATGAAGGTTGTTGAACGAAGAATTTTCTTAAAAACCGACTGTTTGACGCTTCTAAGATGATCTCTGAAACGCATGGATCTCTATATTTGATCGAAGATGACAGAAAATTGAGGTAACGGGTGCAAATGTAAACAGAACAAGATGCCCTTCGTTGATTTCATTGTTTTGCATGGCACTAAGTGTTCGCTAAATAAGTTTGCAAAACACAGGCTGTGATATAGGCAATATGACTTGCTTTTATTGATTTATTCTCAAATTAATAGTTCTAGATCAAGGCTGTTTTGTAAAGCACAATTAGCAATCATCGAGTGGCATGTACTTCATAACTTGTTTATCTTGGGAATTGAACATACTTAATGAGCTATTTGAATGCTGTATATTTTAATTAAAGCTATATGCAAAATGTTACCAGTTTACATTTGTGTCCTGCTATAGTTTGAAACTATTTTCGTGTTTTCCTGATGTAAAGGAGCATTGCTCGCATCACAGGTGCTCTTAAATTCCACTCATAGGTTGTGGTTCGTAATTTGCATAATTAAGAATTACTGGTGATTCAAAGCGGCGCCACGTTCTTTAAACCGTCTGGCCGCACGATTTGATTTTATTATAATTAAGACCAAGTCTTTAACTGTCCATGACAGCAAGGAATTTGCTAGACGAAGTCTCACTTTTTGATAACATGTATTTTTGTTTACCCATTTTTCCTACTTTTTTAAAAGCTGTTAAATTGGCTTGTTAAAAGGAACTGTTTTAACTACTCAAAACAACTACATAGAAATGTCAGTAGCACTGTAGGATAAGGAAGAGTTGTACTTATCAACCAACAGTAGAATTTTGTCCTGCATCAAATTTTAAGTGTTGTGAGGAGCTACCAAAGTTATTGAAAATTGGCATTTTTGTACCAATAAAATGTGCATTTTTGTCCACCAGGGGACCCCCCTTGTAAACTGTTGAAGAAAGCATTTAGAGCCCAAACGAAAAGTGTTTTTAAAGTACCCAGACAAAGTGCAATTCACATACAAGATTTGAAGGAAATCTATTTTGTGACCAATTTGGGTTATGAGGATCTTAGGGAGACAGCCACTTAATTCCTACATTAACATTAAACACTTAGTGACTGGTCCAGAGGGAAACCGTTAATTTTGCTTCCCGAAACTCTCAATGGTTCAAGAGACGAAGTTGAGGGAAACATTGGAATTCGAGGGAAACAAAATTAACTGGCTTTCCGAGGGACCAGTCATGAAGTTGTTTGTTATACAGCACAACAAAGGTTTACGCTAGATCAAAGGTGGAAAACAAATTATCCGTTTATTGACAAATGCAACGCAGAAGTGTGTTAAACAATGTCAAAAACGTTGGTAACATTTACAAAACTCGCCTCAAACATCTTCTAGAAAATGTGACGCTTAATAAGAGTGAAATTTATAGTGATATTACCAACGGCTTTTTCCCTACATTAGTTTACATTGAGGTAATGTTTTACAAAGAGTTCATTTGGTTCTTCTTTTGAAATCTCGTCGAAATTTTGTGCCTTTGAATTGCCGAATAAGTTTTTTTTTTCGACAGACAAGGCAGTTGTTAATGTAGACAAGGCAGTTGTTATAACCAGCTGCATATTTTTGGAGTCTTTAACTTCAATTACACGACCAATTTCTTCTCATGTCAAATCCGCAAAGCGCAGAACAGACTCCGTAACGCGGAAAAATAAATGAAACACGCGAAGAGTCTTAAGACAACATTATGCCACTCTCAGTCGCACTCTGTTCACTTGCAAAAGCGGTCAACATTTACGGGTAACAACAAGAGAGGATAAATTTTAAAGTTTATAACAATTGTTACCCTCTGACGTCATAGTTTTTGCAATGTTACCCGCCGGAGATTGTGGGCTTTTGGCGGGAAACAGTTGTATTGCTAGATTTCATGTGACCATGAACGAGCCAATAAAAAAAAAACGCATTGTGGCGGGAAAAACTCAGGGGCCTTGTGAATGAAAACACTAATTGACAGTTGAGTCTCATCTGTTGATCTTCTTCTGTTTTCTACCTCAGACATAAACGAGTGCGGTTCTCACTCGAGGTCAAAACGCAGCCATTTTTATTCATGGTGGAATTACACTGCATCGTCCTCAACGCAGTGGAAAACGTACGGTGAGTCTGGCCCTGTTCTGCACCGTAATTAGTTAATATTGTTGATCATGGTCAGTGCATACACGAAATTCTAAACCATCTATATATTTCACGAATAGTTACAAAATGTCGGCGCCCAAACGACACAGATAAAAGTCGGAAAAGTGAAAAACATAGATGATCTTAATACTTACGGAATTGTACGATTCTTAAGACAAAATTCCCAATTTGTAAACCGTGTCATAACATTTGGTAAGGTCTCCGTGTCAGCAAGCGAATAAGTTAGGGTTTTAAAAAGATACAACAAAACGACATGCTTTTGTGTCGAAAAGGCTAAATATAAAACGGAGGACAAAAATTATACTTACAAACTTTAATTTATGGAAACAGAAGTGCATCTCAGATAAACCAAACTAAGCAACACAAAAGAGCGTCTGGAAAGCATGGCGTCCTTCTCACCTCGCGTAAGCGACGGCGCGCGCCCGGCACTAGTCTAAGAGAGGCGAGTACTCTGGCCGCAAAAAAAAAAAAACGAACAATAACCATATTAAGTGGCTGTCCGCGTAAGAATCGACGACTCAATTTTGATCAAATTTTCGATTTCCTTCAAACTTTCTGTACGAAACAAGGTTGATACAGGACTAACGAAAATACATTTCGTTTGTTGGTAATCTTCCGTTTACCCGAGATTTTGAGGCAAATGTTGTTGCCACCCGGAGCCCTCAAAATCGACCTTTCGTCGAGTCGAAATTAGCCAATTTTGGGAAGTCTGCTGCCGACCGTATATTTATCCAAAAAGTCTAACTTTTATACCAGTAATACATACGTCATGTTACTTTAGAAATATGGTGGAAAAAGTTCAAATTATCGAGACTTGTTTAAACGAGAGGGTCTCAAACTGGCCAATGGTAACGGTATTAGCAAGAAGCGGGTCAAGTGGTAAGACAAAAACAAACGTTTCACAAAATTCTGACCTACTCTGATAATCTTAGGTATTTTTCTAAAGAGTACTAGGATAGTGTCCTCAAACTACTTAATAATATTTCGTGGATCTCTAACATGTGAAGAGATACAGTTGCAACAATTATGGAGAAATCCGTTATTCGGCAACAGCTGTAATGAGACCGAGTGGACAACGAGCGTACAAATTTTGACTTCTTTGCCTTGTTCACGAATGAAAATGGGCAAACACTATAATTAAAACGGCAGTAATTAAAATCATATACCTTGAAAGTTGTCCAGCTTTACTTCTAGGGCTGTTTTTCAACAGCTAACCGGCTGCAAATTTTACAGCTCTGCAACGCGTACGGATTCCAGCAATTGCGTAGTCTTCTTTCATACACTTACAGGTGGCGATCTGGTGAGCTAAAAGCCTGAAGAACATCATTAAGGTTCCTTGAAGAGAGTGACTATATTCACTGTAACAATCTGCTGGTTAAAGAAACGCCAGTGACAAGTAAATGAATGAAGACAAATCCAGGAATGACACCTAAAATATACTACGCCGACCATCTTGTTAAAGTGTATTACCGCTGACCGCAACAACACATTTCCTTCCTGATCGTAGCGGAAATGACACCAGAAATTTTAAACCGGAAATCACGAACTGGCAAGTGACCAGTAATTCGATTGCCTGCAAACCACTTCAATAAAATAATTCACAATCAGAGTATAGTTTTGATTGTGTTACTATAAGAAATATTCTCTACAGGTACAGACAGGCAGTAATGGTCATCTCAAAGTTAGAAATCCCTAGACATACAGCAGAATATGTTGATATCACTCACATCTTTTAATCCGTCTTATCAAACGTGAGATAAGCCTGCAATTGCAGAAGTTAAAAGTTAATAACATTTTAATACCATTTTGTGCGAGACAAGTCAACCGTTTGGATTTTGAAAAGTTGGATTTTTGAAATATTTTCTTATTATGTTTTCGGCTAGACGGTGTGCTTTTTAAGGAGTGGGGTTAGGCTTTATAATCCTCGGGTTCCTTTTTTCGGGTATCACACAGCTGCTCTGACCTTCTTATTTCATTGGATGTTGTTATCTCGCAGCTCTGTTGTGAGGGCTAGGCGTCAATGCGTCTGCCAGGTTTGTTTATCCCTTGCTTATTGTTTTCTCAGCCAATCCCGTGTGGCGTTCTAAGAGCTACATAAGCTCGAACAACCACTTTCCTCGATTTCGATCTTCTAGTAACGAAGGATCTCTGAAACTAAACGGTGGCTTTTTTGTGGAACAAGCGACTGAAGAAACACCAGATACCCCATATACACCTCGCTCAAATCCTTAGAAAAATGTAGTTCTTAGTATCTCTAAGATACACCGGGAAGTACCTACACTGCCCGAAAATTCCGCCCTTTTGTAATAATTCTTAAATTTGACGTCAGAGTTGTTATTACCGGTATACTGCAACCTATGAATGCCTAGCGCGTCTTCATATTACCCGTTTGGTATTGGGCCATTTTGCTCTGATTTTAAGCAATTTAAAGGCGATTTTATTACAATTTTGAAATTCTGCATTGAGGTGAGAACGGAACGCATGCGATTTGAGAAAACGAACTGTCAAGTTTCCGTTGCGCATCTCCAAACGCAGCTTTTTTTTGTCTGCAAAAAAGCACTTTTCTCCCATCTCATCAAAATCGTTATCAAATTGCCGTGAAAATAAACCAAACATCACTAGTAGCTAATACAGAGGAGTTAAACTCTCACTTAAGGCACAAATATAGGGACAAGTGCGGCGAACTTGCACCTATCTCAAGTCTCGGAAACATGTCCCTTTGTGAACTACCCGTTTCTCAGTAATTATCTTAGAAACCAAACCAGAATACTGAGCAACAAAACCAAATGTACAGCTTGTCAAAGCTTGGCGTGTACAATTTGCGTCAAATGAAAAAAAAGACAGACTAACCGAAAAGTGCTGTAATCGACGATTATTTGACATTTTTGTACCCTAACAAACGCAATATTATGATCAAACTCCACAGTCCGTATAGGTTACCCCCCACCCCCCTCCCCCCTCCCTCTTTAAGAACGAAGGAAAACAGGAACACAGAGCTTTTCAAGGATGCTTTGGTCATCGGTTTGGTTGCCAAGACAATAAACTGCTGACCCCCCCCCCCCTCCCTCCTAAACAAACCTCCTAGAAAACTGCCGCCCCAACAAACTTTCGACTCAGGAATGATAATTAAATTAAACCTGTATCAAACTCAAACACACACACAAAAACAAAAAAACGAAATACTAAGACGCTGGCAAAGATGGGAACGCATAGGTTCATACCACGTCAAAATATACATTATTTCCCTACCATGCAATCAGCCTTGTTGTTTTATCGTATTTGGTATTTTTATTCTTTACTGATTAGATCCTTTACTACAGGATCCGGTCCTTTTATTTTCTTACGGTGGTGCGTCGTCCATGCGAAGCTACTTGTTTCCATATGGATCGATTGATCGATCGATCGATCGCATTCATTCAATCAATCAATCAATCAATCAGTCAATCAATCAATCAAAGAATCAATCAATCAATGTACCAATCAATCTACCAATCAATCAATAAACCTATCAATCGATCGATCGATCATTGATTCATGCAGTCATTTAGCGAGTCAATCTGTCAGTCAGTCAAACAAACAATCATTTTTAATTAAAAGCAACCAATGAAACAGTCAATCAGTAAGTCAATCAATCCGCCAATCGCAGAGACAGTCATTCAGTGAAAAAAGGGAGTCAACGCCTTTGCAGCCAGGAGCGATGAGTGTGCCTACAATTGCAGGCTTATCTCACGTTTGCCTAAGACAGACGAAAAAAATGTCAGGGATATCAAGGTCGCTTACGAGCATATTCTGCTGTATGTCTAGGAATTTCCAACTTTGAGTAGTAATTGTAATAGTTTAGTTTGCCAGGGCTCCTTTTGATAACAGAGTCAGTTTTGACTCTGACTGGATCACCCTGGCATAAAGAAATAAAGGTGTATGTATGTATGAGTTGACCTTTAGTACCTGTCTGTACCGTCCAGTAGAGATTATTTCTTATCGTAATTCTCGTGCGACACAAAACAATCAAAGCTGTACTTTGTTTGTGAATTATTTTAATGAAGTAGTTTGTAAGGCAATCGAATTACTGGTCACTTGTAAGTTAGTGATTTACGGTTTAAAATTTCCGGTGTCATTTCCGCTGCGAAAGGAAATGTGGTGTCGCCGTCAGCGGTAATACACTTGGAATAAGATGGACGGCGTATTATTTTTTTGGGTGTCATTTCCTGGATTTGCCTTCGTTCTTTTACTTGTCACTGGCGTTTCCTTAGCCAGAAGATTATTACAATGAATTTAGTCACTCTCTTCACGTAAGATAATGGAGTTCTTTAGGCTTTTAGCTCACGAGGTCGCCGCCTGTAAGCGTATGAAAGAAGACTACGAAATTGATGGAATCCGTTGAAGAACCGTAAAATTTGCAGCCGGTTAGCCGTTGAAACACAGCCCTAGAAGTAAAGCTGGACAACTTTCAAGGTATGATTTAAATTTTTACCCTTTTATTTATTAATAGTGTTTGCCCATTTTCATCAGTGAATAAGACAAAGAAGTCAAAACTTGTACGCTCGTTGTCACACTAGGTCTCATTACAGCTGTTGCCGAATAACGGATTTCTCCATAATTGTTGCAACTGTATCTCTTCACATGTTAGAGATCCACGAAATAATAATACGCAGCTTAAGGACACTATCTTAGTACTCTTTTGAAAAATACCTAAGATTATCAGAGTAAGTCAGAATTTTGTGAAACGTTTGTTTTTGTCTTACCACTTGACCCTCTTCTTGCTAATACCGTTAACATTGACCAGTTTGAGACCCTCTCGTTTAAACAAGTCTCGATAATTTGAACTTTTTCCGCCATATTTCTAAAGTAACATGACGTATGTATTACTGGTATAAAAGTTAGACTTTTTGGATAAATATACGGTCGGCAGCAGACTTCCCAAAATTGGCTAATTTCGACTCGACGAAAGGTCGATTTTGAGGGCTCCGGGTGTCAACAACATTTGCCTCAAAATCTCGGGTATACAGGAGATTACCAACAAACGAAATGTATTTTTATTAGTCCTATATCAACTTCGTTTCGTACAGAAAGTTTGAAGGAAATAGAAAATTTGATCAAAATTGGGTGGTCGATTCTTACGCGGACCACTTAAGTCATACACCACACGATTCTTTAATTTTATCATTGTGCATAGTATGCTCTCTGTATTAATGCGTTTCTTATTAAAACCTGCATTAACTTCAAAATAAATGTCTGTTTCCATTTTGTTCTTTGCAGCAGTAAATCCAACGGCGACCTCATCCTTCTTGCCATTTACAGCCCCGTATCCTGGTATGAATACAACTACGAACGCTCTCATTTGTTCCACTCAGCGCCTACGATCAAATCTACCATGTCTTATTTCATCATCATCATCATCATCATCATCATCATCATCATCATCATCTGAACCACCACCACCACCACCAACATCATCGTCGTCATCATCATCATTTTTCATTGCATTAATTGCATTTCTAAATTGAAATAGTCTTGAATTTGCTTGTAAAGTAAGATACGTGGTTCGTTTATATTATGGAACATGTACAGCAAACAATCCGTTTACGGATTTACAGTAATGCGTCCTATTGTTTGTTTATGTGTTTTTTCAAAGTGCTTCTCCGCCGGGTTTGCACCTTCCCATTTCTTGGCCCAGTTCATCGCTCGATACGTCGCACTTCGCACGATCTAGATAGATCATTAGAACACTTACGAGAAGGAAGAGACTGTTGTTGAGTTGAGCCTGAAAAGCAAAAAAATAAAATTAGATTATTCAAATATAAGAATATAAAAAGTGACCAACGTTTCGTTTTGCTCATGACACTATTGTCAAGTTAAAATGTCCAAAACTGTTTTAACAGCTGTGTTAACTTTAAAAAGTCCCACGCATCAAACTAACTTGTGGATATTTCATCAAACTCAGCAATAAAAGATCAAAGTTGCAGCTATTGGTTTAGGAAAATAGTTTCCTGTGGACTAAATCTGATTGTATGAAAGTTGGTTTAAGTTCTCTAATTTAAAAAAAAATCGTAGGTCGAGCAACGTCCGCAACAATCACTAATAATAATGATAAGAAAACGACATTTGAACCAATTCCCTTTGCATTCTTGCTTCTTTAAGCAACCGCAAAAGTCACGGTAAAGCATTTGCGACTGTGCTAAACTACATCACCTTTGAGCTATGAAGCCACACATGGCAGCTTGTCAATACTAAGCCACTTTATAGTTACTTTCATATGGAATAAATCGCACACATAAATATATCGATCATGTACATCCTCGCAGTTATCATTACAGAGGCAACTTTAGTATATAAGTATTTAGTAGTAATTTAGAAATATATTAGTTTATTAGTATTTAGTAATATTTAGTTAATACACGACCCCACAAGCATTGTGCTTTAACTTTCTATCGTGTTTAAATAAAGGTTATTCATTCACTTACGTGGTTGCAAATATAACCTATGAAGCCAAGCATGGAAACGTGATCAATTCTGATCCACTTATTGCACAAAAACGTGGTATGTAGGCTTCAAAATATCGAAGGTGTCGGCCGGAAAGCTTAATTAAATCTTTACGATTACTTTTACATAGCAATGGTCAACGATTGCTTTAGCTACCCTGTTGGTGTGGGTGACACGGACATCATCCCCGACAATCAGATGAACGCTTCTTCGTACCACAGCTATTCCTACTTTCCTTATTATGGTCGACTCAACAGTACCAGAGGATATGGCTGGTGTCCAAGAACCTGTTGTGATAATCAAGACTTGCTTCAAATTGATTTTGGGAAAACAATTGCAATATGTGGTGTGGCTACCCAGGGACATCAAGATAGCAATGTCGGGGTTACAGAATTCAAGTTGTCTTACTCATCTGATGGAAACGTTTGGATTACTTATTTAAACAGAAATTCTTCAGAAATGGTGAGATTTAAATTTATTTTAATACAAACGACTTATACTGCATTAAAATTGTTTTAGCGCCACTCCAGGGTTTGCTTGCTTGTTCTTCATTTTTGTTTCGTTTTGTTTCATCTTCAAGAAATAAGACAAAATTCTTCTGTGTTTAACTGTTTAATTCTTAGATTTAACAGAAAGCATGATTCAATGTGACTACTTTCCAGATACAACCAAAGTTCGCAAAACTTTTCTTTCCGTCTAACGATATTATGCAGACACCAATTAAGCTCCCATTAGTTAAGGGGGGACTAACGTCTTTGAGCTCACTTCATAAAGAAGTTGGCTGCATTCTCTAGGGAGGGATGGGGTGAGATTAAGTGAGGTAGAGTGGGAGAGGAGAGCTGGTAAAAATTTCTCTTTCGAAATATCCAGAGACATATTTTTAAGCATTCTACTTTATTTTTAAGCATTCTGAGAAGCAACAAACCAACGTCGTTCAATGTAGTTTTTTTAAAAACTGATTGTCCCTACACCATTTCGAATTTCGAAGTTTGTCGCACATTTAGGAAATGAATTGAAAATTTTCAGTTTTTAACACTTGTTAGCAGTGAAACAAAATAGCACTATTTGGTTTTGCTTTCAAGTTTTTTCACAGGAATGGAGGTGGCAACACTGTTTACCATCACAGCTTACCAGTGCCACTGTCTGTGAGGTATATTCGCTTTCATCCAATAAACCAAACAGCATGGAACTGTCTTAGAGTGGAGGTGTACGGCACCAATCGTGAGTTAAAAACATTTTTTCATAACATTTTAAATCCATTTTAAAAACGATTTCATGTCCTCACCGTGGAACAACACGGGGGGGGGGGGGGGGTTGATGTACTCATGATATACTCTACAGTATGAGGTAGACAAATGGTGACCAAGATGCCTGCCATCTTAGATTTTACCAAAATTAGTTAGACATGACATACTGTGCCTTTTTTACCAAAAAAGGAAAAATATGCATCTTACCATACCTTTTCCAAAATGTGTCCAAGGGATAAGCTCACAGCTACTGAAAACGGCAGGTGCTAATAAAAAAAGGCTTGAAAACTTGAAGGAAAACCTTCTGTGAGGGTGACACCCCTCCCCCCTTCTCCGTTCTGTCACTTGTACCGCCCCCGAGGAATACGCGCGCACCCTGACATCAACAGGTCTAACCTGAACAGAACAAGCCATCCAAGACAGATTACGACACGAACTCTATTGTAACTGCACGCAATGCACTGCAGACTCAGTGGGAGAACTTAACTGTTTTAGTATTGTCATTGCAAAGTTGGAACAGTCGAGAAATATCTGTTTGCATACTTGAGCACTTATCATGAGCAAAGTCAATAAAACCAAACAGCCATCGCATTGTTTAGTTTATACAACGTAGCACCCTGACATCTACGCAGGGAAAGCCGATGAACTTGTCTAATTTATTCCGCCGTAGACTGAACACAGATTTTAGCATAATCTCTAGTTATTCACTTTACAAGCTTTAGATAGCTTTAGATAGTTTAGGCAGTATTTATGTTAGAAATGCTGCGCTTGTTATTCTTGTTCTACAAGCAAAATGATTTTCCGATTACGGCCACAAAAATAGCATTAAAATCTTCCTGTATATTGCTATTTATATCACTCGCCACGCAATCGCACTAACCAAAATGTTACCGACCCTGTAGGATCAGATGGTTCCGAAAGAAGCACAATCATCGTTGTTTAGCATTAGAAAGGCCATAACGTGATAGTTACAGCCAGAAGATGAAGAATTGAACCCTCTTAACCGCCTGAGACAAGGATTTCTATGAATTTATTCCCGGGGTACTCAATCGATGGAAATCGATGATCGGTAAGGCAATCGATCAAACGATATCAATCGATAAAATTAGTTAATTGATATCGATTGGTATCGGCCAATCGATGACCGATCAATAGTGACATGAAACTCGTTTATCGATTGTCATCGATTGGCAAAACAAGTAGCTCGCAGTTTCTTAACACGAAGAATAAGTACTGCATTGCACGCGCACTCCAATTTAATACCACTTACCAGAGTGGACACTCAGAGAAATTCTGAGTCGCAAGAAGTGCAATTGTCCATAAGCGGCATCATTAAAGGCTTCCACCATTGCCGTTTTGAAGTAAATACTGTTTGGAAGAAGAGGGAAGGACGCTTGCACGTGCATGGTGGGTCAGATTGTAAGAATCATCCGTCCATCTCTAAAATCCTATTATCCAGTATTTGAGTGGCAATTGGATCCAAAAGCTAAAGAGAAAATCACTATGTGTGCTAACAACACACACACAGCACTAGATTTCCAGAAAAAGACGAAAAAACGAGTGGGGGGTTGTCAACTACTGACAACTTCAAATGATGCTGTGTCAGATTGATATTGAAAGTAATGCGAAATGACCATTGCAAGGCGATCTGTCTGAGGTTATAAAGCAAACGCAGGCATTAGAAGAAATGGATAAAGAAAGGGAGGCGCGAGAAGAACAACTTAAGAAGGAAGAGCGCGAGAAACAAAAGGAAGGAGGCGCCGATGATATGAGGGTGAGATTACTGCGCGGGGTACTCGACGAAATCGGTCTTATTCTCCTGTTACGTTTCGTGCAATGAAATAAAATCTGTTGACAGTCTGTACGTGAAAAGATGTGATATGAAGTGCCTTTTTCGTCGGCTTGTAGACTGTGAAACGGGAAAACCAATCGATAGCAATTAAGCTATCGATCGCTATTGGAAATCGATGGCAATCGATAAAAGGTCACAAGAATCTGCTTCATCGATTGGTCATCGATTATCAATACCCATCGATTAATTGATGTGGATTGATATTGATTGATATCGATTCCCATCGAATATCGATTTCATCGATTGGATTCTCCGGGATTTATTGCATGAAAAAACCAGCTAGTCAATTTACTCTGCGATGACGCATCTTTGAGCGCTGGAAAACTGGTTTCCTTTTCTTCTTTTTGTTCCTCTGTAAATGTTCCTATATTTCCCCATAAGGTACAATAAACTGTCTAGAAAGAAAATCGTTTCATAGCTTTCCGGACAACGGAATTCAGGAATTCAACGGAATTCAATGATTATATCTTTAAATGAATTTTTCCATGAAAAATGGGAACACAACCAAAACGAAAATTGCCCACGTGGCAATTTCGGCAAATACATGATTTTTTCACTTCAGACCAGAAAACTCGCGGGGGTACATCGCTTCGCGCACCAAAAATTCGCCATTTTCCAACGAACGTCTACACTGAATCCTTCAGTTTGCTTCCCTGCATAATTTGTTTGAAACATGTAATGAACATCTTAATTTCTTTGTTTTTTGGGGGAGAGCTGGCGATGGAAAGTCCTTAAACTAATTTCTACACGTAAATCCGTTTGGTAAGCAAGAAATTCGAATCTAACGCTAGTATTGTCTTTGAATCAACCTAGTAATTTCAGTCACTGATGATATGAGTTTTGCTGTGGTTTTTCTTTATTCTCCGAGACACTTTTTCAAGAGGCAAACGCATTACCTGTTATTAAAAAGTGTCTCCACCTTGAATTTATGTTTCTTTTCGAAGTGACGTTTGCTTATATTTACTTTTTAACAGAGAGAATTTGGTGAATATAACATTGTACAAGCAGGGAGAGTTTTTGGCGCGAGAACATATCGGCCAGGCGTACTTTTTCGCTGTCTTCATGTCAACATAGAGGAATTTTAAAAATTGGCATCGTGCGAAATTTCATTTCATTTTTTTTAAAGGGCCATAACTCCCACTTTGTTTGTCTCAAAAAAATTTCCATAATTTTCTGAATAAAATGTCTCAAGAATCATATAGTCTTTGCTTGAATTTTCGATTTCTTTATGGACCGCCAATGCAAACTCATGAAAATTTAAATTATTTTTCCCGCCACCGAGGCGGAGAGATCTGTGTCGATTAAAAGAGTAGTAGTTTATGAAATGAGACTACGAGCACAGCTGGTAAATCTTTGGTGAAATTTACGAGCACGGTTGCCAAAATCTTTGGTGAAATTATATAAAAATTAAACAGAAATTTTTCCAGTCAAAGTATACGAGCACAGCTGCCAAAATCTTTGATGAAATTTACGAGCACGGTTGTCAAAATATACCCACAATTTCATATAAAATTTTATATGAAATCTCCAAGAAACTTTGCCTAAATTTGACTGAAAAATTTTCAAAGTCTATTATGACCATAAGCATAACTTGTCACACCATTTTTATGAATATATCTTTTGTCGTCGAAGCAGCTGAGTGATATTTTATTTACCACATAGCTACCAATTTGATGTTTTTCACTTTTGATTAGTCTCATCGTGTGACGCATCTGTTTCTTATTGAAAAGCGTATCTTTGTAATTATTGTGTCGCAACTGTTGTTTTTACTCGCGTGACTTCATGCAACAGGGACTTTCCCGAGGAAATGAGTCATCAGATTGTTATGTAATATCAGATGAACTTGTATTTGAAGTAAAGTTTACCGGTAAAGTTTATTGGTGAAGTTTGTTATTTCTTAGAAAAGTAGACTTGTGCTATATAATAAATGAAAAAATGTTTATGGCACTCTATATTCAATTAACAGTAACAGTTCCACATTTTTTATAACCGAAGCCAATTCCACACCCATATGACCAAACGCTAGTACTAAATTGATATTTATTGTCTGTGATTTAGTTGATTGGGTTGAAGTGTAAGTGATTGATTGAGTTAAATGGTCACTGTGTTTTACTTTTAAAGAAATGGGTGTATATCGTCTTTTGACTTTGAAATAGAGCACTGTTATAGTTAATATGTGGCTATGATTTGGAATGATTATTTTATCACAACCATTCAATAAAAATGTGTTCCCATTTTTTGTATTCAAAATCCCATTTATGTAATGAACGGAACCACGCAAACGATGCCCGTTTAAAGATAAATCTGTTTCCATCACCAATTTTCCATTCTCAATTACAAAAGCGGTGTCATAGACACTTGGGTCAACGTTTGAAATTGTTTCTTTTACACCATAAACAATAAGATGTCCAATTGTTAAAAGTGATGGAAAAGTAACTGTACCGTGCAGATCGAGATAAATAAATTGTGGAGGCGAGCTACCCCATCGGTGAAAATTGATAACTGTTTTGGTATAGTTTTCGAATGTTTTTGTTGCATAATTGGAAATTGAAATCGTAGTGCCTTGCACTGCCACACTCAACTCATTCATTTCCGGCGGAAACCATTCAACGACTAAAGTATAGTAACCGACTGGAAGTTTAAAAAGGTTGAAACCGAGGCGTGATTGGTACTGGTTTGGTGAGCTTTTTTGAAACAGGAGTTTAAGTTGGTAAGCTTTTTTATTAATTTGATGTGGAGAATTGGAAAAATCAACAATACCCAAAACCTGAATATTTAATTCACTTGAAGATTCGTCGTCGTTTTCCATCAAGTATCTGAAGGCGTCTTTTTTTTGTCCTGAATTAATAATCTGAGTTTCATGAATTTTTTGAGTGACAAGATTTCTCAAAACTGTTATTTCATTTTCCATTAACTCAACATTAACTGCGGATTTCGAATTTTTTGAATCGGTTTGTAAGTTAATAATTTTATTGTTATTTAAATTCAAGTCTCCCGACATACTTGTTGTGCCATCAAGTTTGAGATATTTTTTTTGCGAGTTAGTGATTCTCTGAGTGATATATTCTACAGTAGCAACGTCTTTTTGGTTTACTGGAAATTTGACATTGGTGATTGCATTATCTTTCATATCAATAGTAGTGTCCTTATCTAATTTTTTCACAAGCTGATTATCAACATATTTTTTATTTACTCCATGGTCTGAATTAACTGGGTCTTTGATATTTGTTATGAAATGGTTGTTCATGTCTAAAGATTGTAGCATAGACCCACCTTCTTTTTTACTCAAGAATATATTCCGAGCTGTGTTATAAGAGATGGCTTTATTTGTGTTTCCATGAATTGGGTACGGCTGTGGTTGTAAAATTAGGTCTCCGTTCATAGTTGCTCCTGTCTTTTTCACAAACTGAGTTGTATCCGCACTTGGAATCTTAGCTATTTCACTATCTAACTGGCTTTTTGTAACCACATCATTATTATTAGTTCCTTGTTTTACATTCACTAATTTTTTATTCTGCATATCATAATCATTATTAGCATCTAATTTAAATCCAATACCAGGTAAACCTCTGAAACCTCTCGAATTCATAAAATGATTAAAATTCAATACTCCGTTGTAAAAACTCATTTATTAACTCTTCAGATTATTTTAGTGAAATTTTTTGCGTTGAATTTTCGTGGTTTATCAACATACAGAAAAGTATATGGTTCATTTGTTGCTAAGAGATAGTCGTCTTTCTTAACGTTCAATTCTTGACATATCCTACTCTGTTCATTCTTGCTTGGAAAATCGAAAATGCAGTGATGGGAACAGTTTAATCTGATGGTTTTGTCTGTATTGTAAAAAGACTGAGACAGATAGATACAGCTGCAATTTTTATTTCGAGAGTTCGTGAAATAGTTTCGTATTTCTCGATCATTTTTCACTCCAGTGTTCAAGTAATCATCGAAAATGATTAGCTTTTGGTTTCCATCATCCATGTCAGGTAAAGGAATTATCTCACCGTTGCTAGCTTCAATGATATTATAACCATATTTTTTCGAAAGAGGTTCAAATTTTTTCAACAAATATTGATACTTGTTTTGCTGTAAGTTTTTAGCATATAGATAAATCTTATCAAAAAATAATAGGGGTTTGTTTATCATGTGAAGTAAAAGATTGGTTTTACCACTTCCACTAGGAGCGCAGATTAACATTCTGAAGCATCTATCT
Organism: Siderastrea siderea; assembly: GCA_964030785.1. Lineage (NCBI taxonomy): Eukaryota > Metazoa > Cnidaria > Anthozoa > Scleractinia > Rhizangiidae > Siderastrea > Siderastrea siderea. Next base: position 53,447,628 of record OZ034966.1, on the reverse strand, counting down.
GGCATGAAAGGATGTAATTGGGTGAAATTACTGTCTTTATCACCTTTCACATCATAGTTTGGTATTTCCATTTTATTAATTCACAACAGAATTTTTTCTCAATAATTTTATGCAACTCGCCATGCGACACGCCATGCAACTCGCCATGCGACACGTCATGCGACACGCCATGCGACACGCCATGCGAGCTTTTTTATATTCAATAACCCTAAAATGATATTTTTTTTTTTTTATTTCGATTAAATAAAATGAGTCTCCTCAAGTGGAAAGAAATGGCTGAAAAAAGATCGAAAATAGGTCAAGATGTCAATACTATTAGGGAAACGCTAAAACAAAAGAAAATAACCGATACAATGAGTGATGTTGAAGCAGAGAAGCTTTTCAAACCAATAACATCCAGTTTGAAGGAGTTGACGCAACCTCAACCTTTAAAAAGACGGTTTCAAAGGAAAAAAGTAGAGGTTCCAGATTATGGTATCAATATAGATGATGAAGGAATACCAGATTACAATCTTGAAGATTTGTTTCATGAACCAGAAAATACTAAACAGCTTGTTACAAAACCACCCTCATATGATGATGTTCTAAAAGATTTGGAAACAGGAAAAAAGAAAATATACGTCAATCCTGAGTATATGCAACAACTTGAAGACCCCCCAGAATATGAAGAAGATGAAGTTCCAGATTATGAGATTTTTGAAGAAGATAGAATAAATGAGACTTTAGATGAACTTGGATTGGCCAACTATGATGACATTGAAGCACAACTCGAAAGAGAAGATATGACAGAAAAAACAAGGCATTCTTTCTTGTCAAAGAAAATCGAAAATGCGGTTAAGAAAAGACAACAACTTCCAGGTTACAAAACACACATTACAAAGCAGTTGAATAAAGGTTTGATAAGCCAATCTGAAGCACAATTCAGAAGAAAGGTCATCGACGACGCTCGAAAAGTTCTCAATGATTATATCAACTTTAACAAAAATAAGTTGAATAGTATAAAAGGCTCTGGTCTCAAAAGAAAAACAACAAAGCGAGGTGGAAATGTAAGTGCTGTTTTTATCAACCCTGAAGAAGCTCTCAAAAAGTTAGTATTAATAATGGGATCAATTGATGCTGGTAATAATAGCATAGAGCTAAGAAACACAGGTGTTGCTATTCTTGATATTTTATTGAGAAATTACATAATTAATAAAGATAAATATAACAAAATTTATAAAAACTTTTTCATGTGAATATATTAAAATGCAAACAACATTAGTATTATCTTCTCATAACGTTAAGAAACAAACAAAAAATAAGCCTAGTGATTTCACAATCAGATATAATCAACCAATAATACTTGATCCAAACAGACAATATGAACTTGGTTTAGGTCGAATTATATCCATGTCTTTCACATGGTTCAATATCACATCAGAGCTGGACAACCAAAAAATAAAATACTCTTCTGATGGTGGAAAAACTTGGAAAGATATAACCTTCCCACCAGGTACATGGAATTATGTCAGTTTCAATAATTTCATCAAAGAAAAAACAAAAATAAAGACTTCAAGCGCGACTTCATATCCAATAACCTTGAAATTTAACAACACAACTTTCAAAACAACAATAAATCTGGCAACAAACTATCAACTAGACCTCACAACATCAAATTTCAGAGATTTAATTGGTTTTAACAAAAGAATTTTAACCAGTTCTGAAAATGTTGGTGACTACACACCAAATCTCAGTCAAGATACAGAGATTTTGAATATACATTGTGATCTTATTTCAGAGAGTCTTGTTGATGGGGATGAGACAGATATTATTTACACCTTTGGAACAAATGATTTACAACCATCTTATGCTTTTACTAAAGAGCCTTTGAGAGTTCAATATTATCCAGCGAATAAGTATGTCATAAACACCCTGCGGATATACATTACTGATGGTAAACGACGAATAATAGATTTGAATGACGCAGATACATCATTTTCTCTGATTTTGAGAGAAAAAAAAAATAAAAGATAATTATAAAATGCCAACCTACAATTACAAACGAATTTTTCATCCAAGTCTTGGAAGATTTGTTTACAAACATAAAGGATCAGGTTTAATTGTGGATAATATTTTCAAACCAATGAAAATGATTGTGGATAAAGTTTTAAAACCTGTTGCTAAAAAAGCTTTGAAATCGGGAATAGAAAGTGCTGGTGATAAACTTGGTAAAAAAGTTGTTGAAAAAGTTGCTGAAAAATCAGGCCATCTTTTCATAAAAGACCTTCAGTCTTTGGGAAAACAAGTTCCAAAAGCAACAAACAAACAAAAAGAAGAAGAAGATTACAACGTGATATTGAATAGATTGATTTCCGGAAAAGGTATAAAAAAAAAAAACAAAAAAAGTTTTAAACATATAAATAAAAGATGACTTTCAGAACAAGTGATAAACTGCAAAGATATGAAATGACCAGATTCTCTCTTAATGATATTATTGAAAAACCTGGAAACAATAATTATCAGAAGAAAACAGGATATAAATTCACAATAACAGACAGATCTACTCTTTTTGATTTTTACAATGGATATTTTGTGGTTTCCAAAGAGCTTCAAAAGAAAGCTGATGGATCTGGTTTCGCAGCCGCTGATCGAATTTCAATAATTAATGGAGCACATTCTATCATTAAACGTATGGTTATCAAATCTTCTGGTAAAATAGTCTATGATAGTGATAACATTCATAGAATTGTGAATGTTAAAAATTTGTTGGAGTATAGTGATGATTTCAGCAGGTCAGTTGCTAAAAAAAGTTTTTGGTATCTTGACACAGAGGATTCAACAGCAAATACCAATTCAGGTTTTGAAGCCAGGAGAATTTTAACTCAAGCGAAACAAAACGATGGTGGTGGCGGAGCCAAAAGATTGGATGAGATTATTCCGTTGAACAGATACAGTTTCTTTGAAGAATTGGAAGATAAGATGCTTCCTCCAATGCAGCTTACATTCGAACTGGACTTGAATGAAGATAATGAATTGATTCACAAAGCGGCCGCTGCTGATGATGGACGAGTGGTTGTAACTCGATTTAATCTTTGTGTTCCAAGAATGGTTCCGAAAGATAGTGAATACGTTGATTATGTGAAAGATTTTCTCAAACCAATCAAATGGACATATATGAAAGATATGTATATTCAGAGTGTAAATACAAAAGCAGTTGAGAACAGTTTTCAGATTAGCCCAGCCATTGACAATGTTAAACATGTATTCATTTATCTACAGAGAACTAATGGTCCAAACAATGAGGAATCTCAGAGAACTCCTTACATTTTTGATACTTTTAAGCTGAATTCTGCAGATGATAATAGCTCTCTTGCATCATGTCGTTTGGGGTATGGAACTGATACTTTTTACCCTGAATCGGGGTATGATGCTGATTTAAAAATAATGATATTCAACGATCTAATGTCTTATGCTTTTCGAAATAATGATCTGAATACAGGAACACAATTGAATATACACAATTTCACATCTCTTTACGGTCTTGTCTATTTCAATCTGACCTATCAAAAAGAGTATGTCACTAGAGACCCAAAACAACTGATTTTGAAATACAGATTGAATACAGCGCCAACAGCTGATGTGAGAGCTCATGCTATCGTATTTTACGAAAATGAGGTTATTGTCAACAATGTTGGAAATGAACTTATGATTGTCTAATTCAAAAAAACATTTCCTGAATTTATTTTATTTCGTGAAATAAAATAAATATGACCCAATTATATGAGATTAACGTTACGCTTTCTGAGAATCAAAAAATGAAACTAAGTAAAGCTTTTCACAACCGTGAAACAATCACCCTGAGGTTAACAAAAGATGCCTTAAATGGAAGTGATACTCTTCTTGTTCCTTCAACAACTGTTAAAAGGTTGGAAAAAAACCGCATGATGAATAAGGGAATGGAAATAAAACTGACTAAGACAAATATTAGAAAACAGGTTGGTGGTTCACTTTTGAGTTCAATCTTGACACTTGGTCGAACTTTTGGGCCAACATTAGCAAAGACTCTAGGATTATCTGCTCTCGCTGGTGCCGCTTCTGAAGGAGCATCTCAGATTGTCAAAAAGATATCCGGAAAAGGTTCACAGACAGGTGGTTTTCTCATTCCAAATTCAAAAATAGAACAACTCATCGCTCATAAACATCTATTGAGTAATAAACAGAAAAAAGATATTCTCAATGCCTTGCAAACTGGTTCTGGTGTTCATATAAAACCAACAAAAGTACAAACAGGTGGGTTTTTAGGCACTCTTCTTGCAACAATTGGTATTCCACTAGCTCTTGAAGCTTTCAAAAAGATGACGGGTTCAGGAGTTCCCAGAATTGGAAAACCTCCTAAAAAAGATGGTGGATCAGCCCCCAGATTGGGAGTGTATGAACCACTACCTCCATTTTTGGGGACATGGGAAGAAAACTTTTTGTCTGGTGGAGGGAAAAAAAAAAAGTTGGGAAATGGGTTGCTTCTAGGGAAAAACAGCCCATTCAATGGGATTCCACTCCTCGGAACAATTCTTTAAAATTCCACAAAGACATACCCTTGAGCAATCACGATTTGTTAAAATGGTGTCGTCATCTTAAAATACCAATAGACAAAGGTGGTGTGTTGTCAAAAGACCAAACTGTTCCACACAACCACAAAATGGCGCTTTTCATTTTCAATCTTGAGCCGTCATATATGAGTGGAAGTCATTGGGTCGCAACATATGTCAAGAATGGGAAAATTAATTATTTTGACAGCTTTGGATTACCCCCATTTCAAGAAATTGTAAATCACGCAAAGAAAAAAAATCTCACTCTAATTCATCAAAATAACCAGATACAAGCCTTGAATACAACGACTTGTGGATACTTTTGTTTATACTTTTTGAATGAGATGAATAGAGGTGCGTCATATTTTGACCTTTTACAAGTCTTTGATGTTCATGATACCACGAAAAATGAGAGATTCATTGAAAGATATTTTGAAAAAATTAATATGTAACCATATTGTAAATGAAAACGTATTGCGTGAAACAAAGAAAAGAAACTGAGTGTGTTGAGCCTTCAGGCTATAAATACACAAAGAACGGTCGACTTATGTTCTTTTGCACATGCGCTGAATGTGGCATAACTAAAACTAGATTCGTGAAACAAACGGGAAACTAATTAGCCCGTCTGAAGGGGCGGGCATTCTGAATACAATAGCATCCACTGGTACTGATATGTTAATTCACCACGGTATTCCTTGGCTTGGAAAAAAAGCAGTTGAAATGGGAAGATATTATGGATCAGAAGCCTTGAGAAACCCAAAACTGCAGAAAAAGGCTATCGATTATGCTCTGGAAAGAGCAACTCCTTTCATTCAAAAAACAGGATCAGAGATGCTTGATCAATTATCCACTAAAATCAGACCAAATAGAAAGTATAAAACCGACAGAAAGGATTTGGATGGAGGTGGGCTTGACATTCATAAAATGATTGGAAAACTCCCTAAACCAAAAGGGGGTTGGACTCTTCCAGGGCATCGATACACAGGCCCCTATAACGATCTTGAAAATCAGGTGAGATGGGATCCAAAAACAGGAGAGATACTAGAGATATATGACAAACCAACTGGTAAGACCGATGCTATAGCGATGCAGCATGATGTTGATTATTCAGTTTGCAGAGATGATAAAAAATGTAAGAACAAAGCCGACAGGAAAATGGTCAAAGCGTTGGATTCTGTTCCTTATAATGAGAGACAATGGGGTCATTGGATGGCACGAAATATTATTGATAAAAAGCAAAAACTTGGTCTTGGTTTAAACTGAAAAGGCCGTCGAGTGAAGAAAACTGGCAAGAAAAATTAGCTGATGAGCTTCATAAACCGATAAAGCGTAACTTCACCCGGCGGCGGGTAATTGTAAACCATATTGACGAGACATGGTGTTCAGATATCGTTGAGATGCAAAAATTCAGTCGATGGAACGCTGGCTACAGATATCTTCTTATGGTTCTAGATGTATTCTCTAAATACGGTTGGATCATCCCATTAAAAGATAAGAAAGGAGAAACTGTTGCTCAAGCATTCAAAACAATATTCAAAGAAGGTAGAAAACCACAATATATTTGGACAGACAAAGGCAAAGAGTATTATAACAAACATGTTAAGGAACTACTTGATAAGAATAAAATAACCTTGTACTCAACTGAGAATGAAGAAAAGTCGTCAGTTTGTGAAAGATGGAACAGAACAATTAAAACCAAGATGTGGAAGCAGTTTACTGTTCAAGGTAATACACAGTATCTTGACATGCTACCTAAATTAGTGAAACAGTATAACAATACCAGACATTCAAGCATAAAGATGACACCCACGGAAGCAAGTAAAAAGAAGAATGAAGGAGTTGTTTACTTTAATCTATACGGTGATATGGAAACATCAAGGCAAAAACCAAAGTTTAAAGTCGGTGATAAGGTAAGAATATCTAAGTACAAACGTCCTGTCTTTGACAAAGGATATACAGCCAATTGGACAGAAGAAGTTTTCACAGTTGACAAGATACAATACACCAATCCGATCACTTACAGACTCAAAGATCTCAGTGGTGAGGAGATATCAGGTTCTTTTTATGAACAGGAGATGCAGAAGGCTGTTCAAGACGTTTACCGTATTGAGAAAGTGATTCGACGAGACGCTCGAAAAGGTAAAGCTTTGGTGAAGTGGAGCGGTTACCCAGAAAAATTTAATTCCTGGGTAGATATTGACTATCTGATTTAAAAATGAATTTTCAAATCTTGTAGATAAGAAAGGAAAAATGACAAAAATTTTAACTCTTGGAGAAATTCGAAAAATGGCTGTAGGAAAAAACATTAAACATTCAAACAAACTCTCAAAAGCAGAGCTGGCAAAAATGTTAAATCTTGATGAAGAAGTGTATAACAGACCAAGTAACGCAAGGGAGGTGTTAATTACCAATGTTGATACACAGGTCATCACAAAATGCAAAAGCATCTATCAGTGTTCAAAAGTGGTGGGTAAAAGTTATGGTTCGGTTCATTATTTCGTAAATTGTGGAAATGTGTTTGTGGGTAAGGATGGAAATAAGGTTAGATTGTCTTTTGCTTGAACTTTTTCATTTCGTGAAACGTGAAATGAAAAATAAAATTTAAAAAAATCTTATATATAAGAAAAGAAGAATGGATTCACAAACAGTTACTGAGTTGAAAGCCTTTGCGAATAACCTTTGGTTGAGAGGTTATTCACACTTGAAAAAAGCGTTCGATACCGCAAAAGGTAAGATAACAAATATTTTTAACAAGTCAACACCAAGACAACCCCCTAGCTTATTTGGTAAAATTAACGTTCCCATCCTAAAACCAACAGTTGTTGCAACAACACTCAAAAAGCTACCAAATCTAATTCAAAAAACAACTGAAAAAGTTATCAATTGGGCAAAGTGGCTGAAAAATGTTGATAAAGTGATTGAAGAGCAAAATGAAGAGCAAACCGAAGTGATTGAAGAACAAACTGAACCGACTTTCACACAGAAAGAACAAGCCCTGCGAGGGTTTGCAAGATCATATGAAATTGGTCTCGCAAACAGACAAGACCCATTAATTCAACTTCAGAACACCCGTTCAGTGATTAAGAACAATCTATCAAAGGTTCTAAACGAGATGAAAGGTCTCAAATTCAATGAAACGTTGAAGATTACGTTTGAAAAACAGAATGGAGACAAGTTGGTTGAAAAGGAAGCTTATTTCAATGCAAAGCCGCAAACACTAACAAACGAGACAGAGATTGTAAACTTGTTGCAGATAACACAACAACAGATTGTAAATATGATTCAACAATGGATTTCAGAAGGCTCTGGTTGGACAATTAAATCGGTTGATGGTCATTTCATCAATGTTGTAAAGTACAGACCACTCAGAGGTTCTTCATATATTCCATTACCCGAAAAGCTGCAGAACTCAGCTAAAGGGATTATAAACATGAAAAATAATGACGATGAATGTTTTCGTTGGTGCCACATTCGTCACCTCTTGCCACAGAATAAAAATCCACAGAGAATAAAAGAGTGTGATAAAAAATATGTAGAAAAATTAGATTACTCAGGAATTGAGTTTCCCGTTTCTGTAAAACAATACAACAAAATAGAGAAACAGAATAATATTCGTGTTAATGTCTTCGGTTATGAGGAAGGGCAAAAGTATCCGATTTACCTTTCAAAAGAAAAGTTTAACTCTTGTTTGAATCTGCTCTTAATAACCGAAGGAGATGTGAAACATTATTGTTTAATAAAGGATTTCAATAAATTTATGTGCAATCAAACGAAGCACAATGGAAGAAAGCATTTCTGTATGTACTGTCTTCAATGTTTAAGCTCAAAAGAGCATCTTGAAAAACACAAAGTTGATTGTATTGAAATTAATGGGAAACAAGCCATTGAAATGCCAGTACCTGAATCGAAAATTGCATTCAGAAATTATCGTAGACAGTTACCGGCACCTTTCGTGATTTATGCTGATTTTGAAGCCATCACCGAAAAAGTTGATGAGAAAGCTCCGCAAAAATCCTACACCGAACAATATCAAAAACATACGGCTTGTGGATATGGTTACAAAGTTGTTTGCTGTTATGACGATAAATTTTCAAAACCAATCAAAATTCACAGAGGAGAAATGGCCATTCACAAGTTCATGAATGACATGTTAGCTGAAGTTAAATACTGCCGAAAGGTTGCAAAAAAACACTTCACAAAACCTCTCGAAATGACAGATGAGGATGAGGAAAGTTTCCAAAGAGCTGAAGAATGTCACATCTGCAAGATACCTTATTACGCAAGTGATGTTAGAGTAAGAGATCACTGTCATGTCACCGGCAAATACAGAGGCTCAGCTCACCAAGAATGTAATCTAAATTACTCATTAACTAATAAAATACCTGTGGTGTTTCACAATCTCAAGGGGTACGACAGTCACTTTATAATGCAAGAGATTGGTAATATCGTGAAAAAGAATGCGTTTTTTGATGAAGAAGGAAATAAATATGAGATGAGCATAAATGTCATTCCCTATAACATGGAGAAATACATGGCCTTCATGTTGGGTCGATACCTTGTGTTCATCGACAGCTTTCAATTCATGAGCTCGTCATTGAGTAATTTAGTGAATAATCTTCCTGCTGAAGCGTTCAAACACACGGGACAAGTATTTCAAGGTGAAAAATTGAGTTTGATGACAAAGAAAGGTGTCTATCCTTATGACTATATGAATAGTTTTGGAAAGTTTGAGGACAGCAGGTTACCAAAGAAAGAAGATTTTTTCAGTATTATGAATAATGAACATATCACAGATGAAGAGTATCAACATGCACAGAATGTTTGGAACGAATTTGGTCTATCATCAATGGGAGAGTATCACGATCTATATCTCAAATCGGATATTTTATTGTTGACTGATGTTTTTGAAAATTTCCGCCAAGCATGCCAACAATACTATGGATTGGATCCTGCTCATTATTTCACATCACCCGGTCTGAGTTGGGATGCAATGTTGAAAAGGACAGAAACTGAATTGGAGTTGATGAGTGATGTTGATATGTTTCAATTCATTGAAAAAGGTATGCGTGGTGGAATCAGTTACATCGCCAATCGATATGGAAAGGCAAATAACAAGTATATGGAAAACTACAATCCGGAGGAGGCATCAAAATACATCGTCTATCTAGATGCAAACAATCTTTATGGTTGGGCAATGAGTCAATATCTTCCAACAGGTGGGTTCAAATGGTTGACTGAAAAAGAGGTGGATTTATCCAAGTATAATGATGAGTCTGAAAAAGGATTGATATTGGAGGTCGATTTGGAATATCCAGAGGAGTTGCATGATCTCCACAACGACTATCCACTGGCAGCAGAAAAAATCAAAGTAACTGAAGATATGTTATCACCTTATTGTCGAGAAATTGCTGAAAAATTTAGAGTGAAGGTTGGACTGGTCAAAAAGTTGGTGCCGACGTTGTCAAATAAAGAGAGATATGTTTTGCATTATCGCAACTTGCAACTCTATATGTCTTTGGGGTTAAAACTAACAAAGATTCATAGAGCTCTCGAATTCAATCAGAGTCCATGGTTGAAACCTTACATCGATTTCAACACAAAAAAGAGAGCAGAGGCAAAGAACTCTTTTGAAAAGGATTTTTTCAAGTTGATGAACAATTCGGTGTTCGGAAAGACGATGGAGAATCTGAGAAAGCGTCAGGACATCAGACTTGTGACTGATGAAGAAAAACTATCAAAGTGGGCCAGCAGACCGAGTTTCATAAGCAGCAAAATATTTAATGAGGATTTAGTTGCCGTTCATAAAATCAAACCAACTTTGACATTGAACAGACCGGCATATGTTGGAATGTGTATCCTAGACTTATCAAAAACATTGATGTATGATTTTCATTACAATTACATCAAAAGTCAGTATAGTGACAAAGCTCGGTTGCTGTTCACAGATACTGACAGTCTGACCTATGAAATTGAAGCAGATGATGTTTATCAAGATTTTTGGAAAGACAAACATCTATTCGATAACAGTGATTACCCAAAGAATAGCCCGTTTTTCAATGACTCAAACAAGAAAGTCATTGGGAAATTCAAGGATGAGGCTTCAGGAATCCCAATTGTGGAGTTTGTTGGTTTGAGGTCAAAAATGTATTCTTACATGAAAGACAATAAACAGGAAAGTCACACAGCAAAGGGAATAAAAAAGAATGTGATAAAACAAAAAATACAACACAATAATTACAAAGATACGCTTTTCAATAAGAAACAGATGCGTCACACGATGAGACTAATCAAAAGTGAAAAACATCAAATTGGTAGCTATGTGGTAAATAAAATATCACTCAGCTGCTTCGACGACAAAAGATATATTCATAAAAATGGTGTGACAAGTTATGCTTATGGTCATAATAGACTTTGAAAATTTTTCAGTCAAATTTAGGCAAAGTTTCTTGGAGATTTCATATAAAATTTTATATGAAATTGTGGGTATATTTTGACAACCGTGCTCGTAAATTTCATCAAAGATTTTGGCAGCTGTGCTCGTATACTTTGACTGGAAAAATTTCTGTTTAATTTTTATATAATTTCACCAAAGATTTTGGCAACCGTGCTCGTAAATTTCACCAAAGATTTACCAGCTGTGCTCGTAGTCTCATTTCATAAACTACTAAGAGTTGAAGTCAAGCAAGGACTTCGATTTCTCGCATTGTGACCACATCGCTGTAAACTTCACCGAGTAGCATGTGCGAAAAGTAGACGGAGCCGGTTCCTTGTGTTGCTGTTGGCTGCACCAACGTGTCAGACCTTTCTAAAGGAATTGAAATGTACACCATATCTTTCTTTGGTGATAACCGACCTTGAAGCCCGCAACAGAAGAAAAAAGAATGGGTCGATTTCGAAGCTCATTGGGAGCCAACAAAGTATCGAAAAGTACTCTTCGTTGTATCATCAACCCTTCAAGTCTGATGATTTTTCGTGGAGGTTTTCTGGATTTCTACATAATACAACATTTTTGGACGACGAACTATCGGAGGCAAAGAGACGAAAAACGAAATGCGTGGATTTGTAAAGCAGTAGCGAGAAAAGCGGCAGCCTTCCGAGCAGTCGATAATATGCTCGATGCATTTTGACCAGGATTTTGAGCAAAGATTTGTTGTCGCAGAGGAAGGTATCCAATCAAACGACAGCTTTAAAAAGACGAACTCAGAGTTTGTGTATTTCCAGTAAGTCATTCTGTCGTAAAAAGACAACGGATTATAACCACAGAATACCCTGCCACAAGAACTATTTTCCGTGGAGCCCATACGCGATGTGCGGTATGAGAAAAGTATTACCCACTGAATATGGCACTTATTCAAGTTGGCTACACGGTAAGCGCAAAATGATTACAATTATTGGTAGTGGTGCTCAAAATAGCCAAGGGTTTAAAATTATAGATCGTATTTATGGAAAGTCCTCCTTCAGCAGAACGGAACGCACTTTCTTCACAATAACAAACCATTGCCATTATATTCCTTATTCTATGAGCGTGCCCCGCTATAAGAATTTCCTCTTGAGTAGATCATAACAAAACATTACAGCTCCGAGGTCCCGTGTTCATAGCCTCCGTCACAGTAGACCGCGAGAAGGTTCTTTCTTGTGCGAAAAAGCTCCCAAGAAGATCGAAGTCAGAGCGGTGAGCGGCGAAGCCTCAAGTCGCAAGTCGCGTAGCGCAGGCCGGTACATTTCCACTCGCGCGTAGGATCTGAGGAAACTGCTCGCACTTCGAAGTCAGAAAAAACAATTAGTATTAATAATATTATAGTTGAACCGATACTAACAAACTCTCACACCATGCTAAGCTAATAATTGTTGTCAATGACATCCAGTCATTTATAGAATACTTGCCTTCCTAATTCACTAGTGTTGAAAGTGGTTGATATTGTTATTGTTAATGCTGGTTACAGAAATGGGCAAGGCAACTGACATCGCAGTTTCCATTTACTTCTACGTAAAATAAATTAATGAAAGAAGGAAGGAATGCTTTCGATCTATAGTTTTTTCTTGTCTTTCTTCTTTCTTTCTTCTTCGTAAGCAGCAAACTATTCTGTGTCGGCCAAAGGTTCATCCTCGTAAGATTCACTCATCGCGATCGGTATATGGATTTGATACTACAAGGTTACCCGAACCCTCGACTCCAGCTCCTAATCGACTATGAAACTAACCTCTGACTCCTCCAAGTCCGACTCCAAACCGAAATAACATCATCAGAGGCCATACTTTGATCCAAGGCAATTTTGAATGACCTAGACGCCGCGGGTAACATACCGGTTTGACGTCATTCAGGTTCCCAGTGTCCTAATGCTCGGTAGTGGGGGGAAAAACCTGAACTTTGGAGGTTCGTAAAAAATCGAGAATTCAAGCAAACGCAATAATTTTTCGACTTTTTCTACAGAAAATCGTAATCCCAAAAAAGTTTTGGGTTATAGGCACTTTCTGAATAGAATTTAGGCAAATCACTTTAAAGATACAGTCAATCAACCTGATCGGTTGTTCTTTATTTATTATTTTTTTGTGATTTTTTTTTGTCCATGGCACTAGGCACTAATTTAACCCCTTGAAGCCATTGAGGTGTATTTTTTCCGTATCGTTAAGTAATATTTGATTACACAAGAGAGGTAATTTTCAAGAACTTGTGATGCTCACAATAAGGAAGAGAAAAAAAATCCATCGCATGTCTTCTCGAACTGGCATTCCAAATGCTCACATTCGATATCCTCGAGCTATTATGTGCAATCAACTAGTTGGGCCTGGCGATTCCTACGGACTTCCACGATTGCAATGCTGTGCGCAAGTACGTAAAAACAAACGGCCAAGGCAGCTTCACTTACACTTAACTTAACATATCTTGTGTACGGGAAAGCCACGTGTTTATGTTTATGCTGTGTGTATTGTTATGCAACGTTCCAGTTCTTAAAGGCATGTCATCATTAATCTGGCAAGTCTTAATGAGAGTTACATTCTTCTTTTAGATATAATTCCAACGACGAGTTCTTCCTACGTGCCATCCTCGGTTTTGTACCCTGGTAAGTAGGAAATTCTACTGTTTTTTTTTGCCTCTAATACCAATATTATAAATTTGAAATTTTATTTCAATCATTGTAATATCTTTTGAAATACTTCAAACGCTAAGGTTTCCCTAGAAAAAAGATAGAGAAGCGAAATAACTCCGGCGTGCTGGCTGGCCACTAAAGAAAAACAGGCCTGCAGCCATGCATCTCATATTTTTATTAGTATTTCAAAAACCAAACATCAACCTGCAAATAGTTACGCTGTTACTGCAGTTAGTGTATAAAAGTAGCCATAATTGTATTCCTGCTTAAAACATCTCCATTGTTCCAAGGTTTTTTAGTTTCCTTTTCTTTCTTTTTTAAACATCTTTTGTGGTTTAGGACATGTGACTGTCAACACCTTAACATGTTATACATACATTTAAAACTATGAAATATTTTGTGGAGTAACGGAAGGCATTGCATGACTTATGTTTAAATGAAGTTTTAATTCATAGAAAGTCTTTCGACCAAAACCATAATGCTTCTTCTTGTCTATTTAATAATAAATAGATTTAGCCAAGTCTAATTTATAAAAGCGGAGCCCTCTTTTATTGCTGGAACTCATAATTTTTTTTCTTTTAAAGTAATCCATACAACAAAAGGAAAGAAAAGAAAGGAAAAGAAGGAAAAAAAAAACTTGACCTCCCTCATGGATTCGACTCCAGCCGTCCGATTGCTAGGGGATCGCTCTAACCTCTCAACCAACCTGCCACCACGTAATAGATTGTGTTCATTGTGTTCGTACGACCTCGTTCGTATCATTCTCACTATGAATAACTTCACCTTTAACTCCAAACACTATCTCCAAAAACACGGGACGACTATGGGGACTAAGATGGCTCCTTCATACGCTAACCTGTTCCTTGGCAAATTCGAACACGACGCCCTCCTTAACTCACCTTATCAACCGCATATATGGTTAAGATTTATTGACGATATCTTCATGATCTGGACCGAAGGTCCAGAGAAACTGAAAATATTAACAATTTACACTCCACCATTAACTTCACATGCTCGCATTCTCCTACTAATATACCATTCCTTGATGTCATGGTTTCTATCAAGGACGACTTTATAGAAACAGACCTTTATACTAAGCCTACCGACAAACACCAGTATTTACTTATTTCTTCTTGTCATCCTCAACACACTAAACGTTCTATTCCTTACAGCCTTGCACTTCGCCTTCGCCGCATTTGCTCCAACCACGACAATTACATAATGCGTACTACTGAACTTATAGATTACCTTGTTAGACGCGGCTACGACAAAACCTTTCTCAAAACCCAAATACAGAGGGCTTTTGACGTTCCTCGCACTGACGCACTTAAAAACAAACCCAAGATACAGACTGAAACCATTCCCTTCGTTATTATATATAATCCAGCATTACTTAACATCTCGCGCATCATTCACCAGCATTCTAACGTCCTCTATTCATCAGATCTTTGTAGAAATGTTTTTAAAAATCTCCCGTTAGTAGCTTACCGCCGATGTAAGAATATTAGTGACATTCTTGTTAGAGCCCAATTAACAGAAACCCCTGATTCAAGTAACTCCCGGGCCACCCCCAGTTCCTTTCGGTGCAATAGCAGGAATTGTACCACTTGTCCCTACATTGAACATGGCCGCAATCATTATACTTTTCATTCCACAGGTGAAACGTACCACATCAAATCTCATATAACTTGTACTACTTTCAATGTTATCTACATGATACAATGTCGCCTATGTAATTTACAATACATTGGGGAAACTAAACGTCGCCTCAAAGACCGTTTCAATGAACATAGACGACCAGCACTCAACCCTACTTCTAATTATATCTATACAGCGGTTTCGGAACACTTTCTCAGCAATAACCACTCTGACACCCACATGCTACTTATTCCTATTGAAAAACTTAATAATGAACGTGATTCTTTTAGAAAGGCACGTGAGGCTCACATTATTCACAAGGCTAAGACTCTTGAGCCTCTAGGCATTAATAAACGTAATGAACTGTAATTTGTAACTGAAAATTGTTTTTGTTTATTTTCTATCATTTCTAAGCCACACTATACCACGTCATATATGTAACTTCCGCTCATTGTTCTACTTCACATATATTTCTGAAAATTCGTGATTTGCCATAATAAACCTGATGAAGACTGGTATTGGCCAGTCGAGATATTGTAACACACGTCTTTTCACGTTGTTTGATCAGTCCCTGCGGTAGTCATTTTGACAATCACTTATATCATTATTATACTTAAACGGCTGTTTATTGATCCCAGTTCCGTCGACTAAACAGGCGTTTTTTTTTTCGGGAAAATGTTTTCGGACAACCGCAGAAACCATGATTGTGGACAGAAAAAGAAAAGACAGAAGGAAATAGGTCTGCTATATTTCGGATCGGGACCGCTGCGAAATACTGCGAACTCAAGCGTTGTGTTGACCCAGTTTGCTGCACGGAACCGACAACAAAGATGAAGTCTTGGTAACTTGCACTTTTTTCTTTTCTAAAAAGACAAATGAGTACTCTGTTGATTTCTTTCTTTCCATTTATAGTTATTTGATATTTTTTCTCAAGTTCTAAACTTCACTAACTTCTGTCGAACTGAACCATTTTGCTAAACAACCTAAGCTTTAAAAAACACCTTCTTTTTCAAAAGCGACGGTGGTCATGCGATATCCCACCAAGAAAAATGCCAGTTGCCCAAATGCACCGGGCGATTTTCCGCCAAGAAAAGAGGGCATTCTCTAGCCCCTGTCGGGTTATCTTGGAACTCCCCTCCCCCTCCCCCAGAGTCTGTACGGAAGGGCATACGCTGACGTCACAAACAAAATTTCTGGGATCGTCAGGTTACCAAATTTGCTTAGCAATGGTGCTCCGCTGGCGCGCTAGCGCGCGTGCTGCGCTATTAATTCTTGAAGCTAACGGCGTTGAAATGCCAATTATTCCATTCTATTATATAATTTAAATTCGATTTTGAGACGACATTACGGCTTTATAATGACGGTTAAAGCCGTAATGTCGTCTCAAAATTGAAATTAGTTTTTTATCGCGATCCATGTCTCTTTTTTTGTGAGAAAGCAAAAAGCCAGAGCAATAATTTCTGTTGATCAAAATAGAAATCCTTATCGTCGTGTAGATTTGCACGCGCAATACTTGCTTACGAAAACAGTTTTGGTTTTGCAGCAAAATGTTTGAATTCGCCAACCCAAAATACTAATGAAAAAAAAATAAACTCTTTCAGTGCATCGACGTAAATTTTTTTTTAACGGAGGGGAATCGATAAAATAATAGAATAACGTGGCAATCAATTTCTTTTCTAGGCTTAAACTGGAACACAAATGATAACGCAATACAGCGCGAGCATCACGAAATAAAAACTGAAAAACAAACTGTTTTAAAGAAACAAACAGTTTTAAAGCTTTAGCACTCACATTTTCGGCAATCTGCTAAGGTAGGGTGCTTGTAGGGATAAGTCACTTTGTAATAAAGGTTTTCCAACTATATTACTGAGCAAAAACTAAACTTTTGCCGGTGGTTTTGTGAAGAAAAATTTTGAAGTTTGACCTTGGCCGAGTTGTCACGACAGTTTTTTAACCAATCACAAGCCAGCATTTTAAGACGACATTATCGCAAAATAACACCGTCTCAAACGCAATCAGAGACTACTGGATCGCGATAATATTAAGTAACGTATTTAAAAATCAACACTGTTATATTTCCGATAACAGGGTCCTGTTCAAGCTACATTTATGTGACGTCTGTTAACGTCTTCCGGAGTCCTGGCTATCCCAACTGTTACCCAAATAACAAGGATTGTACGTGGTTAATTGAGGTTCCTTCTGGCTACTTCGTATTGCTGGAAATTAATCGATTCAACCTCGAATACGGTAGTGGCAACTGCCCGAATGACTACTTGGAGATACGTGACGGCAACACATCTTCAAGTTCCTTAATAACAAGGTTATGTGGATCTTTGCCTTATATGTACATGTACGGCAGTGGCAGGTTCCTCTTCATAAGGTTCCGTTCTGATGGTAGCATTCGGATGCCCGGCTTTCAGGCAATTTGCACCGCCAGGTCAAACAGTAAGAGAGATTTTTTTTAATGTCATTAACTTAACAAGTAAATTGAAATCCCACAGTGATACTACAAGAATTGATGTATCCCTCTATAAGTTTCTGTAGTTTTTCCGTGCTACCTCATGAAGTAAGATAGAAAAAAAAGCACAAAGTATATATCCCTCTTACTTCATGAGGTAGCACGGAAAATTAAACTACTGCGTTCATAATATTCCCCAGTCTGATTGGTTCTCTAAAGCAGTGTCACACAATTTATGAGCCCTAGACTTTTATTTTGGAAATCCAGCACTCTCAAAGACAAGAAAAGAAGCTGGGCAATCTACTTTGATGACAGAGGATAACGAGGTTCACAGGTCTCCCAATCGCTGAGTGCCCATATATATAGTCTTTTTTTTTTGTTCGCCTTAGGCGCTTTTCGAAATGAGAGTTATTTAAGCTTAAGTGTTTTTATATTTTTTTTTAACTCTCAGATGTATAAGCAAATTAAAATCCCTACCGTAATACAATGAGAGTTGATGGATCCTCTTTAGGTTTTTGTTGCGTTACCTATCCAAGGTGGTCTGTGAATTGCTCGACAAGAAAACGCAAATATTATGAGTTGTGGCGCCGCTGGGGGAGTCTATACTCTTTTTTACTAAAAAAAGATTACAAAACAGCCAGTTTATTCAAAAATGTTTCCACCTCGTGCACTCATGACTTATGATCTGCCAACCATGGCAACTGGTTTTTAGTAAACATTTCTCTACATCTACTTGCAACGGCCGAACCTTACAGAAAGGGCAGATGCCATATCATCCTTGTACGTTTGAGGGTTACGAACTACATTTCATATCAAATTATTATCGAGGGGCAGTTTTTGAAAGAACGTATAAAATTGGGAGCTCATTATAGGGAATGAGAAGCATTCTTGCATGTGGAGGTATCAGCACATTGTTTTACTACTTGTTCTTTCTTGCATGCAGGATACGGCAATTACATACGCTCACAACAACTTTCTGTGACTAGCTCGGCATATTGTGGAATATCGGACACAAAATCAGCGTCGATCTCAACCACACCATGTGAGTAGATGGTTATCCATCCATTTGTTAAATGAAATAATAACAATCCGCGATGTGATCGCGTTAGCTGACACTAAGTAAGGGAAATCGGCTGTCAGTAGACAAAAGACTAAGTGTGGGGGGGGGGGGGGTAAGTCTTTCTTTTCTTTTTTCTCTTTTCGCAATTTCTTAAGGGTTATCATTTAAGAGGACTGAGAGGACAAGCCGCAAGTTTAGATCTCAAAAACTGGAAGCAAAAATTAGAAGAGAGGTGATCCGATGAAAATATGCATGTATGACGGTTCGGATCTTCATTTCTCCGCCATTTTGTTTCAGTCTGCGAATGGCACGAAACAAGTGGGAATGTAAAACTAAATTCAGCATCATTGTTGATTGCGTCAATCACCAAGAATAGTGAAATATGTGTTCTGTCAAACGTACAGCCACCAAACGCCCCAAGACGTTCCTC
Organism: Siderastrea siderea; assembly: GCA_964030785.1. NCBI lineage: Eukaryota > Metazoa > Cnidaria > Anthozoa > Scleractinia > Rhizangiidae > Siderastrea > Siderastrea siderea. The sequence continues at coordinate 53,428,388 of OZ034966.1, read as the reverse complement.
GCTCGTGTGTAAAATAACTTCATCTTTATCATAAGTATGAAGTAATTTCGTGTTTCTGTATATGATCATTACGCTAAAAACTATATAAAAAAGGGACATTCATTTTATTGACAAACTTGGGTTCGAAGAAAGCCCACAAGAAAACCCTCCATCTTATAAAAACCAACGTTGGCGCTCTCACTCTCCTTTAAGGGCACAATAATCTAATTTATGCACAGTAAGAATGAGAAATATAACGCAAAAACGCAAAATTGCGATTCCCCATTGGCCTCTCCTTATGCTATTATGCTTTTAATTTTTCTTTCTTCAAAGTTTCTGGCATTTGTTGGTGTTTTGGTCGAGACTTTTTTTTCTTCAGATAGTGGCCGAATGTTTTTGCCACTATCTAAAAAAAACGTGTTGTTTCCATAATTGCCTTATTGTCAATCACCGTGTTATTTAAATGGAATGTGTAATTTCCACTGTTTTAATTGTTTTTTCTTATTAATTGCATTATCATGGTCAAAGAACTAATGCCGCGGTTGATTTTGTAGACATTACACCAAGACTCCATCGTTCGAGCTATGTACAACGGACATCGTCAGGTATGTTTAGTTAAATGACATCCAACTCTAGTTCAGTTTTACGATGTTATATAGCTAATACTTTAGCTAGATAAAGGGCCAATTATCTTTATGGGTTTGGTAGAATGGGACGGGCAAATTAAGGTTTTGTAAACGTAGCAAAATGTTCCAAGGTGCAACAAAAACCAGGGATGTCAATTATCTCCATAATCACCCCACCTTCACATTAATTAATAATATTTTGTCTCCTTGTTAACAATTAGTATTGTCGGTTAACGCGCGCTTACACTTACGACCGACAAACCTGTGACCGGATCTGAATTCCGGATCGAGCTGGGTTTTGAAGGTACTTAACCAACAAAATGGTCATGAAGGCGTGTGCGGGATTCTATACCTGGCAACACTGGGGGAATCCTAGCGCTCTCACCAGTGAACCAACCTTGCTTCCTTTCTTCCTTTGTATGTAACTCTTTAGAACTGTCTTAGCAAAACAATGTTATTTACAGTAGTTTTAACGCCATCTTTAATACCCCACGGTCGTTTTAACACTGCTTCCCTGGTCTTACCATGTGGACCGTTTCATTCCCAAAAGTTACAACTTAATTAGGCGATTTTAAGTGAGAAGTCCTTAAAATAATGTAAATACTAAAATATTAAAGAAGGACTAGCACCTTTGTAGTGAAACAATTAACTACTGTTTCTGTAACGGGCTATACTAATTCTTTTAATTACACTGCTGCAATAAAAAAGGGAAAATATGTAGAATTTATATGTGTTTTTTCAAACAGCCACTCAAATCGCTCCAACAACATCATCGTCGATGTCCACGAAACATTACGCGCAGTCCAGTTCTTATGTCTTGCCGGCTCCTTTGGACTTCAAGTTGCATTTGCCGGTGGACTGTGCTCAAAGATGTACGAACACTCCCGGCAGTTACAGCTGTTCATGTGTCAGTGGATATCGACTGGCTTCTGATGGAAAATCTTGCATAGGTGAGATAGCTGTGCATACCGATTAGCCATTCAACTGGGAAAATGGGATTTTGGCAACTGAAACTGATATTGGAAATGGCAATTCTGCCAGATTATACTTAGGACATGGGTCTGTGCACTCCCGTGGGGAGTTATATTTATTTATCTTGTTTGTATGCACAATGGCACATTTACGCTTTTTTCAAGGGCACATTATGCAACTAACTGATAGATTGTATATATATATATATATATATATATATATATATATATATATATACAATCTATCAGTTAGTTGCATAATGTGCCCTTGAAAAAAGCGTAAATGTGCCATTGTATATATATATATATATATATATATATATATATAGATATTGAATCTGTAAAAAAATCGAGAACCTAGTACCTTACTTAAGCAGTCGGTTTTGATGTCTTCGTTGTTATTCGTGTCCTATATCTCTATTTCATCACTAGTGAATGTACGTCTCATAACGCGGCGGTTTGGTTGGCACTAAGTTAAGTCGACCCTGCTGTACGAAACAAACAGAAAAACTCGAGGGTTTTTGAGAGAGATTACATCAAACGTACTTATAAAAGCCTCGCCTCAGTCTCGAATGAAAAGGATAGTGATCCGCTAAAATATCGTAATCTCAGTCACCTAATTTCCATATTATATTGCTAATAATATACATGAAAAAATTACTCGATTCTGATTGGCTGAGAGCAGTGCAGTTCAGTTGTAACACCAGTGCAAAAAGTGTAACACCAGTGCAAATTACACATCGATATTCTGGATTATGATTATTAAACGAACCGCTTTGAGTTCGTAGCATTATCAGCTGATCTTCATCAGCCAATCAGTAAATAAAGTGTCAAATCCGCGTCAAATGCTCACTTCCTGTCTGCAGTAAGATCTTCCGGCACTTCCTCCACGCGAATTTTTCATGTTTATATTATTAATAAGTAATCATACGGTTTTTCTCGTTCAATTTGGAATTAATTTGCACTTGTGAGTTTTTCAAAAAGCTGAAATTGCACTCGCCAAAGCGGCTCGTGCAATTTCAGCTTTTTGAAAAATTCACTCGTGCAAATTAATTCCAAATTGAACTCGAAACCGTATGATTACCTATACTAATTCCCACAAAATATACAACTACATGGCGAACCAATTTTTAAAAGAGTAAAATAGAGCAAGTAGTTTAGGAATAATGCCGGAGTACATTTTCAAGGATGGAAGTGGATTGCGGGTCGTTAAAGTTGTTCCGGAGCTTTCCACATTTTTGAGCATTTTTTGTTCTATACTTAAAGAAAATAAAGCAAAAAAGCAAAATCATATTCATGCTTTTAACCCCATTTAGCCTGGGGGCACATTGTACCTTCTGCTCAGGAGGTGTTTTGACTATTTTCTGTCTTTTTTAAGTCTTTTTTTTTCAATTTTTTCCTCTTCGTTTGTAACAAGAAGATAATCCTTTACTTTTTTGCGCTTGTTTTGATTAAGTATGTTTCTTAGAACAAATTTTTATATTTTTCGATGTCGTCATTGTCAACTGTATGACTGCATGCTCGAGAGTCAAGATGGCGCTCAAAATTCAAAATGGCTGCTTTGTGACGTCATTGTGATATCATGAAACGTCATAATCGACACGTCTTAAACCCAATTTGTTAAGCTAATGACGTACTAAAAACGTGCCAAGTTTCATCACAAGAGCGTGAATACTTTTCGAGATCTTTAGGGGGGCCACTTTGTGCCCCCTCACCCCCTCAGGCTCAGACTGAACTCAAAAAAAGCCCAGGCAAAATAGGGTTAATGAAACGATATATCAGCCTTAACAATGTCTCGTTAACATAAACTTTGGAATTCTTTTAAACTCCCTATTGCGTTTGTCTTAGGCTCCGTAAGCAGGAGAACTTTTCCTGATTCCTCCATGATCGGCTTATAACTTAACTGATTGCAATTTTTACTAAAATTTCACATAGAAGCAAAGTAGTTAATAACAAACTGGCTGTACACATTTTTCGTAGACATCAACGAATGTTCGACTAACAATGGTGAATGCAGTCATCATTGCTACAATATTCCTGGATCATTTTACTGTGGATGCCCTGAAGGAACAACTATGGCTGCCAACAATTTGACCTGTGTTGGTAAGTTATAGCAGTTGTAAAAAGTAATAAAGAACTAATCACCTTCAAAGATTGACTTCAAAAAAATTGCCGCCTGTTTGTGGCATATTTAGAAGATAGCCTAGCTTCTTGTGGGATTATGTCCAATTTTTATCGACCTAATTTGTCCACTTTGTCCAATTTGACATGTTCAGTTGGATTAATTTGTTAACAATAGTAGTCTTAACTGACAGTCATCGTTACACGTTTCTTTTGCATTTAAGATTTGATGATTCAAATTAAACAGATAACAAGTTAAATTTTAAAACTTCTAAGTACATTGAAATGAGACGAGTAAGGATGGCCACACCTACATGTAGTCTCATTATGCGACACCTAATCTCATGATTCCAGAGTCTATTGTTCAGCTCTAAATCACCGACAACTATTCAGACAGCTAACCCCCAATTTCATTTCAGAACCTGGTGTGACTGTTACATGTGGAGAAAGTAACATGACGGTATCATTAGAAAAGAAAACATTTCCTTTCTTTGAAGTCAGCAAACTTCACCTACGCTATTCGTCATGCAGGCAAGTAGTCTCTTTCCGATGCCAGCAGCTCAATAGCTTAGGCAAGACCTAGGCCTATCTTTGTTTTTAGTAAAATGAAGTGAACAGAAGGGAACGCCATTCCTGGTACATTTTTTTGCTGTGCTTGAGTAGTTTAGACTCTTTTACACCCGTTAGAAGAGGTTAGTGAATGACTTCACTAAGGTGTTCAATTGCTATTTGCAGAATTTTCGCTAGTCTTAATAAATATGCTGTATGCTACCCTGTGACCGACCACAAAATCCAATCCAGTCAAGAGGTTTAGGAATACTAGTAATTTTCGTATCTCCCTCCGCAGGGCCACACAAAATTCCACACACTTGCTAATCAGCACTCCTTTCGGTGGCTGCGGAACACTGGTGAACGAAACAGAGGAGGCTATAATCTTCTGGAATGAAATACGAGTGGATGCGGTGATCATTGATAACATCATCACTCGCTCGCATGACATCAAGCTCCCATTTTACTGCCAATATTCCAGAAGGAAGATGTTAAGCCTCAGCTTCAAGCCTCGAAACGTTTACATTGGACGAGAAGGTACAACTCGCATTTGGTTGTTGTCTATTAATAATAACACTTTTTTTTTCATTTTCTTCATTTTTCTTCTTCTTCTTCCGTTTTCCCTACACACCTCAAAATTAAGCACGCATGATCCTTATTTCATCTCATTCAGTTCTTTTCAGCTTGTGAAAAGACCGCTTCAGATCTTTCCAGGTCACAATGGATGGCAAATATTTTCCTGTGTCAATTGTTTTCATAAGAATATTCTGACAGGAAAGGAGAGCGTCAACAACATGTGTCATTTTCTGCTTAGTATCTTTAAAATACATATGAGCGTGAACAGTATCGGACGATAAAAAAAATGGGAAAAAATGTATGACCTGAGATGCAAACAGAAAAATTAAGTTAATGTTAATTTCTCCATATTCACTATACCTGTTTATACTGATGTTGACAAAATGTAAAGTTACCGGTCTCCATTTGGTTTAATGTTTCAGAGTGATAACTTTTATTTATACACGGTAAAAATTCATCAGTAAAAAGGTCTCTTAATTACAACAAATAAATATATACATATATTAACAAAAAGAAAGAAAGGAATGGACGCTCAAGTTTTATTCACGTTACTGCTAAGTTCTCCCTTGGATATTCTTAGACTCCAATATGCAATGTGCTTGATATTGATCTATTAATTCCGTAGTGGGATATGGAAATTTTACCTTCAAAATGGACTTTTACAAGAGTGCCGCATTCGCTACGCCCTACACTGACAGTGATTACCCGATAGAGGTGCGTCTCAATGAGTACATATACGTGGAGTACAGCGTAGAGTCGAGTGCAGACCTGGTGATAATGGCTGAGAACTGTAAGGCCACCAAAGATGGAAGTTTTTATTCCTGGCCACAGTACAACATAATACAGAATGGGTAGGTATGACAATTATCTTGCACAAAGAAGTCGCCTGTTAAAGAGTGCAAAACCGTTGGTTAGCGTGTTCAGGTTTCTTGTTACAACAAACTACTCATTTCAAAACTCTTTGTACGGGTGCTTGGTCACTCTACTGCTTCAGGAAGACAGTTGTCACCACAGTTGTTTTGTGTTGGGATGATATCGAAATATGTAGGTTTGGTAATGTCTATGCGTACAGTGTATACTTTGAACAGGCCTGTACTAATTAGTAAGCACGAATTAACTGGCATATGTTAACATTTACCAACAGCTGTCCACGAGATAATACGCTGGATTACAGCTACGATCCTACTAGGAGCTACCAACAATTTAAAATGAAAACTTTTAGGTTCTTTAACGACTACGACACTGTTTTCTTTCATTGTGAGTTGTTGGCCTGTCACAGATACTCCCCAAACTCCAGGTCAGTGTTTTCAAGCGCAAAGCTACATATTATTTAGGTGACTTTTGATTATCTCCCTTCTTTCTTTAATATCTGAGTCAAGCTGTACTGACAAGAAGTGTAGAACTGTCTGTTAACTGAAGCTAGAATCCCTATCGATAAAAGTAATCTTCGGTTTGCAAAAGTCACTAAAGGATAATTGTCTGATTGCAGCTGACAAGCAATCAAAGGATGAATTGCATGCAAAGGATACGTACCCCACCCCCCCCCCCCCCCCCAATGAAGCCCGATTTTAATTCGATGATAGAATACTTTTAATTAAACATTGATTCCGAGTGTTATAGTTTTTAGAGACCCAAGAAATTAGTACGATTACTGCATATACGACTTCACGACTTTCGTACAATTACTTAACTACACCTCTATACAACTGCATTAGAAGCGAGACAGAATTGCAAACGTAGTGGTTTTTCCCTCATCTTGTAGTCTCAGACAAAGTGGCCAATTGAATTGGCAGCCTATACAATAATGTGCCTATTTCAAAATTAACAAAACACTTCACAGGTGCAAGACGAGTTGTTTGAACAACAGAAAGAGGAAGAGAAGAGGTGTGACACGTGACGAGCAGGAACAGAAAGAAAGCACGACCAAAAAGGTTCTTACGGGAGGTCCACTTAGGATCAGAGAAAAACAAGAAATTGAAGGTAAATAAGCAGTCGTTCTAGTAACATATCATACGTCTGGTCTGCTGGCTACGATTCGGAGTCTTATTGCTTGCATGAAGCGCGCACAAAGGCAATTGCCAAATCCAGTATGGCTATGGGGGGAATACTTGGCCGCTGTATAATGTGGAGTTCCCCAAACAAACATCCTGAAAACCTCATTCGTCTGATCATCCCAGGGAATTCTACAGTACTTAGTAACCTTCGTACCGGATGTACAAACGAACTCATGCCCCACCGTCGCACTGAAAGAAATTTGAACTTTTTCACGCTAGTACATGTAACTACTGCTTTTTGTAGACATTTTGTACTTTTTTCACTGAAAAAGGTGACGTGGCTTACACTGGGGCCAAAAAAATAACGAGAAACAAGCTCAGAAGACGAATATTTTTTTAATAGGAGAAGGAATTATAAACGCACGAGAGGACACAAGCGCGGCGTGTATAAATATTCATTGCACGTGAATAACCGTGAAATAGACCAGGAAAAACAAAAAAACAAAAACTGTTGCCCGTTGAAATTTAATAACGACTGAAACCTGACAAAGATACAGCCTTCTATATCTAATAACAGAAATGTTTATTTAGCCAAAAACTCGGCTGGAACATCAAAAAGAATTATTATTCTAAACGGCAATCAATTTAAAAGAAAATCTGTAAGGACAGTTTAGAAATATTTCTCTTTATGCAAATTATGGACTTTTGGACTGATTTGTGCTGCATTTTAGCAGTTTTTAAATATAAATATCTTAAAATCGCAGCCACCTAGGAAGCTCATGGTACATTAAGAATGTTTTGCTATCATAAAAGATCTTTCAACTGAAAAGAGAAAGTGTTAAGTTTTATCTCCCTTGAAATATTGGAGAAAATTGCAGGAATGACAAAACTCAACCCGTAAAAAATGAGTCATGATTTACTTGAAAACGCTCTTATAGATTTTTTCCGCAAATTTCGCATACAAGTTGTGTAGGTAGAGTAGTTCAAATAATTCAAGTGTCGTCATAAAGTGTCCGACTAGTTTTCGAGACATTCGACATCATTTAAAATGAGGGGTTGTCCATTATACCATTGCTATGGTGACAGCTGTTGCGAGGATACCAATGAAAAAATAAACTTTGGTCATACGTTGAAAAGGTGGTGTAGTATCAAGGAAATCGAAGTTTACCTTCTATGCGAAATTTTGATTTCAAAAGATACACTCCAAGGCCAAAAAAACTGTTGCGAGCCTCCTTAACACTACCAGTTAAAATAATAAAGTAAGTAATACTGTACAGGAATTTAGCGTACATTTACGATTACTATCCGAGTAATTATGCTTGGGAAATTTTTCATTAAAAGCAAACAAACAAACAAACGCAATCTCCAAGCAGTTTGAGCATTATTGGAAAGTAAGGTAGGACATTTTAATGATACTCTGACAAAAACAAAAACAGGTAAAACTAAGACAATAAAGGAATTAACACTTTTTGTGAAACAATTTCAGCAACTGCCATAACTCGGGAATTATTTCAAGTCCCCGACTACACGAGCCTATTCCTAAAATGTGATGATTCAAGCTTCAAATGGCCTATCAGTATTTGGGGAACGGGGAACTCGCGATAAAATACCCCATCCAGGAGGAATGGCAATTTTGCTGTCCATGTGAACTGATGTTGAGTGAAGGCATTTTGAGCCACTAGACCTCAGTGTGCTTAACTTACTCTAATGGCATAAAAACTTCACGTGCCAATAAGTAACAAGCGTAGTTAGTCCACTATCGCGTTTCTCAACCAGGCTTAACTCTAAAAATTGCGATCTTTTTCTAATGTTTGTAGATACCGGTCAAAGCAATCAAGCTGCTCTGATTGGTGGAGTGGCTGGCGCTAGTGCAGTTGGTCTGATTGCTATCATAGCCCTGGCTGTTTTGTTCGTCAAGTATCGCATTGCCAGACTAATGATGAACCGAAACAAGGTGGGAGATCTGTACACCACTCAAGATGAACAAATGAGCAGGAAAAATGCTTATGTTCAGGAGGATGACATGATCGAAAAGGAAGATTCTTTGTAAGACGATACAAAAATGTTTGCTCTGTAAGCGCCGACTGCCTTTCGTTTGGCCTATGCACTTTGGATGCCTACTTCAGGTACCGTCTAGATTAAGTTTCAACTAAGTAAAATAGATTGCTTAGAATACGCTTAAAGAACGGACTGATCGAACATTTCATCAGCACCCCAGTATTGCAACTGACTAGTATTGCAAATTTTGTTTTGCTATTCATTTCATGCATTTGACGCATTAAGCTTAAAAGTTCGATACTTTTACTTTTGATAAGGACTTGGATGCTATACCACTTGCTATAGTACGATAGTACGATATCCTAACATTTCCCCTGAACTAATCGGACGTCGCTGTCCAATACCAAACTATTCTTTTAAAATCTGCGTTAAGATACGTTAAAACCATACAATGTGGTATGTTGGCAAAGAGCAGTTAAATAGAATCAAAGTTTGAGGGGCATTTGCATTTGGCTCGAGAACTGTAGTTCTTAGCATGATGTCTACATTTGTTTCGTAGTCGTTAATGTAATTTTATTTGCTTGTGACATGAAAGAGAGCATATCGTTCTCACAAGTAGGTTGGTTTTAAGTTAAGTATAGTTTTTTAATAGACAGTTGCGTTTCGATTAATAACCTTTGATTTTAGCGATACTTGGGTTCAGTTTGATACTTAATGCCAGTACTTACTCATTTTGGCAGTTTTATTTTCTTGTAACAGGAAGCTGAGGGTGCATTCTTTTGGGACTATTCTGGCTATTCTATTCCAGTTTAGGAATAACAGAAGTACACGGAATTTCAATTTCGAAAAAACGCTCCTTCTGAAAACGGAATACCCGTGGCGGAGGTGACCTGAGAACTACTACTATGTCTGCGGCCGCGTAGGATTTCCCGCCAAAAATTCCCCAAAAGAACGCGAATTCTGTCCATTCCGAGTAAACCGTATTCCTTTTATTGTTCATTCTACTATCGGGAGCAGAATGAACGGAATGATATTCCGTTCATCCCGAAAACAGAATAGCTCCTAAAAGAACACAAATACCGTCTATTCCGAGGCGATTCCTATTCCGGAATAGTCCTAAAAGAACGCGCCCTTAGTTTATCGGTACGTTGGTGGTTAATAAGGCATAGTGCAGTAACGTATAATTTTGATAAACATTTGCAGACGTTTGATTACCTGTAGCTCTTACAACTTTCCTCGTTAATAGCCGTTAATGCCATAAGTTACCGAGTTTGGCAGTTTTATTTCCTTGTAACAGGAAAGCTAGTGCAGGCTCGTACGCAGTTTTTTCGGTGGGGGAGTGCACTTTAAGCTTGAGCGGAACTTTTGTCAGCAGTCCTAATATATATATATATGTATGTATAATATGGAAGGTTCACCCTTTTCTAGAAAACAGAAAAATGGTTATGCGCAATTAAGGTACGTTATGTAAACCTTTCTTTAATAGCAAATAATTCTGTCTTATACAGCGTTGGAATCATTTTATTTCTACTCATATATGCGAGACTGTTGCTTTATAAATCTGTAGTGCTGCATGCATATATAACATTCAATGCAACAATCCATGCGAAATTCATGAGAGCCATTAAAGAATTTCACTTGAACTTGGAAGATAACAAAATTGTTGACTGAGGCGCATAATATGTACACTATTCCTAACTTTTACAACTGAACCAGGTGGCAATTGCAGAAACAATGAAAAATTAAAGATTTGGTTGAGCAGCACTATCACAAGTTTGAACTGTCTTTGAGGAGTGTGCCAAACTCCAGCCTTCTCGGGTGTTTTCTGGCGAACAGCTCAACAACCTCTTCCAGGTCAACTTCCGCTGAATAGTGGATATGAAAAAGAGCCAGATGTGATAGCCTGTCTTGACTCATAGTGACCCTGGTATATGTATGGAGGCGTCTTAGTGCACTAGCACTGCGCTCACACTCGCAGCTTGTGGCAGGGATGGTGCAGCAAATCTGCAATAGGACATAAATATTTGGGAACATTTCCCGGTCGCACGTTCTGAGCGGAACGTGTCGATCGACCTATCTGGGCGGAACTTTGTTTCCTCTTTTGGACGTTTCTGAGCGGAACTTTTTTCTTAGGTGGGGGGGTGCACGTGCACCCAGTGCACCCCCCCCTGCGTACGCGCCTGTAGTGTCGTTATCCCAGTTTTTATTATTGCACTTGCAACAGTAGCACTAAATTTAAAGGGTTATACATGTCCTAGTTTTATACCTAGACAGTAATAAAATCGCCGTTTCTTGTCATGAAGTCATTCCTGTATTACTTTGCCACCTTGCAAGTACATTTGCACAGAAAAAAACGCCCGTGGTCATCTCGATCGAGCCTCAATCGATGACTGGTAACGTGCAAGGACTGGTTGATTGCAAAATTAGCACGTTGTTTGAAATAATATTCTTGTGGCTTTGGGGATGGTGTAAGGAGTTTGAGCTTCGAAAAGGGAATTGCAATTAGCAATTATTATTTCTTTTAACATGACAACAAGAAAGAAGATCCACAGAGTTAAGATAAAAATTGAGAATGTTCCGATAAAAATTGGAGATTCAGTCAAGTACAATCTTGAGAATTCTCTTTGGGCTTGAAGAGAGGTAAACAACACGTTCGGCAGCAAAGAGACGGCATCTCTTCCGTTTGCACCTTTGTGGAGTGATGTGTAAACTGAAGATGGTTTCAAATCTTGTGAAACCAAAATAGAATCTCAACAAATTAAGAAACAATTTTGTTAATGGATCAAACGAACTTTCATGGGTGGTAGGTGACGGACATAGAAAAGACGTATGTCGTTTGTCAGTTGTTACGTTTAAATACATTGATAGTTGACTGACGATACTGTTAAATATACAACAGACCAGCATATATTTATCTTACAAAATCAAGCTTTCTTGGCGCTGCCTCTTGTACTATCACCCACAAATACTGCGACCAAGATGCTAAAACCTGGCCCTGCAGTCCCATGAGTACTTAAAGGAAGAGTGTCACCGATTTATGGTATGAAGGACTTAAAGAAGCTAATAAGACATGCTGGAATCAAATGAAAACCAAAAATTAGGGTGAGGTCTTGTTCGTTTGGTTGTTTTTGTTTTGGTTTGTTTTGTTTGTTTGTTATGAAATTACTCTTCGAGTTTTATGAAACTACAAATATGTGCCTTTTGCTTCGAATGGCAGGACAGAAATAGATTGCACCTTCAGGTCCTTCCCCTGTATCTTGGAAAAAAAACCCCAGTAAGTAACAACTTATTATTACGGATTGTTCCCACTAGATATCTTCCTTACGGTGTTCTAGGAGTATTTCGTGTGCTTTGACCCAAAAGTGCGCTGAAGTCCCATGCCGTAGCTTCTTTACGATTTTTAAACAGTCGAAGAAAAAGTATTGTGTAAAATAAAAAAATAAATAAACAAACAAACACAAATATGAAAGCAAAACAGTACTGCATGCACAAGACCACCAGCACCTCTAAATCTATGGGCAAAGTAGAAATACTCATCAATCCTTTGACCCAAACAAGTTTGCGAAAGTGTTTTATTTAAATAAAAGCGTGGTCATCCAAACAACTGAATACAAGGAAGACGAAGGCTTATTCCCAAAATAGCACGAAAAACGCCAGCCATAAGCTGTTGAACCCAAGGGTAGACAACCTGGGGTTCTTCTATGTATACTCTTCTATGAAGTGTAGACCGGAACCAGAACCAGAAGGTACCCTAACAAACTATGTATATATCTACACGATAAAAATATATTAAGGCCGGAACAAAATGCCAGGAAATGAAAGAGAGCCTATATTCCAAAACTGCAGGCACAGAAATTATTGCATGCTCTACATCTTGTGCATGTACTTTCTGGTGATAACCTATAGCATATGTTCACCCTCGTGTGTTTCTCACCAGTGTTTAAAATATTTTCCTTTCTTTTACTTATGCACTGTCTGAATTACAAGGCAACTTAAATTTGCGGTCTTGTGAGAAAACCGGCAGATTTTTATTTTATTTTAAGGAGTGGGGAGTTGTCTTTTATATTCTTTGTTTTTTGTTTGTTTCCAATTATGTCATAAACACACAAAGCAAGCACATAAAAAAGCAGCCAATCCCTTAGTCTTATCACAATGCTAAATTAACAATAACAATAATAATAATAATAATAATAATAACAATAATAATAATAATAATACATTTAAAACATGTTACTCATTCCATCTTGTTTTTTTTTGTTTTGTTTTGTTTGTTTTAGGTTTTGTTTTCTTTGGCTAGAGGACATTTGAAATTGTTCTCAGTTTGTAGAGGAAAATCTTCACAGGACATTTACCGCAATATGCATACAATTTTCTTTCAAAAGCTACCATAAAGCAAATGAAACAAAGAAACCATTTTGGTTTTTGGGTTTTTGTTTTTATGTTTTTTTTTAACGTCGTTTTTTTGGCTTGCTTGTCTGTGTTTTGGTTCTTTGGTAGAAGGGCCTTGTTTTTAGGGAACGTTGCAAAGCACTACTTTCAATTGTATTACACAAAATAATTGTACACCGCCATTAACTTACAATTTTCACCATACAAACACGTACGGTAATAAGTGTGTCCTCTGTACACTCTTCACTCTTTTTCTTTTCCTCACCTTTTTTTTTTCTTTTTTGGTTTTATTTTGGTTTTGTTTGCTTGGTTGTTTTTTTGTTTTTGTTTGTTTGTTTTGTTTTGTCATTTTGCTATGTGTTGTTCTATATTTTTCTCGGTTTAATAAAGGCTTCGGGGGTCTGATTCAAAATAAAAGCCTGCTGTTAACCCTTTAAGCCCCAATGTCAACATACATGTTCTCCTTACTCTTCTTCATATGTTTTTTATAGTACTTATTGAGAGAATTTGTGTAAACATCAAGACATTTTGTCTTTGGTGATCACCTTCTTTATTCTCATGACCTTTATGTTTGATGAAGTAGTGATATTGTAAGGAGAAATTAGATGTTTGTCACTATTGGGGCTTAAAGGGTTAAGGAGACAAGATGCAGTATTGCTTAAGGAAACAATATGCAGTATTGCATACGTATATTAACAACTAAAATTTGAATGGGTTGTAACATGTTTCCCCTTAATCATAACTATAACAAATTTCTCGAATCTGATTGGCTATCACCAGCCATGATTTGAGCATTAATAGGACAGTTGGACAGTGTAATTGGACAGTACGCTTCAGAGCGCGCGCGCTAATGGATCAGTTACACTTGAATAAGGTTTTTTTAAAAACGTATTTCGCAAATAAAACTGTTGTCTATTCCTTCTCCGGTACGTTTTCTCCTTTTTCTTTCTCGAATTTTGGTATAGATATGATTAATTGGTAACAGGACTTCGTGTCATCCAATTCGGTCTGTAATCATACTCGTGATTAAACAAATCGGACTCCCGCTACGCGGTCGTCCGAATTTGTTTATCACTCGTATGATTACAGACGGAATTGGACTCCACTCAGCCCTATTACCATTATTAATACTTTTACGCGGCTTTACTTACGTTCTGGGTGGGAGTGTCATAAAAACTATGGGATGACACTTAAACAGGACATACATAAATGAAATCTACGAGCTCCTCAGTTACACATTAGTGTCACTGTTTGATGTTTGTGTTTTGTAAAAGTCAAGAATGGGATTGGCAATATCGTGCCGTTCTAAGTCATGAAGTACTTGTACCAATGTTCTCAGTGAGACAATATTTTCCCGTGTACGTAAAATACTGAGCAATGTTGAAGTTGGACTACCACCTTCTCTGGCATCCTCCCGCTTCACAAGTTCTAGCTGTGGAATGGGCACTTCCAACTTACGACCCACATCCCACCAGTTTTTGGAATGTGGCCGATTTGCATCCAACGCTTTGATTTGATCCTCAACTTCATAAGGAATGTTGTCAATTTTCACAGCTGCACAAGGGAAAAAATGATATCATGAAAAATGTTGACAGATGAATACTATCATTGCTAAGTGTTGGTGCTAGATTAAAGTATGAGGGTAAGCCCACGTCACCTTTCTACGCCAACAACTTCATAAAAATGATTCTTTTTCTAATGAATTTCCTCTAAAATTTACATCAAGTTGTAGGCAAATATGATGAATACCCCAGCAATGACAACAGCTGAGAAACTACAAGATGTAACAAGGTAAAACAAAAGTCAAAGTAAGAGTGAAATATTAACGCTTTCTTTTGAAAATATCAAATGCCACTTAAGTTACAAATTGTTCTATATTTTCAAGTCCAAAATTCGACAATAGCACCACAGCTTAAAAGATATGGAAAATCCCTTGCCACTTGTCAGTCCATCCTGCTTATATTAGGGAAAAGATACCATGTGCATCTACTTACAAATGTGATTATGCATGTACTACCAAAATGCTATTCTTACAGCTGTGGTGAGTATAAGGTTAATACTGCAACAGGCCCAAGATTGTCTAGACTAGAAACATCGTAATAAGATGGATTTACAAGTGAAAGGCATTACCCTACAGCTGTAAATTTTAAGGCTTACAAGCCCAATAAAGGAAAAGAGAAAATGAGGACTATAAATGCTAGTACGCTGAACATTACAGACCCCAGTGCTCCTGCATTTGTCCCCATTTGTAGCAGCTCAAATAGATCCCATTTAACCATGCCAGCATGTGAACGTACCCATCATCAAGTTGACAAAATCAGGTGATTGTTATCAAGCAAAGTCAAGTCAATTTTTACTGACACTAACCTTCTGGGATAAACTGCCGTTTTTCCTTGAAGGAGGGCAAACAAGGAGTTGTCTCACTGCCACCTCCTAAAATGTACATGACAAAGATTGGGAAAACAATGTTCAGGAAAAAGTTCACAAAACCCATATGACAGGTCAGTAAATTATGATCGTCCAGGTGAGTGTAGTGCTGAGAAGGACTGTCTGTGATGACATTGACTGACGTTTTGATAACCTGAGCAGAAGTCATCACCAGAGTCAAGACTTGACCCTGATGGTGACAAATTCCGATCAGGTTGTCAAAACATTTTATTAGTCAATGTCATCACAAACAGTCCTTCTCAGGACTACACTCACCCGGACGATCATAATTTACTGCCCTATGATATGACTCCTGGGTTCAAACCATTCACAAAACTCAAATGAATTCATTAAGTAATTATCAAACCCTAATTCCCTCTGCCCACCCCACCCCCCCCCCCCCCCCCCGCAACTACCATTACCACATCCAGGGTTTGAAATTAGCACATGCCCACTCCCCAGCACAGAAATCTAACTGGGCTTTAAAAAAAAACAGCTCAATACTTTGTCGAGTCTGGTGAGTACAATGTTTATCTTGAGATAAATAAGCCCCAAGGGCCTTAGATATTGGTAAAAATGTAGGTGTAAAAAAATTCTTGGTTACGGCCAAAAGGAATTCTCTTTTCAACACTATAGCACTAATTGCAGGGCCTTAGATATTGCTACTGCACCTCGAATACAAGTGAGACAGATTGGAGGTTCAACTAAGAAATACAAGTTACACTACAGAGGATGGTAGAATTGCAACCCAAGCAACTGGGCTCTTCCCCTATCCCTGTAGACATGGATCTTTGATTCCACAATTTTAATGCCACTGACTACATTTTGTAATAATGCTGCATGTAATAATAACGTACCAGCAGACGTCAATGAACAAGGAGAGCAGGTGAAGAAGTATGCGGGAGAACTATGAGATGAGCGTAGCCTTTGCCCTCCTCTGAGGAAGAGCCTTAGTATGAAGAAAAGATTGACTGCCAGAGATAATGCAAGACAACATATCAGTACAATATTAATGATGTCAAGAGGCCTGCTGCGCTTCTTTTCCAAATGACTTGGCTTGTAGCTATTGGGTGTTACATGTACTTCATCTTTGTGCGGCAACTCATCACACTGTTGTGAAGATGTCACTTTACAATGCAACGCTCCTTTTTCTCCCAGCTTTGTACCAATACGTAAGTTCTCATGGGATAATACACACTGTGGTTCAATGTTGTTGCTGCTCGTTCCACAGCACTCACTGCATGGATGACACTTCTGATCAGTTTTGTTAAAGTAAAAATTGCTTGAGATGCAACTGTTGGAGCACTGTTTGTCTCTACCAGGAGTGCAAGTAAAAAGGACCTTTTTGTTTCCACAGACTGTACAATTTTGACATCTATAATTCGTCTTGATGTTAGAGAATGATTCAGATGGGCATTTCTTGCACTCGACACTTGTTCCTTTTGGGTGTGATGAGCCTGGTTGCACTGATGGCTCAAATCCATCATGGCAATCAGGAGCTGGCCAGCAGTTAAAAATTGAATGATCTTGAGGATCATACAACTCAACGTCAGTTTTGTTATTGCAACGATTGCCACTTGTAACAGCCAACAGGGCCTGAAAAAATAAATACAGTAACAAAGAATAAATAAACAAATAAATAAATAAACAAACAAACAAATAAAGGCCAAGAAATACAAACAGGAAAGTTACATGTAATGACTGCCATTGGTGAGGTCATCAATTGAAAGTAAACCAACTTTTTAGATCAGACTACAAGTGCAAGATTAAGTATGACCTTTTTGATTTTCAACCAGTTGTGCTCCTTGTGCTGTCACTTCTCCCTGCTTGTGGTCAAAAGAAAAGGAAGCTCTAGCAACAAGTTTGGTATCCCAGATACCATATTTCCTTGAATAGGCACCCAACCACTTATATAAAATTTGAGCTAAAAGGAGGGGCACTTATTGGAAGGAGGGCGCTTAATTGAGGGGGGCGCGTATTAAGTTTTCCTTTTAACAAACTGTAACTTTATTCTGGCTAAATCAACCAGGACAAGGCAACTGGAACTAACAAAGTAAAGAATGTGCAAGGCGCTGAAAGTTTAAAACTTCATTGGTCACGTTCTGATTGAGCTATCATTCATTATCAACTGCTTTCCAATATGCCAATAATGTTATTATCATAGAAATTATTAGCCTTTGAAGACTAGAGATTGGTCTACACATGTGTAGTTATTCCTGGGAAGTTTACAGCATTTACCAAGAGCACAGCAACAGGACAAAAATTAAAGGAACAGGTAATGCAGATAAAAGAACTCTACAAGTACATGGAGAAAAAAAACTGGAAGTGACTTAACCGAAAAGAAACTATTCTCCTGTACCTATGTCGCTGTAGTTGAAGCTTAAAAAGTTATAAATAGAGTGGCAAATTTAGAAACAGGTTTCCTTGTATCCCTACTATTTAAAAAAGTGAGAGGAGAGGGGAGGGGTGCTTATTCAAGAGGGGGCACTTGTTTGATATTATGGCCTAGGAAGTGGGCACTTATTTGGGGGAGGGTGCTTATTAGAGCGTGGGCGCTTATTCGAGGAAACACGGTAATAATGTAAAACCTGTGAACTGGAATTGACAAGTTGTGCCCTAATCAATCTCACACCTGCACTCAACTCTAAAGCACCCCAAGAACAGAAAATGAGACCTGCTATTTACAATCTAGTACTTTGTAAACATGTGCTATTTTCCTGTATCTGAAATGCATCTCTCAAATTGATGGTAGAATTCAGGCTTCCATGTTTGCAAGAGAGAAAGATAGATATTGGTGTACACACAAGTTTGAATGAATATCAGTGACATGGACAGCTGGACAACTGTAAAATGGGCATATCTCTGGTTAAACTGTATTTTAACCCTATTTAGCCAGGGAGGGGGGGGGGGGCACATTGTGCCTGCGCTGACTGTAAAAGTTGTAATTACTATAACTTTTAAACGGTTAGACGAATAATCACCAGATCTTGTGACTTTTCCTAAAATTTATCAGAGAAAATTTATGAAGTGTCTATGTCATTGACGTTTCCACAGCAACTGTCTACTCAGGAGTGTAATTTGACTATTTTGTCTTTTTTCCATTTTTTTCCCCCGTTGTTTGTAAGAAGAAGATAATCGTTTACTTCTTTGTGCTTGTTTTGATTAAGTATGTTTCTTAGAACAAATTCATTTACTTTTCAATGTTGTCATTGTCAACTGTATGACTGCTGGCTTGGGATTCAAGATGGTGGCCTCAACATTCAAAATGCCTGGTTTGTGACATCATTGTGACATCATAACACGTCATAATTGGCACGTCATAATCCCAATCTGTGAAGGTGATGAAGTGTTGGACTCATTTCATGGGTGAGTTTCCTTCATCATTGACAGAATCATGGCCCCCAAATCACAGTGAGTCATGGCAATCAAGCATGTTTAAAAACCCAGTTCTGAAATTTTGCACTCAAATAGAGTGATTTCACAAACCCCTATTCTTATATGCTAATAAGAACTGTTAAATGCTAATGCGAAGAACAATAAGGAAAGCACGCACCAAAGTTAAAAACCATTGTTTCAATTTTTGAATTGCGTACATGCTGGTGTGTGATATCTGAATGGTTTACACAGACAACAGCAACAAAGACATGTGATTAACTCTTTTTTTTTACGAGGGAATGATCTTTTTGACTGTTCTGTTGCGGGCAAACGTTACCCAATGCTTACAGGACTAAGACTTGTACCTGATTGTAAAAACATACGTTTACTATTCGATATCAGAAATGATAGATTTCTGCGGACACGTGGCAAAACATGCTCAAACTGGAACAATTTTTTTCCTCAAAATCAAACCAGGGTTAACATTTCAAAATTTTCGTAAGTAAATAGACAGTTTGATGAAAAAGCTGAGTTCTGAAGCAAGGACATTTGCTTGTTGTCCGTTAATTGTGGAAACCATTCAGATATTTCTACACACCAGCATACCAGCATATGCACAATTAACAATTTGAAACAATTGTTTTAACTTTGGTGCATGCGTTTTTCATTCTTCTTCACATTAACATTTAACGATTCTTATTAGCATATAAGAATCGGGGTTTGTGAAAACACTCTAATAAGCTGCAAATAAAAACCATGGGCAACTGTACCAAGTACAAGGTCCAGACATGTAAGTAATACATGTAATTGTGTACATGTAAGTACTTCAAAAACTAAGTATACATAAGGAAAAACAATTTTGTATTTTCAATTATGTTAATGTTTTTAGCAAGTTAATTTGAATAAGCCACTTGCATTGTAACTTAACCATGTTGATTAGTTCCACCTGCTTGATGAAACATTACTCAAACCTAATAGAAATGTTACTTCTTGCAAGATAAGATTGAAAATGTATTTGGAAGCAACATATTTAGAACCAAATTTGTTCTGTGATTGGAAGCCCTCTTAGCACTCTGTGATAAATTCTTCAGTCACAAGAGCTGACGCCATAGATTACAATCAACATTCCAGAAATATTTTCCCACAATTGTATTACAGAGCTACACCAAAATAGATCAAATAGACGTGGCAAAACATTGACAAACCAAGCCTATCTGGCTCATTAACCAGGCCTTAGTCTCACAATTAAAACAATTTACAAATATTTAATACATGTATCACAACGGGGATCATGCGATCCATATTAGCTCTTCAATGCCTTCATCAACATACAAAATTAATTACACTCTGCATGTACATGTGAATAACTTTAATACTTGTAGACTTTGACTATAGAAATTAAGCTTACACACTTCAAGAAATGAAGGCAGATTTGCCTTGAAAGAATTCGTTTTTACCTAAGGTTCTAAGGCAAAACTTAGCTAGGAAAATATAAATAAAAGTAGCTCTGTACTGAGATCTTGGGGAACTAGCGGTTTACCACTATCCACTCAAGTCTTTCTCAGCAGCGAAATGCAGAATTTTGCGGTACAGGTAGTCTGTATTATATTATGAGAAATAACGCTGACAAAGAACAGTAGCTACATATAGCAAATGTTCAACTTACCATGAAAACTAGAAATTGTCTGAGCATCTTGTAAATTGTAAAGTTTGAAACTTTGATCCCCGCGCTGACGCCAATTTCATTGATCGTCGCACGTTTCATGTTTTATGTGACGTCCCACAACAAACTCTTCGATTCGCGCCCCGTTTGACAACTTGTTACTTCTACAAATTCTTGGATCTAGTACAGCTTGCAGCTTAGCTCCTTTATACCAACAAATACAGTAGAAACATGGCAAAAAACACACAAGAGCTTCTCATCAATCAAAAGTCAAGGAAACCTCCAATACAAAAACCCGAAATGTCCCCGAAATGCGCTGACGCGCCAAGTTTTTGCTCTAGTCCCCAGAGCCATCTGTCTCATTTAACCGTTGGAGCCTGAGCTCCAGAGGAGATGCACAGGACTCCCACACAAGCAGCGGATTAATTGTTCTCCAGTCATCACGGAAAGACGGCTGAGTTACAAAAAGCCACAACCACACCATTTCTATCGCAATTTGGTTTTCAATCGAAAAGGTCCACTTTGGAGAATTTGCAGAAAAAGTCGCAAGTTTCTCCCCGCAAGCGAACACCGCGCCATGTTTCTTGTCTGACTAATTTTAACCGCCTATGTAAATTGTTGTCGGTTTTCATGCGTGACCAGTTTGATGTGTCTGCTTTCATAGTGCCGTAGACTCACCCTAAGTCGACCTGCTCGATTGATCAGATATTTTAAATTTGCCCTGTGTTTTGCGAGTAAAGCGAGCGAAGCGATCTTCAATGAGGTCGCGAAGCGACCGAGCGAGTGATGAGGTCGCGAGAGGCCCACAAACCTGAAAAAAAAGTAAAGGACTTGGGAAAGTCGAAACGTGTTGTTCAGTGTCAGTGTCAGTGTCATGGGTGACAGCACAGGCTTACCGTCCTCTGTTTGTGTTGTGTACCTGTGCTAGTTTTATATTAATGGCGCTTCGGTTGCGTACAAAGGATTTTGTGAATACGATAATTACGGCTATTTAAACGGGTGAAAGTCAAATAAAAACGCTTAGAAACATGAACACTGTGTTAATGTTTGTTGTTGTGGGCTTAATTGGTCTCCGGGAGGCGGTTTTAGAAACTTGAAGTTTGACCTACGTAGGTCTATAAATAGATATATACTCACAAGGCTTGCAACTTCAAAAACCTCAAATTACCCACTACCGGCTTGGGATTTCGCCAAAGTTAATACACTTAACCTCGTGCCTTTGACAAAAGAATCCCAGTTTCTGAAAGAACAGTCTCTGTAGCTTGATTTGCCCAGATTTTGACTCATTCGAGTCGCCGGCTGACCCTTAAAATCCAGCACAAACTTTCAAATCTGACGGAATTTTTGTTTCTGTCTATGATCTGCACACGTTGCCTACTCAATGGCATCTCAAGAATGCAGTTTTCGATATAAATTTCCAAGCGGCACGCAAGGGAATCCAGTTGAAACACACGCGTGCAGCCACGCATCACAGCGCAACAATATGGTGATAAAAATTAATTAAAACGTTAAAATAAATTTTACTATTTGCTACAATTTGCACGTGTTTCAACTGGATTCCTTCGTGTGCCAAACAAGCCGCTTGGGACTCGTGAGTTCAAATTTGTTACAATAATGTGTTAAAAAAGATATTCAACACCAATAGAACGCATAGGGGGATGTAAATTAGGACTACTATACAATTTATGATTTAAAAAAAGCAATGCTAATGCAACCAAAGGGAAACTGAGTGTAAAAGGCACGGCCCAGCCTCTTCCCCAGGCCTTTATGCGCTATCGAGTGACTGAGGGAGGCTTGGAGCCGAACATGATATCCTAGGCGAATTTTCCCGCTGAGCTCTTCGGGTGACGTCACAATTGATATTTCGCCGAGGACGACCGGGAATAAGGCTGGGCACGGCCTTTCCTCTTCAGGGTCAGTTACAGAGAATGACTGTAAGGGCAAAAGCGTTACAATTCAAACTAAGGGTATACAATATGATACTAGAATAACATAACATAAAACAGCATACATTACAACGTTAAAAAAAACTGGCGTAAAAACTGAAAACGTTGCGATTTGAAATTAGAAAAAAATATAGCATAAGCATGATACATGATACTATAATAACATAAGCTTAAGTGGCAGGGATAACGTACAGAGTTAAACTCTAAAAACGTTACAAGTCGAAATTAGAAGAGACAAAATACCAAACAAATACAAAAGTACAAAAAACACACGAAGGATGAAAAAACGGGAAAAAGCCTAGAGGTTTCAAGGTTTGACCTCTGTCGTTGAGATATGCCTCTCTAGCTTTACGTACACTTTCACGATTAGATTTCGTTAGTGCAAGAGGAATAAGTTGCATGTCATTAGCATTATGGTCGTGTGAAAAAAAAATGTTCTGAGACTGCAGTAGGTTCAGAGCTGTTAGTTTGTTTGTCAACAGGTCTACGGTGTTCGTTAAAGCGGTCCTTAAGTCGTCGTTTGGTTTCTTCTATATATTGTTTGTGACCGCAATTGCATTGTACCATGTAAATACTGAGGTTTTTACAGTTACAGTAGATTTGATGATGAACAGGTCTTGTTTCACCCGTAGAACAAAATATATAGCTAGTGAGCCCGTGGTATATATAGCTGCATGTCAAGCAGTTGTCACCAAGCAGTTGATGTTTACGGTGGTCCGTGCAAAGTTAATTGTTTCCATGCAATCGATGTGGCAACCCCTCTTCGAAAGGTCTTAGGCCCCGTCCACACGTATCCGTTTTCGTTTGAAAACGAAATTTTTTTCTCCGTTTTGAAAAAAATTCGCGTCCAGGCGTAGCGTTTCGAATCGTTTTCGCCCGTCCACACGAAAGCGCTAAAACGATTGGAAAACGCTGATATCGCTAACAGAGCATGCGCAATTACCAATTTAGAGGAAATGATTTAAAGATGTCGCGGTCAGGACAAAAACCAGGTAGATCCAATACTGTGACGTCATCATTTTCAAAAAGTTCCGTTTTCACCTTCCGCACGAAAACACGAAAACGGTGTTAACATTTTTTTTTTCTGGGTAGCGTTTTAGGTCACCGTGTTTACCGGATGCGTGTGAACGGAAGGCCAATCCGAAAAGAAAAATTAAAAGTTGCGTTCTCAAACGAAAACGGGTATAATACGTGTGGACGGGGCCTTAGACCAAATTCAGCTAAACGCTGTTCTAATAAGCCATTCATTATTTTGTTATAACAATTCACGTTATCAAAAACTAAATATAGATCGTTCTTAAATTTGTGCTTACACTGTGCTATAGTCTATGGTAGTTAAGGCTGCGCTGAGCGCTATTATACCTGCCAACTTTTTTCCGAGTCAATGAGGCCCGGTTCAATCGTCGAGCTTAACTTGTGCCGAATCTATTGCAAATTATCAAAAACAATAGCTTTTGCTCATCTACATTAGTTTCGGCACATGTTAAGTTCGACGTTTGAACGGGGCCTAAGGCGACTCTTTTGTGGAGACGTCTTATAGGCTTCTGGCTTCTGCGGTTATTCCTCTATTAACACAGCCAAAAAGCGCCTTCGTATATTTATCACACCCACTGACTGGAACATCAAAATGTCTCTTTCCATTTAAAGTACAAATTCTTCAATTCGTGTTTCCTATCCTCGCTCAGTTAAGGTGTTTCGATACAGTTTTTTGGGACCATATCTCACTTTTAAAATCGGCTCTTAGACGGTTTTCCTCTTGTCGGATCAACATGAAATTTGCAATACTTGTTGGTTTTGGATTGAACTTAAGGGTGGTTAACATTTTGTGAAAATCGATATTTCCATAACAACGATTAACAAAAATCCTCGAAAACAGTAAAATTGAAATTTTGCGCGAGCCATGTTTCACTTTAAAGAGCAAATACCAACATCTTAAACTGTGGTGTATGGCAAGCAAAATATACGAGAACAGAAAACTCTGTATGTTTGTTTTGAAGTAAATCGCAAAAACATTTTCAACCTTTGTTTTTGGATAGTAATAGTAAATGCACCGATAACCAATGCTTTGATGAAATGGCTAGAAAATATTGTCAAACTGTGTCTTTTTCTTACTATTTTACACCTAGAACGTTTTGTTAAAACTGGTGTTTGCGATCTCGAGAACGAATTGTTTTTCTAAGATCATTCGCGTAACTAATTTTGTGGTAATTTTTGAATTTGCACGCTTTTGCGAAAATCTTAAGAACGGCTCGATGGATTTTTTTTTAAACATTAAACACGCGTGCTTGACGATGTGACCAATTTTAGTATTTAGTCTTATTAACATTGATTTACTGGAACACTTTTAGATTTAACGTTAAAGAGGACGTATGAACCGACGGAAAAGCTTGCGTTGCATATTCACATTTGGGAAGTAAATGGGGCCCGTTACTTCATCCAAACTGGCGGCCAATATGGTTCCCATCGTGGATTCAACAAACAGTCGAAACTAAAAACTTTGACATTACTGACATGTAGCATGTGACTCTTCGCTGCTTTTTTTCTGTGCAGACCATCTAAGTGATACGTCTTGATATATTTTGAATCAATATTTGCCAATACCGAAGTCTGCAAAAGTGAGTGGTTTAACACACCAGCCTCGTTTCCATGTAGCTGAAAAGTCCTACAATAAACTGCTTGTCACAACCCCCAGATAACGGGTTGATGTAGCACCCCTTCTTAATATTTGTTTCTAATAACAAAAAAAATAATAATACGTGTGCCAAATTTGGTACAACTCGCCGATTAAGAAAACATGAAACGGTAAACTTTGACTTAACAGCCTATTTTGGACGTGACAGAGTTGAGTAAAAGGTGGAGTGCGTGTCCTGGACCCCCGAGTCATCGAAACCCCCTTCACCCCCTTCTAAATTTGCTTCTTGTAACAGTACACCAAGGTAAAGCTCTGTGCCAAATCTGGTGCTTTCTTCCAGTCCGTAACGATCTCGCCAAAACATCGCCTCAAGACACCTAACTGAGAGGCTGTGTTAGGGGAACCAATATTCCCACCTGTATCTTACCTCCTCCCATGATTTTCATATTGAAAAAACGACCAAAGGACGGCAATTTTAAGGGGCCATGACGCCTGTTTCTAAGTTTACTAAGACATATATTGGAATCAAAGGAACCCAAAAATGATCTTTTTATTTTATTTAAAACGCTTAACTAGTTTTTTGAAACTATAAAATTGGTAGTTAGAGCATCCACGACGGTGACAGCAACGAGAACGTAACAAAAAATTAGGCTTTAATGAGGAAAACAAAGGCTTTTTGTTTCTTTGCCGCGTTCTGCAACACAACAGCGTAAATGACAAATTTTACCGCTTTATGGAAAACGGGACCACACGAAAGTGGATTTTCTTTTCTCTTTCTGACGTTGAACGCCTCTCTGCGAATTCTGCTCCTTGATAGTTTGGCCACAACAAACAAATTTAACAGGGGTGACTAATCGCCAAGTAAAAGAAAAGGACGTGAATATATACGGTTTACGGGACGTTTTCCTTGGTTTACCGTTGTTTTTTGTCCCTGCTGTAAGCGTGTTTGATCTAGGATTGCCAGAGTGGAAATGGATGGTAAAAGACGCTAATTACAGATTTAGTATGGTTTTTCCTCTCTTTGAGAGGAGCATGAGTCGTGATATTCTAAGAGCATGTCGTGTACAACAAAAGGTTCTTAGTTTTAATTTCACCACCGTTTTGACTTAAAACTGACCGAAAAATGCTAATGACGTAACCTTTTTGAGCCAATTGAATGGCAGCAGTAAATTGCCTGTGAACTGGGGAAAGTTCAGACCCAGAAATCAGGTCATCGTAAAACAAAGTCATATATCATCGTAAAAATGAGCGTCGGCTGAGAGTTGAAAGGACGTTGATTTTCAGGTCAATTTAAAAAGTGAGAGTGAAAAGCCCTGGGAGAGAGGTTGATAGCTACGGACTAGCCCATTTCTGAGCTTATCTGTTTGTATACTGAAATTTTGTCTTCGATCTTTTTACAAATAATGTTCATATTTTTTTTCCTGTACGAGCTTAGTTTCTTTGAGCAACAGTTACTCCTCTTATTGATTGAATTAATTAAACAGTGTAACATCAAGATCAAGCAACCCGTGGGAGTTTTTTTCCTAAGG
Organism: Siderastrea siderea; assembly: GCA_964030785.1. Taxonomy (NCBI): domain Eukaryota; kingdom Metazoa; phylum Cnidaria; class Anthozoa; order Scleractinia; family Rhizangiidae; genus Siderastrea; species Siderastrea siderea. Next base: position 53,401,613 of record OZ034966.1, on the reverse strand, counting down.
AATAATAATCAAATCATAATTTCGGTTTATACTTCGCTAGCACGAGCCTTTTATCATGATTAGATTTTAAAGTTCAATAGGCATAACACTAGTAATGCCTAACGTTAGCACCCCTTTAGCACGGGGAAAATCTAGAATCCGTTTGAAATCGTTTCCGTAAGAAGAAGAAAATGATTTACCATATAAATTTGAGGGGGTAGCTCAGGTCTTGGAAGGTAGGAAACCGTGTTTGTTGTTGTCGTTGTTGTTGTTGTTTTGTTGCTGTTGTTGTTTTGTAACCTCAATACGGTAAATTACTTTTGACGGACTTTTGACGGAAAAGATGAAAGCCGAGAAATCAAAAGGCGAGGGCAAACCGGCTACACTGCCTTAAATTTCAACAGAAAAATATTTTGACATCACTCTCTTTTTCCCCCTGATACTAATTGGCGCTAAATTTGCCCCATATTCTCCTTTTCATAGCAAATCCTTCGTAATAGGTTACGTAGCTTTTGTAGACCAGTAGCTATGTGCCCTGTGATTGGCTAAAAAACACGCCTTATCAGACTTTATATGAAGCCAGCTGTAAAAACTAGTTCAATTGTATCCAAGGGACGTTTGCTAGAGAAAGTAAGCGTTCTTGACATATAATTTCGTGTGCAGAAATTCTTAGAAGCATATCTGAGAATTTGTCAGAAGAATTAAGGCAAGTCTGATGAAAACCCACTGAAGGACTTTTTGAACTTAAGAACTCGTTCCTTTTCAGTTTTCGCTTTCCCTTAAAATTAAAATCAAAACGATTCTTCTTAAATTAAAACAATTGGGGTATTTGAAGAAAGCTGTCGCCTCCAATTCGCTATTTCTACACTTCCTTCAAATAACGTGCAGTAACAAGGTTGAGTGTGGAGATGACTTCAACGCTCATTTATGTTCTTACACAGAGCACTATTATTTAAATGTGTGAGTTTCGGTTAATTCAACTAGCACGTTCGTCACTTTTCATTCATTTGCATATGTCATTACAACTAACACGTTCGTACCTTTCACTCGTTTATGTTCGAGAGGATCACAGTTTACCTTTTCGACATGTTTACCATATCATGTCATAGCTCGCTGCTTGAAATAATTTTGCCTTAGGGGTTTTCAAACCGTTAAAAGCCTGTGTGCCTAGATACGTGCATTTTTCCTGTTGCTCCGTCAATTGTGATTCAATAATAATCAGCCCTCAATCATGTCGACTCTTTAATAACAAAACAAATATAACTCAAATAAACTTGGTTCATCTCTCCCCAATTTATTTCGGTAACCACTTCGGTTAAAAATAAGTTCCCTTAATAACGTGGTAATTTTACCTCAAAAAACCCACGTACGTAGTGTTTAACTTAAACTATACATCGTCACGTATTTAGGCTAGCCGACTGAAATATGGATGTTAAAGTGCTGCGAAATTCATTATTGACTTTTTTTAGGATGACACACCGTACAGAAAGCATTGACAACAAAAAGGATGTTCAGCTGTCTTTCCCTGGCATTTCAAATGTTAAGTTTAATTAAACTACCAATAAAGAAACCAGTTTTGAAATCAAACACTGCGAGACACTTATCGCTTGTTACCACTAATTTCTCAAAAAGAAGCATTTGATCTCAGAAATGTAACAGAAGAACATACAGAAAAAATCTTACTTTAATCGTAATCGGATCCTCAAGTTCAGAGAAAACCAAGCAAACAACCGAATCAACCACTGATACCATATTCAAATAGACTGAGAAGTCCAAAACCTCCTCACAAATGATTCAAATGAAAGCTAAATGTATCGCATATGACTTATCACTGATTTTATCATTCTATACCCTATAACTGTAAGGAATATTCATGTTCCGCTAGACGTAGTTTAAAGTGGTGGGCGCACGAAAACCATGTAGTTGGAATTGGATAAATGAAACTAATGAAAATTCTTAAACTTCAAAAAAAGGGTCTAAAAGCAAATTAAGATTTCTTGAAGAAACGCTATCTCACCCAGTGTGCCAGCTAGGGTATGATAAAACCTGAATTTCGTTTTGTTGATTTTAGCACAACATCATTTTACTTTATCTTTCATACAATAACGTATCTACATTTGTTTTCCATACAGTGTCAATCCTACAAGTTCTTTTCAATGCTAAATATTTTTAATCTGCACCCAACGTTTGAAATTGCATGCTTAGTGAAATCTTTAAGCTAACCAAACTAACAAAATGAAAGACCGACAAAAACAAAATTTTTCTTACAGTAGGAAATTAGCGCGACAACTTAAATTGCGACACGGCAAACGGATAGTATATTTTTTAACATTTAAGAGCGACTTTTTTTTCTGACCGGGTGAGGAGTGGCACATCAATGGAAAATCAGGGTTCTTCATATTTTGTCTAAAGATTACCTATGGTAAGCCATTTTACCCGATATATTTGTTTTGTTCAAATTATTCTTTAATTTAGTGAAAATTTTGAAAAACCGTTACTGCCGTACATTGCCTCAAAATGCCTAAAATAAAAGCGATTTTCACGTCCACAAAACCCTCGCTCGCAAAAGCGCAATGGAAAACTAGACTTAAATGAGCTCGGATAATGACTTAGGACATAATTACGAGCAATTTGAGCCTAAAAGTAGGATTACAACACTAACATGTCAACAACTTGCAACGATCATTTCAATGTCCTGGATAAATAATGCCCAAACTCGAACATAAACTTCACTTGTTCAGCTATTCCAAGTAAACAGGTGCAAACGCTGTCGCACGCACAAAAGAAATAAATCTTGTCGCCAATTTGCAAGAAATTTGATTTCATATGGAATCTTTATAAACTTCCATGTCATAGAATTACCACGAAAGGTTAAGACTGCCATAAGTGGAACGTATGTTTTTTGTGCTGAACTTATTATAGGCAAGATGGTTGAAAACGGTGCATGTTGCATGGCCCATAAACTGGAAAGCAACAGTCAAATTTAAACTCGTTTTGCCTGGAGTTTTCCTTAAAACTCTATTTTTGTAAAGTTATGACAAGGTGCTAAAAGAAAGAGTATACTGTGAGCTATTCGCGTGAAAAACGTTTCTTTACGGTGGCCAGATACAGCTGTCGCATAGTTTAGAGTAATTTACGTTACATTAGCGTAAAAAATCGAGGGAAAATTTGCGTTTGCTCTGGGACAACGAAAAAATGTATTTTCCAGCTGAGCTAAACATAGGATCTTTTGTGTAAACCTCACGTTGTGATGCCAAATAGTGGGAGTGGTAGTAAAACCGACCCAGAGGATAGCAAACTGGCCAATTATTTATTTGGACGTCATTTACGTCACCGCTAACTTAAGGCACTCCCGCTCTAAAGAGACTGAAGTAGTTTATGAGCTGCTTCCTACAGATAGGTGTCCCTGTAGTTCTCCTCGAACACAAAGATTCACTTAACATTTCTTAATAGCTTCTGAAAAAAGAATCAAGACTTTGTCAGTATCATTTACGTCACGGTAACGTAAATTATATTTGTTTTTGTTTTACCTCAATATTGTTTCAACATCGAACATGCCATGCGGCAAATACCAAATTTTCCACATGGTATCAAATGTCTGATTAGTTGGTAAGACACAAAGCGAAGTTTACGTGAGAATTCTTTCTCTTTGGACTGACAGTGACAAAGTCGAACTCAAAGAGGTTCTGTTGTAAGGCACTTGTGCTCTTCTTCTTCATATTAGGATGGCTTTATAGGCAATTAGACTAGCTTAATATATCGAATACAAGATACGCTTTCCTCTGAAAGCATTGTGAATTGAAACCGGGCCGGTGAACCTTCCCATGGGCATGAGGCTTACCCAGTAACGTTAATGACAGCATAGGTAACATAAATGACGCATTACATAATGCCATTAAATTGGCCATAAAAATACCAAAACTGATTATTTCGTATTCAAATGGCCACAAAGACCTCAGTTTGAGCAAGGCGACCGTGTTACTCTATTTGAACTTATTTATTTTCCCAAAACCAAATTAAAATAAATGGGTTGTTGGTAGATGGTATCGCCAGAAACCGTTACCAAGTTAAGGCTGAATAAATTTTGGGGGAAGGTTATCATGAGATTAGAAAACAAGTGGCTCGTTGTGAAGATACAAGAAATATTGATAAAGAGATGGGAAAGCTTGAGTTAATTTTATGACCATCGGGGGAATAGAAAGATGGCCAATGCCAGCTTTATTTCACCTGAGGAATAAGAATTTCTGTGGTTCGCCAAAGAACACATACTTTGTGTGATCGAGTCCCCAATCCAATCCAGCAAGACCTTTTAGCCATCCACAAAGACAATAAAGTTGATAGCTATAGAGGAAAGCTGGTTTTAGTGCTCTGTTTCAACGACCCGTTTGAGATCGAGTTGGAGACATGATATGGAGTCGTCATTTACGTTACTGTTCCACGTAACAGGGGAAAGTAGGACAAATTTGAGAATCATTATTGATTTTTTTCACCCAGACAAGGAGTCGACATAGAATTAATAGCGCAATGCTAAATTTTCCAGTTTGAACCATTTTGTGACATCCTTGTGAATAGACTCGGTAATTTACGTTACCAAGTTTCCAAGAAAACTGAAATTGCCGTTAGAAGAGTTACTGGAAAGAATCAATCGAGTATCAAATCCTGACATCTTAAATATGTAAATAAACTAATGCTGCACACAGCCATGTAGTTCTAAATAATTTTATGCAAAAGAACAGCAAAGAGTCTATTTTCCTGTGAATAACTTTGAGGTAGCCACCTTCAAGATATGCAAGTTTTTTCAAATCATCAATGAAAATATCAGTCATAAAAATCATAACCTTCTTAACATGTTTCATGTGGATACGAGTCATATATCGCAAAACTAAGGATTGCTTACTTCAGTAGGGGTTATTCATTCTCTAAAGAAATAAGAAGAATTTACGGTAATAGGGAGGGTGATGTCTAACCTCATAACTTTTTGACCGATGAAGATATTGAAAACTCAGAACAGGGAAATGTACAACACATGATACCAAATAACTAGCACTATAGTACGAGAGGTTTCTTGAAAAGTGATTTTTCAACTTTTCGAAGGTCATTTGCACCTGTTTACTTGGATTGGCTGTGTTACCCCAAACTGGCCCAGAAACCCTGCAAGAAACCTTATGATACGCTTACCTTTCAAAAACAGTGGTTGACGATTGATTTATAGCCTATTTTCCTATCAAATTGGCTCTTCAACTCCAAAGGTCAACAAGATGTGAAAATCGCCTAGGTCATGAACATCGCTTCTCTTGCCACTTTATGCCTCATTTCAGCTTCGACAGTGCTCTCATGTACGACAAATATATATCTGTGAATGTCCCTGCCATATTGACGGCCTTCCTTAATGTAGAAATTAAAATCAAACCTAGCTGGCAATCTATAGCCTGCGTGCAGACGTCTCCTATTTGGAGACGTCTGCACGCAGGCTAGCAATCTGACGCGAAGATCGCGAACGGGAGACTGTTTATGTTAACGATGTCACGCAATCTTAAAGGTCAGCGGGCTACAAGCCATTCTTCCCAGTACCTCCCCCAATACCCTGTACAAAGAAAGTGAGATTGTTGGCCAAATAACACTATAAATGTCTTAGTATGTTAACAAATTTCTGAAACGAAGGACCGATAATAGAAAAGCCATTGGTAAAGGGAAGCGTGTGAACCGAGGAGCAGGCTCTGGACTGACTGAAAGGGGACAACGACAGTTTTGCTCCGTGCTTAGGGAACAGTTTGAACGCACTGGCCCAGTTTCACGTCGAATACCAAGTTGTTATCGTTTACCTGTTAAATTTTGTATAACATTATTCAATACCGTTGGAACAGAGCAACAATTCCTGTTTATCCACAGATCAAGCCGTAGCGTCGTTGTTCAGTTGTGAACTCGCTGTCAAACGTTGGCTGAACTCTTGTGACATCTGAAAAATTCGGATTTTCTAACAACCCCCTTTGGGTAGTCGCTCATCGAAAACAGAAAACAAAAGAATATGTCAAATTTCTGGCCTAAAAAGTGGTCAGGGTCGCTTGGTACCTTACAAGAGAGTAACACAGCAAAAAGCCTCGGGAGGAGTTTCATCATCCCCCCCCCCCCCCACCCTTGCACCATGGTGGGGGGATGATTTGCTTGTATCATGCTCAACAGATCACAAAACAACAACAACAAAACACACACACACTGCAACTTAAAAACATTTGTTTCCAGTTTCCGTTTGTTATGAGTCGTACATTTATATCAGCCAGTGCAAATCATTTAGTTCTCTTTCACATTTGATTTAAAAAAAAATCATCTCAGCCTTCGTGGTGTTTATGGTAAGTTTCAAAAAATTTGGTTAAATAAAAGAAAGGAAGAGGTTCCCAGAAAACAAAATGGTGGAGAGGTTCTTTGCTGACAAACTCCTGTCCAATTGCACCTGTCCAAGGTGGTTGGGACGTGGAGAGGGGTCGAACGAGAAATTATATGTATATATATATATATATATATATATATATATGTATACATGCCCCCACCCTCACGCTCTCCACTGTCGCGCTCTCTTCTAGTTCTCCTACCAACGATCTGGCTTTACCTCGGTGTAAGAACCTGTGAAGCTCACGGATGACGTAAAATAAAAGAAACAAAACATGTTAAACAAAAGCGTACAGCAAAACAATAACTAACAAACAAAGAAAATCTTGTCAGGTTCTTACACCGAGGTAAACCCAACGATCTTAGAAAGATCTTACAAAACAGAGGACAGCGATAGCGAGCACTTCATGTTAGCAAAGTACATTTCAGCTGTGGTCTTTGATCGAGCCATCAGGAGAAAAAAACACCGCTGACCTTTAGGATTGCGTGACATACAAGTCGGCGAGTTTGTCTTGAGTCTTTTGAATATACCATGCACTTCGTTCTTCCGTGGGAACGTTTCGATTTTCTAACAGAAAAAGGCGTCAAAGCGACAGGAGCATTCATGGACACGTATTTCTCTTCTTTTGGAGTAGCGTTAAGGCTGAAATGGGGCATAAAGCTATAAAGTGGTAACAGAAGTGATGTTCGTGACGTAGCGTGCAATAACCGCTTGTTGACCTGTGGAGTTGAAGAGGCAATTTGATAGGAAAATGGACTATAATTCAATCGTCAACCATTATCTTTGAGAGGTAAGCTGACAATAAGGTTTCTTACAGAGTTTATGAGCCAGTTTGAGAAGCTGTGAAGTTTTTTATCGAGTTTCGATATTATTTACACAGGACGTTGCAAGTTGTTGACATGTTAGCGTTGTGATTTTGCCAAAATCACTCTCGCTTATTCTTGCGAGCGATGAAAAGTACCAAACCAATTTTTATATCCTAGGTAAGGACAATACTTCCAGATATTGCAACCGAATTTTTGAGTCAGTCTGAGTTATACCGGACATAAAACTGATGCTTTGAAAAAGTACTCTAGATTGAGATTTTCAAACATCAAAATATTAGCTATCTTTGCTTCATTACGAGCAATTTAGGATTACATCTATAATCCTACTTTTAGCGGAGCCAGCGCGCTAGCGTGTCAGCGGAGCTCCATTGCTAGGAAATTTGGTAACCTATCGAGCCAAGAAATTTTGGTAGTGACGTAATAGTCACGTGACCGTCCGTACGTACCTCCGTCCGGGTTGTGCCTAAATAATACCGGGTTGTGCCTAAACAATACCGTCCAGAAGGACAGCCGAGGAGTACTAGGAACGACTTTCCGATTCGGCCGGCTTTCGGATAATTCTCGGCAAATATCCAATATGGCGGACTGAGCATTCAAAGCAGGCATTAAAGGGGCCGAGAAACAAGGTTTTTACTGTACACTTCACCACATTCATATACAGTGCTTGTTTAAACATGAAACTGGCGTCGAACTGTTCAATGTCTTCGAAAAGAACTTCTGTTAGCCGACGCTAAATAAGCTCAAGTACTCCAAATTAAGAAATTAAACTGAAACGGTAAGCTTGTGAGGGTCTTGTAAGAATTGAAATCTTTATTTAAAGAACCGTGTTTTTTTGCGATTGAGAGATTGTCTTAGAAATAATGGATCCTTTGTCACAAGTCTGTTCCGTTTTATGTGTAACAAGGTTGTCTTGTCCCTCTAGTTGGTATTACCCTAAGAAGTAATACCGCCCAGGGGGACATACAGACATATGAGCTTCTTATACATCATACTTTGAATATTTTTTTCAAACCATTGCAGGCCTTGCTGATAAGGTATAATGGTAACTCGGAAAACTTGACTTATCGTAAATATTTTTAAACTTAGTGCTCTTGCCTTCACCTTTGGGGGGGGGGGGGGGGGGTGCAAGCTGTGTATATGCATATTCATCTTTCATTTACTTTCCACCTGGATTTCTATTACACAGTTTCTTTCAGATTATGCTGTTTACAGGTTTCTACTATAACTCTGATAGCTTAACATAAATATTTTCAGACTTAGTAGTCCTTGTCCCTTTGACTGGTATTACCTAAAAAGATTGTACCATCTGTGAAAGGACATACTGTGTGTTCACGAGCATTCACAGCTTACATTTCGTTACTATTATCAAAGATATTGGTCTTGTCCCTTTCAACAATATTACCTAAGTAAATAGTACTGGAGTACCGCCTAGATGGACACATGGCTATTCGGCTTGCATGTTGTAGGTATTCTCATGCTTAGTAGTCTTGTCCTTTTGGCAGGTATTACCCAAAGAGATAGTACCATCTGGGGCACACACTGTTTGTATTCATGAGTATTCAGCTCACATTTCATTAATATCTTCAGTCTTAGTGGTCTTGTCCTTTTGAATGGTATTACCTAAGAAAATAGTACCACCTAGAAGGACACATGACTATTCAGGTTGCATGTTGTAGATACTCTCATGCTTAGTACTCTTGTCCTTTTGGCAGGTATTACCCAAAGAGATAGTGCCATCTGGGGGGACAAAGTGTTTGTATTCATGAGTATTCAGTTAACATTTCATAAATATCTTCAGACTTAGTGGTCTTGTCCCTTTGAATGGTATTACCTAAGAAAATAGTACCACCTGGAAGTACACATGACTATTCAGCTTACATGTGGTACGATATTCTCTTGGTTAGTAGTCTTGTCCCTTTGGCAGGTATTACCCAAAGAGATAGTACCATCTAGGGGGACAAACTGTTTGTATTCATGAGTATTCAGCTCACATTTCATAAATATCTTTAGACTTAGTGGTCTTGTCCCTTTGAATGGTATTACCTAAGAAAATAGTACCGCCTAGAAGGACACATGACTATTCAGCTTGCATGTTGTAGATATTCTCATGCTTAGTTGTCTTGTCCCTTTGGCTGGTATTACCTAAGAAAATAGTACCACCCAGAAGGACACACGGGTATTCAGCTCGCATGTCACCAAATGAGACCCTGCTCACAGGCTATCATGCTTAGTAGTCTTGTACCATCCATGCTAGATTGACTGAGGTGTGTAATTACAGTATTAAGTGTTGTCAGAAAACTCCCACAAATGTGAATGTGTTAACAGAGGTATCAGCTAAGGGCTATTTGTTAATTCATAAATTCTTGTACAAGTAAAATTCAAATATTGTGAATGGAATAAAATTATTGTTCGAAAATTAGATTCATTGTGCTGTGTCATTAATGTGGTATTTCATTACAGGAATTGTCCATTTCCCTTCCATGGAAGGTTTGGGGGGGGGGGGTTGGGGTGGGGTTGCGACACCTCCCCTCACCCCACCCCTTGAGAGATTTTAAAACTTTGTATTTTGAGATCTCCACCCACCTCCAAATTTCTGAGAACATTCCGTGGGGGAGGTATGGTTGTTTTCTGGAACAACACAATGATATTTTTGACTTGAGGTTGCAGTGATATTAATGGAACTGTTTCTCACTCTGCCCATGAAGGAGGCAAAGGCCATTGGAAGGAAAACAAACATTAACTTTAATTAGTTTTTTTCTTTTTAATTTTTAGTTAAGTTTGTTTGTCATTTGGGAGATACTAGCAGAAATTGCTACTGTACAAATCCGAATGTGTAAATAAAGTTGACGTATGTATGTAATTGTTTCAAATGTAATAAAAATGAGTTATTGTTGATTGTTTGCCTTTTTCTATTTAGTTTTTCATTTTTACAATGACAAGGGAATAGTAACTGTAATCAACTTGTTCACCATCTGTTGAAGAAAAAACCCGCTCGTAACTGAGACTGCTCAATTAGGAACGATGTGGTGCTAATTTTGGTTAATGGTTAGGTAAAAGAAAGACACAAGACGAAAACAGAATTTTGGTACATAAAACATATTTAACAAAAAAGTTGTCCTTTTACATCCATTTAATTATTTAATCAATTTCTTTACTTTATCAAGATGGGTCATGACTACAACAAGTTCTAATTTTTAGAATGATTACTGAATGGCATTCTTAATGTGACTGTGTTAACTTTAACATTGCCAATGGGTTTTCAAACCCAGCCTTCAGACGTGTGCGCGTTCCCGCAGTAAAATTGGTGGGAAAAACGACTGTTTCGAAGTAGGACTTTCCAATATTCTTAGCTTTCCTTGGAGACAGCTGACAATTTGCATGACTGGTCCTCTGGTGGTGCGTTGTATGTCTCCACACTGGGAGAAACAAATGGAGTGATCTCAGAATTCGAGAAAGCCACAATCAGCAAATTCATTGTGAGAAGAGTAGACAAAGGCTTTGGTGCCAAAGGTCAGTGTTATTGTATTAACCTTAATTTTCAGTTCAATGGGAAGCTTTAACAGTTTTACCTCTGACTTTTCCTGTAGTTGGATTTCACTTGAATGAACTTTATGGTTTTGAAATGCGCCAATTATTTAACTAGCACATTGTTAAATTGCATTCTCTATTTTTTTTACACACGGTGACATGTTTCTTTCAAAAATGCTAAGATTAAGCAGGGTTTTCATTTTGCGAGAGCATCCGATTGCATTCGAGTTTCTTGTGGTAAAATTTGAGAGAGTGAGGAACAGTTCCATTTAATATCACTGCAACCCCTAGTTAAAAATATAATTGTGTTGTTCCAGAAAATAACCATACCTCCACCACGGAATGTTCTCGGAAATTTGGAGGTGGGTGGAAGTCTCAAAATACAAAGTCTTAAAATCTCTCAAGGGGTTAAGTGAGGGGAGGTGTCTCAACCCCACCCCACCCCTCCAAAAAAACCTTCCATGGAAGGGAAATGGACAATTCCTGTAATGAAAGACTACACAGAACACTGAAACACAGAACACAGAACAATGAATCTAATTTTCAAACAATAATTTTATTCCATTCACAATATTTCAATTTTACGTGTACAAGAAATTTATGAATTGACAAATAGCCCTTAGCTGATACCTCTGTTAACCCATTCACCTTTGTGGACGTTTTCTGACAATAATTAACACTGCAATTAGACACCTCAATCTAGGATGGATGGTACAAGACCACTAAGCATGATAGCCTGCGACCAGGCTCTCATTTGGTGACATGCGAGCTAAATACCCATGTGTCCTTCTCTGTGGTACTATTTTCTTAGGTAATACCAGCGAAAGGGACAAGACTACTAAGCACGAGAATATCTACAGCATGCAAGCTGAATAGTCATGTGTCCTTCTAGGCGGTACTATTTTCTTAAGTAATACCATTCAAAGGGACAAGACTACTACATCTGAAGATATTTATGAAATGTGAGCTGAATACTGATGAATACAAATAGTTTGTCCCCCCAGATGGTACTATCTCTTTAGGTAATACCTGCCAAAGGGACAAGACTACTAAGCATGAGAATATCTACAACATGCAAGCTGAATAGTCATGTGTCCTTCTTGGCAGTTGCAAGCTGAATAGTCATGTGTCCTTCTTGGCAGTACTATTTTCTTAAGTATAATACCATTCAAAGGGACAAGACTACTACATCTGAAGATATTTATGAAATGTGAGCTGAATACTCATGAATACAAATAGTTTGTCCCCCCAGATGGTACTATCTCTTTAGGTAATACCTGCCAAAGGGACAAGACTACTAAGCATGAGAATATCTACAACATGCAAGCTGAATAGTCATGTGTCCTTCTTGGCGGTACTATTTTCTTAAGTAATACCATTCAAAAGGACAAGACTACTACGCCTGAAGATATTTATGAAATGTGAGCTGAATACTCATGAATACAAATAGTTTGTCCCCCCAGATGGTACTATCTCTTTAGGTAATACCTACCAAAGGGACAAGACTACTAAGCATGAGAATATCTACAACATGCAAGTTGAATAGTCATGTGTCCTTCTTGGTGGTACTATTTTCTTAAGTAATACCATTCAAAGGGACAAGACTACTACGTCTGAAGATATTTATGAAATGTGAGCTGAATACTCATGAATACAAACAGTTTGTCCCCCCAGATTGTACTATCTCTTTGGGTAATACCTGTCAAAGGGACAAGACTACTAAGCATGAGAATATCTACAACATGCAAGCTGAACAGTCATGTGTCCTTCTAGGCGGTACTATTTTCTTAGGTAATACCATTCAAAGGGACAAGACCACTAAGTCTAAAGATATTAATGAAATGTGAGCTGAATGCTCATGAATACAAACAGTGTGTCCCCCAGATGGTACTATCTCTTTGGGTAATACCTGCTAAAGGGACAAGACTACTAAGCATGAGAATATCTACAACATGCAATCTGAATAGTCATGTGTCCTTCTAGGCGGTACTATTTTCTTAGGTAATACCATTTAAAGGGACAAGACCACTAGGTCTGAAGATATTAATGAAATGTGAGCTGAATACTCATGAATACAAACAGTGTGTGCCTCAGATGGTACTATCTCTTTGGGTAATACCTGCCAAAAGGACAAGACTACGAAGCATGAGAATATCTACAACATGCAAGCTGAATCACCATGTGTCCATCTAGGCAGTACTCCAGTACTATTTACTTAGGTGATATGGTTCAAAGGGACAAGACCAATATCTTTGATGATATTAACGAAATGTAAGCTGTGAATGCTCGTGAACACACAGTATGTCCTTTCACAGATGGTACAATCTTTTTAGGTAATACCAGTCAAACGGACAAGGACTACTAAGTCTGAAAATATTTATGTCAAGCTATCAGAGTTATAGTAGAAACCTGTAAACAGCATAATCTGAAAGAAACTGTGTAATAGAAATCCAGGTGGAAAGTAAATGAAAGATGAATATACATATACACAGCTTGCACCCCCCCCCCCCCCGCCCCCCAAAAGGTGAAGGCAAGAGCATCAAGTTTAAAAATATTTACGATAAGTCAAGTTTTCCGATTTACCATTATACCTTATCAGCAAGGCCTGCAACGGCTTGAAAAAAAATATTCAAAGTATGATGTATAAGAAGCTCATATGTCTGTATGTCCCCCTGGGCGGTATTACTTCTTAGGGTAATACCGACTAGAGGGACAAGACAGCTGACAAGACAACCTAGTTACACATAAAACGGAATAGACTTGTGACAAAGGATCCATTATTTCTAAGACAATGTCTCAATCGCAAAAAACACGGTTCTTTAAATAAAGATTTCAATTCTTACAAGACCCTCACAAGCTTACCGTTTCAGTTTCTTAATTTGGAGTACTTGAGCTGATTTAGCGTCGGCTAACAGAAGTTTTTTTCGAAGACATTGAACAGTTCGACGCCAATTTCATGTTTAAACAAGCACTGTACATGAATGGGGTGAAGTGTACAGTAAAAACCTTGTTTCTCGGCCTCTTTAATGCCTGCTTTGAATGCTCAGTCCGCCATATTGGATATTTGCCGAGAATTTCCGAAAGGCGGCCGAATCGGAAAGTCGTTCCTAGTACTCCTCGGCTGTCCTTCTGGACGGTATTATTTAGGCACAACCGTCCGTCCGTCCGCACCACAGGATTACCAATACACTTCATACACTGGATATAATCCTGTGCTGAATCCCATGTGTTTTTGGCGCGAAATCGAATGTTGACCCGCGTTGTAGCAAAACAAGCAAAGACAACAAAAGTCAAAAACAAATTTGTTAATGGAAAAAAAGTTCAAAAGAATACTCAGTTGTCTTTTTGGTGAAAGGGGAAAAGTTCAATTTAGGCGGAAAAAATTAGGCGATAAAATTCAGGCGAAAAGTTCAAATTTGCCTTGTCGGTTCTATTCGAACTCGGTCGGCACACCGCTTGAGTTCGCAGCTTTTCGCAGCGGTTTCGACGCCAAATATAGCAGAGCTAGTGGTTTTTGGTTTTTTCTGTCCACAACCATGGTTTTCAGGGCGTTCTGAACACATTTTGCCAGGAAAAACACCAGCATTTTCATGCTGATAGGCAGCTTGTCGCGAAGAAAGAGATAAGTATTAGAATTAACACTCAAAATATCAGTAAACGCTCATGGCCAAGTGGACTAATATCCGATTTCATACGCCAGCGATTCGGGTTCGGCTCTCAGTGAGGGTAAGAATTTTTTTCTTTTGTTTTTTGCTTTTGTTTTTGTTTTTTTTTTTAATTTAACGACTTGAATGACAGTATTTTCACAAATTAATAACTGCCAGCAAAAAAACAAACAAACAAAACAAAAAGGAGGGCTCAGCTTTTAGGCTTGGCTAAATCTATATATTAGTCTCAAAGGTTTCGTTAATATGTCCTAAGTCATTATCCGAATTCCTTCAAGTCTAGTTTCCCTTTGCGCTTTGCAAGCCAAGATTTTAATGGTCGTGAAAATTGCTTTTATTTCAGGCATTTTGAAGCAATGTACGGCCGTAACGGTTTTTCAAAATTTTTGCGATATTAAAAAATTAATTTGAACAAAATAACTATACCACGACAAATGAATTACCATGGTCTATCTATGGACAAAATATGAAGGACCTTCATTTTTGACTGATATGCCACAATTTTGTAATTTCACCCGGCGTTTAGAAAAATTCCCTCTTAATTATACCGCGCTCTAAGAGAAAAGGCTCAAACAAATTAAACAGACCATTCCACGTCTCGTTTCTCGTCACCAAATTTCTCTGTATTTGGTTTAAACCCATAATATGAAAGTTTCTCAATCTTCTACTTTAAAATAAACGTGTTTTAGTCACTTCTCGTGATGAACGCTACAAGCTGGTAGTCGCTGTCCGTTCGGAATTGCGCATGATTGTATTTTTGGCAGTTTTTAGGCAAAAGACTTTATCGAGCTCCTTTTTTATATCCCTCTTGAATAGCGCATAGGCGACTGGATTTGCAGCGGAATTTGTAATAACTAAAAAAAAAACCGCACTGTGTAGGTTATTCCCCCTGTTACATAACGTTGTAAAGTGGCAAAATGAACTGTAAACCTCGACTGCGTAGCAGCTTAGAAAAATAGCGACCACGGTTGTTATCATTTTGACTGAAGAAGTTGACTGCAGCGTGTATTTGATATTCGGCCAGTTATAGAGAATTTGCGATTTCAGCTGAGCGTCTTGGCGGTAATGTTTCCTTGAGATAATTATGGCTTGAGTTGTAGCCAGCAGTAAAACAGTGCAGGGGATAAACTGGAAAATGGTTGTCCACACGATATTGCTTACTTTAAAGTCTATGCGGATAAAGTTTAAAGTTGCGCAAATGGACGGAATGAAGTAAATAAAAAAGGGGCTCAGCCATGCGGCGGCAATCAGCATGGTGGCCCTTCGATAAGTCATCAGTGCGAGGTATTGCAGAGGTCTCACAATGGCGATGTAACGGTCCAGCGTCATCGCGCATAGGTTAGAGACAGATGAGTAAATCGCAAGAACTGCTATGTCATCACTTATGGTCGAGTACTTGCACGAAGAACCCAAAAAGTGGCAAATCACTTGGCCTGGGTAGACGCATATGCCAACGCATAAGTCAGCTATCGCAAGCGATAGTACGAATCGGTTGTTTGTAGTGTGAAGACTGCGGCATGTGACAATCAAATAAATAACCAGCCCGTTTCCAAGAACTGCCAGCAGCGAGGGCAACCATCCAGTAACCCAGTACCATTCGCTCATGATCAAGGAGTTAGTTTTGAAGGTCTGATCATGGAGTCATTCCTTTTAGTATTCTGACAAGACACGAACCCTTTCTAAATCTGATTTCTGTGGGAGTAATCTTTTAAAAAAGCCACCTGCTTCTCAAGTGATCATGCAACTGCCTGAATTGACAATTTAATTGCTGCTGACAATTGAAATTCAAATTTGCTCTATAGCTTTTCTTAAGGCCAGTGATGACGTTTAAACTCAACAACCTCGTTTAGACGTGACCTAAGGCCAAGGGCAGTCACGTTTACTGATGCAACATGGTTTCTCAAATATCTCGCTGTGAAACAACTTCCATTATCACGGTTAGTTGCTTATCTCTGTTGTTCAAATGAAAACATGAAAGCATTGTATGATATTTTAGACCTCGGATTTGCGGGTTTACATCTTCCTGAGTACACACAGCAGAAGGCAGTTGATTGTTTCTTTGCACCTGATTGCAAACACCTCTTGTTCAAAACACTGTAAGATGGCTAACCCTGATTTAATGTTCACTAAGGTTTTTGATTCTCTTGTAAAATCGTTAAAAACCCATTTCCACTGCTAATTTTTACATTGTGTTTTGAAAACAGGTTAATTGAAAACTACAAAAAAGGTACTTGTCGGTATTGATAAAAGGTAGACAGGTTGGACCAATTTTTACACGTTTTCAGTTGAAACTTCATTTTCAATTAAAACAGGCGAACAATGCAAAGTGCACGTCTCTCATCATTTCGCATTACTTTCCCCGAACCCGCGAAAAATGAAGTTCTGGCATCTGATATATATATATTTTTTCCATTTTATCATGGGAACAACAGATACAAATATTCTTCGCAGCATGGGTGCGAACTCAGATAATAGATTTCAAATAATTATCGTGGGACACGACGATTCACTCTCTTATTTCATCATCTCTTGACAGCATCTAGTTAAAGACTGGTTCAAAATAAACGCGATAAGCATTCCTTTCTTTCCTTCTTTCTTTCTTTCTTTCCTTCTTTCTTTCTTTCTTTCTTTCTTTAATTCTTTCTTTCTTTCTTCCTCATTTGGTATTGTTTTGCAAATCCACAAAACTTTTTTGTTTTGCAATCTCTAACGTGCAAAATGTGTCCTTACAGCTGTAGAACTTCAGAAGAAATGCCGTCGTGTTGTTTTATCAGTGTTATTTAGTTATGTTTTTAACTAAATCCAGTGAAAGTGACATGCGTTATGTAAACAGGGCTTATACAAACTTCAATGACGCTTCCTTTGAGAGCTTTGACGCTCAGTTTAATTAACGGAGAATTGGCACGTATTTGGGGCTTGGCTGAAAAATTATACAACTCATTTTCCTCTATTCGTTTTCAAGGTAACCGACTGAGCAAAAAAAGAAACAGCAAAAAGGGCGTTGATTTTCTTGTCATGACAGTTAAGAAATGAAATCACTGAGGACGCAAGACAATTCTGAATCTGTGATCTGTCGATAACTTGAACCTCGACCATAACGTTGATTTTAATCGTTCACAGCAGAAAAACATGAAAAAAGTAATTTTAATTACAATTAGTCAGCGCAATTTATATTGGTTTCGCAAGTGTTAGTTGGAAACTGATGGAAATGAAAGCAAAACACTACAATATGTGTCAACAGAGATTTTTCATCAGACTATCGGTATACTCCGTTAACATGCAATTTGAAAATGAAATTAATAAAAAAAATCATAAATGTACACGCTAAAACCAAATACAGAAACCTTTCTTGGGAAATAGTTCAGTTTATCATTTTCAAAATCTGTACCAGAAAAGATAAAATCTAAATTTCACTTTGTTGCCATACTACCGGCAGTGTTTGCAGTGTTTCGTGACACGCATTCTGAGACGTCTATTCTGCAACGTCTCCATAACGTTTATTTAATCCCAATATAGGAGAAGATGCAGAGAAAAAAAATTTTCATTATTCAATACAAATGTTAATCTCGACAAGGATAAGAAAATCTTGAAAGAAGAATGTATGGCATATTCTTAGTTTCCAAACTTAAATTATCTCCAAAAATGCGTGGATATCCCCAATTTTCTTTTTGGATTCTGATAGCCCTTGCTAAGGTCTTCTTCTTCGACACAGTTTTAAGCCGTGCAAAAATACCGCTGTATTAGTAGGCAAATTTCTTAAGAAAACCGAATATCTCGGACCACTGAGGGGCGCGTTTCTCGAAAGCCCCGAAACTTTTTCGTTCCCGAAAAGCCATTCGTAAAAATATGAACCACTCGTTCTACAAAGCTGTTATTTTGGAGTGTCTTTAAGATAAGAAATGTTTAACTTATTCCAAAGTTTTGTGCCTAGAAACTTCATTGTCTACAAGATTCATTGCGAATTATCATGCCCGAAGTCAACACGAAAAGTTTCGGGGCTTTTGGGAAACGCACGCTAGATCCAAGATGCGCAGAACGTATGCGCAGCCGGAAAAGGAGGCACCGTCCTTAAAAGACATCTATCTGTGCGTGCAAGGTCGCTTTCAGATTCTCTGCTATTCCTAAAACGTACATTTTATTCGTCCTCACCAGGAGAACCTGCCCTAAACAAATCTTAATCACAATTCTGTTTTTTTACATAACATTAAATCCGAAGAATCCATTACGCTGTAATTGTTCGGCGCGTTGCATGCAGACAAGATGAAAAAAGCTAAGTATGCGCTGATAGGTGTCCTCTGAGGAGAGACACATTATGGCGTCACGTGATCGATTTCCACCAATGGTAGCACGCAAAAATTTAGCGTTGTACTATAAGTAATGTTAAAATATACAGGAACAGAAAACTTTTAAAAAGTGTAGACTTTAAAAGCAAATATAAAATTTTTCCCTTGAAAACGTCAGTTTGTCATTTAATATCTATCAGAGTAGGTAAAACATCAATTTCATTTAGTCAACTCCTCGTTTTCATACTAATAGTGTTTCGTGATTTAACGGCGCATTTTGAGGTATCTTTTCTGGAACGTCGCTAGCCAGTTACAGAACGTGACTAAAATTATTATTAGAATTGTATTGGAAAATATAGAATCCGCAAAATACGAAAACAAATGGCTGTTTGGGCCATTGCATGCATGCAGAAAAGATGAAGAAAGCTAAATGTTCTCTGCAGTCAATTATATGAAAGATATCGGCAATAGCTTGTGTCAGTAAAAAAAACTCTATCACTACGTTCTTTATAACGTTAAACAATTAATATTCATCTTTCTACCAAAATTGACATTTTATCATACAAAAAGATCCAAGCTGAGATAGATAAAACCTGAAAGCATTGCTCCTATCTGCTAAGTTTTTGGTGAAAGGCAGTTTTTAAAACACGGCTTCCTGTAACGTCTGTTGCCTCGAATATTTCCATACTAATGTTCATTAAATCTTTCTCACGTTCTCTGCAATCACACAATCGGCAATACAAAGATAAATATTCAAATATTGCATCCCCTGTATCCTCCATTACTTTAAGCTAATTAATATTCATTATCATCACGTACTTTGATTTTAAAATGTTATTCATAAGCAATATACAGCTTAAAATAAAAACAATTAGAACATTAACAGGAAATAAAGAGTTCTTCAAAAAAAACACCTAGTTTATCATTCAAGATAAAATCTGAATTTTACTTTGGAATTCATTGCTGCTGGCTGCAAGTATATCATAAAACGCGGACATCTGCCAGGTATTGACGGCTCTAAAACATGGATTATTATTGTTATTTTTCGTAAGATAGACTAGAAACTGCGCGTGGCCTGATTGGCGAAGATCTGAGAAATCATGCTTTATCATTGCATATATCAAGCATAAAGAAACTTTGTGTGTGTGTGTGTGTGTGTGTGTGTGTGTTTGTGTTTGTGTCCGAGGCCATTTGCTAAGACCGAATGCTAAAACGATAATAGTAAGGACGTGTTTTCGACTCGATATGCACAATTCCAAAAATTTAGATACGAGCCTGGGAAAAAAATCACCTTTAAGTTTCGCACGTTTTCTTTTTCTCTACCACTTAAAATGAAAAAGATAGCAGCCAATGTGAGGTCTTAGAACGGTACAATTTTTTCAAGGTAAATGGAAATTTGGAACTCGAGGCAGTGATTGCCACCGAAAGATTTACTAGATCTACACCGGTGAAAGCAGTCTGTCTAAGTCTTCGGCGCGCTACAACCACCGACACCAGCAAGTAGGAAACCCGCACGAAAAGCCAAGAGGCCAAAGTCAAGTTCAAGTATAACACTCGTGAGTCCGGCAAACACGAAGAAACAAGTCCTTCTATTTCAATTAAGGTCTGAACATTTCGTATTTCATGTAAAGTAATGGTTTTTCTCTCAATTTGCTTTTTGCTATGCTATTACACCGTAAGATTACATTTTTTTTTCGTTAAAACACAAAACATAGAGAGTGTTTCTGACATCGCCGTTGAAGCTGTTGATTTTTAGATATATTTTTTGTTGAGTTATTAATATTCACAGAGAATTTGTGCATTCATTAGTAAATTCTACTTAATCATTAGTATCCTCTATATAGAGCATACTAATGAGGCTTCCAAACAAAGGGAAACAATGCCTCATTAGTATGCCCTTTGATAGAGCATACCAATGACTATATAGAACTACTAATGAATGCAGAAATTCTCTGTGAATACTAATCTTTCCCCCACAATTTTCCTGTGCTTCAAAGCCCCCGCCACTTTACATAATTTAAGACAGTTTATGGAATGTAGAGCATCGAAATGCTGGACACTGATTGGCTGAGTGGGTGTGACCTTGTTCTAATTAATATTCCGATATAGAGCACTCTATGCATAACTACATAATAACTGTTTATTCACGATTTCAATCCCGAAAAAGAGAAAAGGAGATAAAGGAGGTTATCCTTTTCTAGTTTATCTCCCTCCTTACACTAGTAAAAAACATAAATAAATAAAATATATAACGTACGTACGTACGTACGTACGTACGTAGTATGATATCCTTGTAACAGAAGAACTATTTTCTAGGGTATTAGGAAAGCTACCATCTAGGGTATGATGGTTTTTAAAATGAAGCTTTTCTTTAATATGACACTTCTGTGAGAGGTGTATTCGTTTCAACTTACTTTAAATGAAATAAAATGAAATTCGTGGTGTTTGTGGACAGGTATTTTCATTTCTGTTTACGAAACTGAAACCGATCATTTCAGAGAATCACCACAGAGAATCACCACTTGCATGCTAAAAAAGTTATAAACACGTCGGAAGACCGTGGCGGCAGATTCTCCCCCCCCCCCCCCAAACCCCTTTCGGTCTGAGGTCTGAATAGGATTCAAGTCGGTCCAAAATTCAATAGCTTCAGAAGACCTGCCTCATCGAACACGTAACTGAAAGAAGTGGGGCTTGCCGGTAAGCGGTAAAAGGCTCAAGAATTCAAATTACTTTGGGTTTAAGGCCCTGGCTGCGCAAAGAGAAATTGATTGAAGAGTATTCTTGTAGCGGGATTTTTTAGAAAAAGAGAACTACTCGGTATATCATGTTTTATTATGGTCGAGTGAATTAAAGAAATAGGAATACACGGTGTTTTTTGTTACTTTCTGCGTACCGCCTTCTGCGATCTTCTGCGTAGCCAAATTGAATAACTGAATAATTTCTGCGGACCCCTTAACCGACTACACAGAAAATAGTTTATGTGAAGGGATATTCTCCAGTTAAACCTTTTTATTTGGGACGTATGGAATATTTGTGCGGCTAATTGACTCATTCTCGTATTGTATACTGCAGCGGCTTTCTCCACGGTAGCTAGGGACCTAAACTTTCACCGTATGGAGCGAATTCTGCAGGTTCGCTAATATCACCATAAAAACTTTGTTCAGAAGAACTGGACAGCGAATTGGACAGAGAAGAAGACATTAAACGTCATTTTTGGCCATCTTTTTTGGGCTCTTCGTTCAACTCTTCTCATATAATTGTTGTGGCGGTGGTTCAGTTTCCCACGTACGTCACGAGCAAAATCACGTGCGAACTGACTAATAGCGGGCGGATTTGACGCATTTTCGCACAGCTATTTCTACTAGGCCCTGTTATCATAAAACGATTTAATTTAGAACAAATCATATAATATCGAACCTATTGAACAGTTAAAAGTTAAAAAAAAAATTGAAAGCAAAAGAAAGGGTACGAGGTTCCCCAACGCTTCCCATCCCTCCCCGTAACAAGGACCTCCCTCATCCTTCTTCTGGAGTTGCTTCCGGCCATAAAAATAAAAAAAAATAATAATAGCAAATAAAATAAAATAAATAGATTTATGAAGTCCATTTATGCCACAGAGACAACATTTCGGAATGCGAATAAATCCTGTTGAGTTACGATAAGCTTTTAAAATTTGTATGGAACTTTGCTATGGTGATCAAAAAATGCAAACTGCAAACAGTTTCCTGTCCCTGTCTAATGCTGATTAATGTGGCAGAGGTGAAATTCGTGTATATTCGCATGCAGAAGTCAGAAACATTTCCAAGCTATTAAATGGCTGGGTTGGCTTTTATATCTGTTTTCCGAGTTAACTCGTGTTTAGGTGTTTACTACCACCACTACTGCTGCTGCTGCTGCTGCTGCTGCTGCTGGTGCTGCTACTACTACTATTATTATTATTATTATTATTATTGTTATTTTTATTACCATTCTGTAAGACTGATCTGTGGTTATTTCAGTCTGTGCAAAGGAACATTGAACTTGTCTGTCAACTCAATGCACTAGTAAACTATTGTCATACTGCTAAGAAGCTGCCCTGTTAACAAGAACAACAGCAACAAGTCGGGAATTTGTTTTTTTTTTAATTTCAAAGTTAAAGGAGAATTGAAGTCCAGAAATCAACTTTGTTTTTATTGTTTCCTTTGGAAGTCTTGGACATATAAAATCAAGTTTTGGTAATTATTTTAACTCGCGAGTTGCAATTCACGAAAAAACTGGGTTTGAAATTGGGATTTTCCCGCCTTTTGGCCTTTGTCATTGTGGGCTCGCAACAGATGTCAACGGCGTGTTGTGACGTAGGTTATGGGGAGGATTGCAGCATTTGTCCGAAGAGTAGTACCAGCCGCTACAAAGCTAAGGCTGTGTTATTTCGCAAATTGTTTTCCAGTATGAATTGTGTACAGCCATTTCAGTTTGGAATAATTTATTGTTCTTTTGAAAAAACAACTGGCTCGTAAGAAGAAGCCTGTGACCCAAATATTGAGAGAATTTGGAGCCCTGAATAAGCAAGGATTTCAGTACTTCAAGCTACATGTATGTTCCTCATTTTCACGGCGGAGAATTAATTTATCAAGAAGTCAAGGAGCTAAATTAAAAGTGTGATCAATCAGGTTTGTCTCCATTCGTTTGGTATTTCTATTGTTTTGTTAGTGAGTGAGTTGGATTTAGAATTGATGAAATTATCGCTCCGCGGCCGGTCAGTACAAAATGCAGACTTCAGACTGGGTGATATGCCCCACTATGTTGCGTGTAACACTAACAGCCCGGACGACAAGTTCATGTTCGCATTCGAATTTTTCTCCTTCATGCAGCAGTATAAATATAACCGAGCGCGCTAGGTTAAGAATTCCAGCTTCTGTACCGTTCCTGTGTGGCAAAAAATAATCTCTAGCCCAGCAGATCCATCGTTTTGACACCAAGGTCATACAACAGTGCTTATTGCGTATTGAATTTCATGGTCTGTTATCAGGCAGGTACATAGCCTGCGGTGCAGGCGTTTTCCGTGGGCGCGCGTAGTATTTATAGTTCTTCGCGATCGAGTAGATTCGCCGCCATGTTGGATGAGGGCGCCAGGGCAGAGAGAGGCTTGGAAGCGAGGAAAAGCGAGAGGGGGGAGGGGGTGGGGGAGCGAAGCAAAAAACGCCTGCCTGTAAAGGCTATGAAAACCAGAAACACCCCCTAATTAGTAGCGCATCACTGATTTTCCGGAAATGAGCAATCAGCCAATCAAAATACACCGGAAGCTAAATTTCACTAAATTTTACTTCCGATAAAAACAAAAACACATGGGAAGTTCACATGCTGTCAGAAAAGTCGGCGCGAATATGCAACACGCGCAGAGAAATGTCGGAAAAGAACCCTAGTGATAATTGTAGACTTTGCAAGGTTTCTTTCAAAGTAAAGTTTGGAAATGTAGGAAAGTTAAGCCATTCCTCGTCAGAAAATCTTTTCAAGCCTTCGAAACGGCAAGATTGTTTCGGAGTTGTGTTAGCCGACATTTGCAGTCAAGTTGGATTGCCGCTTGTGCACGATTCTCTGCGATTTTCCGATCGTGTCTGCAACCCGTGTGGCCGGAAAATTCGCAATTTAGGGCAGATGTATCAGTTTGTAAAAGTGGCTACAACATCTACAACTGGTACACCGATTAAAAGCGGCAAACGTACCCTTGAAACGCCAGAGAAAGCTAGTCCATCGTGGAGAAAAGCCAAATCAGTACGTGTCAACTCGCCGGTACCGAAGACGCTGTCAAAACAAGATTCGCCCAGAAAATCAAGAAAGTCTCTTGCCTTTGCTGCCGAAAATACCGCTTCAAGTACCTCGTTACAAAAGCACGATGAAATGCTTAACCGCCTAAATGTCGACAATTTGCCGATGGACGGTGTTAAAATCGTGTATTTAAATCCGTCTGGAACTGTGACCGTACGAATTCCGCGAGATCCGCAAACTAAAACACTTGTGAAAAACATTGCTGCTGAGAAATGGCGCGAGGTGTCCAATGCAGTTCTTAAGCACGAAGAAATTGTACCTGAACTAAAAAACGGGATTTCCAAAGTCCTTTCCAAGGAATTCAACGAGTACCTAAAATCAGGCGGGATGTTGGAAGCCCGAAATCCTGACGAGCTGGCTGGTTTCTCTAATAAATTGTTTATGGAAGAGGTGCGAATCTTCTGCCCATTCTGGTTCAACTGCACACTTGGCGCAAGTGGTCTTTCACAGGAAGACTTAAAGGAGAGCAATACAGGAGTAAATTCACTTGCATTAGCCACAGCAACAATTGCTCGAGTTAGAAACGCCAAAGCGTCTGCAGTCCATTACAGAATTTCAACCATCATGTTTCACAGTGGTGTTAAACATGATGACTTGGTTCGTTTGAATCGTTTGGGGGTTTGTATGTCTCCTGATTCCACAGTGACCTTACAAAAGAAAATGAATCAGCAGTTGGAGGGAAAAGTTCACATCTGGAAGGCTTTGATAGAGGAGAATCGTGGTGCTCTAATGTTGGCTCAAGAAGTACTTCAAAAGCAAATGGTACCACAGATCAATGTCAGTGAGCAGAGCCTTCAAATGTACGACAGCTACTCGGCTACAGGTTACAAGGCATTGAAAATTCTGCTGGATAAAGACAAGGACACAGCAGAGGGAGATGTTTATACTGCCGACAGCATTCAAGCAGTTGTTGGAATTCTTCAAAGTACCAAACTTCCATTGTACAAGTAAGATTTCTTATTGGTTTCATTTTTACCCTTTAAGTTCTTAGAGTGACCAAAATCAATTTTCCTCTTATAATATTATATAAATAGTTATTGAAAAAGGCTGTGAGAATACATAAACGATAACCGGAACAAAAATTGCTTTGATCTTTTGATAATTTCTCCCAACTACTACTTAAATGAAATGTATGGATATCACTTGTGAGAATTTGCATGTAGATATTGGGGCTTATGCATTCAAATTAAATATTATATGTACTTTGACCTCTTTAGATTGGTTGCAGACAACATTGATTACCAAATTTATGCCAGGGTGCAATCCCAACAGCACAAAAACCGTTCAATCCACTGGACGCATCAGTTTGCAGTCCTGGACAGAGTTCAGGATCCTGAATTGGACACTGAAACAAGCCAGAAGCCAGTAGAAGACATTCAGCTGGCAGAAATATTACCCGACAGAAATGTGCAATCACACCTTGTTAGAAATTGGGCAGTCCTTGTAAGCCGAGTAATTACAAAGTACTTAGCATCATTTAAATGCTACCAAGATGTAGTTGTCAGGCACATTCCTCACAAGTATACTAAGGAGATGTGCGAAAAGTCCAACTCTGTGAGTAGTAAATCTCAATCATTAAGAGTTTCAAGTCATCAGTGCTGGTGCATCTATTGACCTGGATTTTTTTTGGAAGGGAGGGGGGGTGGTTGGTTTAACTGACTGATATTGTAAGAAATATTCTAAAGGCCAATAAAAAGCTGCAGGTCATATTCAGGATACTTTTGTATGTGTAGGGTAAGTTGGTGGGGTATTGTAATGCACACAAATATACAAAGCTGAAATTGCAGACCACAGAAGCTAAGTATTTTTGGGTTACAAAAGTGTTTACAAAGGTAGTGTTTACAACAGTTTTATTGCTTGGACATAACAACAATATGATTGAATTTGTTTGGTTTGTACTTCAGATGTTAATTTTGTTATTTTTTTTGCACAAGTGTTTCCTTGCAATGCAGTTTTTGAATCCAAATGTGGCTGGAGACATGGCCCAACTTCTTCAGAAAAATCAAGAAAATTATGTACCCTGTTTGACAAATGGAACCAAGAAGACAATTGTAACACAGATACCCCTCCATGGTGATCAGCTCTTTGAAGAGCGGGCGAGGAATGTAATCTGGACTTTCAGGGATGGCATTGATGGCTGTGAGAGGCTTGAAGGGATCGAAACAGAATTTGCAGACTGGCATGCTAAGTACACATTGTATAAGGTATTTTCAAGCACAATTTATTATTCCAGTTCTACCTATAGGATAGGCTCAAAAAATATTTTTATTCTGATGAAACAGACTCAAAAATGGTTGCTGTAATAATAAACAGTAAATTGCAAAACGTGTGAAAAAATACTTAATTGTTCTTTGCAAAATTTCTGCAATTCTAAGTGAGCAGGTAAGATTTATTTTAAAAACAAAACTTACTACATTAAAAATTTCCTAGCAATTCAAAGCAGCTGATGTCAATAAAATGCTATCAAGGAAAATAACATTATTAGAAAAGTAATTTCTGGACTAGAGTAGAAAATGTACAATTTTTAGACCTTTAAATAACTGATAAGTTTCAGGCTTCAGAAACTTTGAAAGAGAAAATAGGATGTTTTATTTTTAAAAAAATAATGTCACTTCATTCTGTTTAATATCTTTATAAATAGGCAGAGAACAAGATCTTTGTTAAACATGAATCTGCTGCTGAGATTGGGACTACAAGAGCAAGCATTAACAGGACTGGAAAAACAAATGCTGCCAAGGGTGTTGATAACCATTACAATGAGTACAGCGAATTCCACGCTAGAGAGACAGAGGCACACATATGTGCCTCATTTATGGAAATGACAGGAATGCATAATATCACTGGTACAAATACAAATTTTTAATTTATTTCTTATTAGTTAAAAGATGTAACACTAATCAACAGAATTGAACAGTGGCTGGTAAATGATTGGTGGGGCTTAAAACTAGAGCAAAATATGTATTCATACTGGCTCCCTTAAACCTGAGAAAAGTCATGATGGGGAAATAAGGGCTTTGAGCTTCCACTATAATAGCTCAAATTAATGCAAAGTTTTCCTTTCCCTTTGTAGATAAGCCTCGTATACCCATGCCTGATGCTTCAATTTCCAAGCAGACAAGAGCCAAGTGGCTTCTCGAGATATGTGAAGAGCATGTTAAGAAGTATGTTTTCAACACAGATGACCTAACTTCCTTGGTTACGCAGACAACTGAACTTGAAATGGCCCTCAACCAGGATTCCAATTGGGCATGTCGTGCTGAAGGCAGTGATCGGATCTATGCATTACACTCTGGAAGAGTAAGGTAACATCTAATTATTTGGAAATTGTTTTGCAAAATTCATTTGCATTAGTTTTATAACTGGATATTGTATGTTATCCATGTATACCAATGATAAATATCCAAATCTCTTCCTTGATACCCAATCATGTTTTGGTCATTTTGGCAACAATTCATTCAGTGAGATCACTTCAAAAATTCAAATTATCCTTAGACTAAATTCTGCATCAGAGAGGTGTAAAAACAGGATATTGGTTTTCAAGCACCTGACATGCAACAACTTTCAGGGCTCGAAAAGAACTTGAATTACAGCTTGCCCATGGGGCAAGTAACTCTCAAATTTTGCTTGCCCAGACACTATACCCTGTTGCCCAGGTTTTCAAACTTATATCAGGAGAAAACAATTTTTGATGCTAGAGTTAAACTTACCCATTGCAGACACGAGGTTGAAGCACATGGACTATCATTTGATAATGGCGCTGACATAAGAGATCCCTATGGCTATTACTACTGTAGAGTAAGATGTGGATTAGTCTTCAAGACAAAGGCCACTCGAAACAGGTGAGATTAAAATACATGCCACATGCATGTTGCATGGGTTAATAACAAGTAATCAATCCAAATTGGAAATAAATGCTGGGAGCCTCAAGCAACATGTTAAATAAAATAATATCTAATTATCATTGTAGACATGAAAATCAAAAGCATGGCCAGAAATTAGCAGATGAAGAGATCCCCCAAGAAGAGGCCAAAGCTGACTACAAGTTTAATTATCATTCTGCGAAACTTGCATTTGGACTTGTGCTACTTGAATTCAACGATGCTTTGAAAGAAGGTGATGGTGATAGGCTGTTTGAACTCTACAAATTAGCCTTGCTGATCTACAAGACCCAATTTGGTCACTACAAGTATGCCTATGGAGTGCTACTGTATTTGGTCAAGTGCATTGCAATTCTTCCCCCATCCCAGGCACTACGGTTAAAGTGGAATCGAACCTACAATGTCAGTGGTCTCCCAGGGCGAAACATCCCCTTAGACCTACAAAAGGAACATGACAACAAAGATGTCAAGTGCATGTGGCGGAATCTTGGAGCTAACCTTGATGAGCATAATGCAGAGAGGACAGCAGGAACTCTACAATCAACGCAGCTTGTTTACCAGTCAGTTGACAGAGATTGCATGGTGAATGAACATCATTTTGCCAGGAAAATCCCCAACGAGGAAGAAGCTGTCAACCAAATTACTACTGACCTGCTTAGTAATGATGTTTTCAAGAGGACCCCTGGTCGAGAGGGATATGCATCTTTTCCTAAATTCGAACGGAATCTCCTGCATAACCTTGATTACAGAGATTTGCACAAGTGGCTTAAGGAACATATTGACTTGTGGGGCTCAATATACCAACAGGAAAGATAAATCATGTACCTAAGTGCAGTCCTTCCCACATCTTATTTAATTACTCATAAACAAGGCATGATATCTTGTTGCATGGAAACATAAATTATCCAGGACATGTATGAAACGGATTAAGGCAGAAGTGTTGTCCATAGATTGAAATGTATTTTATAATTCAAGGCTACATGTATCTCGTCAGCATCAGATATATGGATTATCTATGCAGTTTACAGTTAACAGTAAAGTTGAATCCTGATAGCTCAGGGATGTCACTAAGGGCCAGCTGCCAGCTAATTAAACTGGCTGAAATAAAACACAAATATAACATAAATTTTACACGAAACAAAGACTTGATAAACTTTTAGAACTGCTTAGGCCAGTAAAGCTACCTGATCAGCCGGCTTAGTATTTTCTTAACACTAAAATAAGCAAGAAAAAGACCTGGAGTGGAATCAAAAAGGGTTCGAATGTTCAAGTTATCAGGATTCGATTAATCGTATATAATAATTATAGTGTAATTAGTGGTATTTGTGCCATACACAAGGTATCTATTTGTACAAATTTATGTCAATTCAAGAATATCAAGGGTAATTTCATCAAATATCCTGTTATCCTGTTCAATTCAGGCAATAATGTTGTTAGTCATTTTACAAAAAAGCTTCAAATTTGAATTTGATAAAAACTGCTTAACTTATTTTGCTGATTTATGTTACAGCTTCGTGTATATATACTTTGGGAAAACAAAACAAACTGCTATATAAACTATGTACATTAAGAGGATTAATCAATAAGAAATATGCCCAAATTCAGTTGATGATATTAACTACATGTATTATCACATTACAATAAATAAATTGCTTTCACGTGAAATGAAAGTGTTCTTTTAAACATGTTCCAGTAGCAAGCACATCCCTATAGTTCTGGAAGATCTGTGTCATCATAAACATCTATGCCTAACTCAATATTTTCAAAGTCAAACCATTTGTTGACATCTGATTGGGCAGTTGGGACATGTAGATTAAACAGGGCCAGTGACTCCTCAAAGTTTGGAATGTCCATGAAAACTTCCTGTATGACCTCCAAAACTCTCAGAGCGTTTGATGACGAATAAACAGGAAAACGAGCAAGAAGGTCCTGAATTGTAAACACTGTCTCACATTTTTTACAGACATCCTCAATGAGCTGCATTGAGAATCCATGACTTGAGCTTTCATCCATAGCAAGCCCTTGATCTTTCATGTCTTGCAGAACTTCACATAAAGCTTCCTTTAGTGTTTCTCTGTCCTCTTGTGTTACTTCCCTCCTATTTTCAAATGTGAAAGCATTGTCTTCTACAACAAGAGCCTCAAATGGCAACACAGCAGAATCGCAACTATCACCAGCACACTTACATTGCGTCGAACAAAAAGAACAACAGTCATGCAGTGGCTCAAGTGGCTGAATTGTTGCATCAAGGGTTCGGTAGGCAGCTACACGGAAGCAGCCCTTTTCCGCACGGACAAAGTCTTTTACTTTTTTCTCACAAGGCCCAGCTTGTTGACCATGATAAAGAACAATAATGTGCGATTGTTTTCCATCCCTGCCCGCTCTTCCAGCCTCTTGATGCTGGTCTAAAATGGTACGCGCTGGCCCCCAGTTAATAACAAAGCGAACATCAGGGAAGTTAACTCCCATGCAGAGAGCTGTCGTTGCAATAATCACTCGCTTTACACCTTCAACCTTAAACTGTTCCATAACCCTGTCCTTGGCACTTTGCCACGAATTAGAGTGGTATACTCCAATTAAACAGTTGTCCTGCTCGGTAGAATATGCAGGAAAATAAACTTTCTTTCCTAACTTAAACATTAAATAATTTACAACAAGGGCAATGTCATTTATTGTATTGCAAAATACAATTGTCTTGGGGCAATTGACACCCTCTTCTTCAATGTAATGGACAAGCCAGTCCAAATGTCTTAACTGAACTTCTTTCTTCAAACACTTAACAGAAAATCGGAGGTTGGCTCGATTCGGACTCACATAGATTATAGCTGTATCCTTTTTGAGATTCAGCACCTTCTTAATGGTCTCCTTTGTAGAAGGGTCTGCCGTCCCAGTAAGTGCACCAACAGGAGTACCTTGAAAAGAAAATGATAAAAAATAATAGCATTAGAAGTAATGCCAGAAATAAACAAAAGTGAAAAAAGAATTGGTACAGTATTTCATGGCCATTAAGATTTTATCTATTAAACAAAAAGAAATAATATCCCAACTTTTATGCCTATGGTTGTTGCTGTAGAGGATTTATACTATGTCATATTATTTAAGACTGAGGTGGCCTCACTGCCTCTAAAAGTAAGGCAAATAATATGTTAAAAGCTTATATGCTCAAGTTATACATAACAGCAGGCCTCAACAAAATTAATGTTGAAAGCAGTTAGACAAATTAAACTTACATATGCATGACACCAATATTAATCATCATAAAGATGTTTCGAAATTTACACAATTCAGTTAATACACGAGTTAACAATCGATGGTAAACAACAAAACTTCTTTTTTAAAAACCCTCAATGTTACCTGGTTTGCAAAATGAACGCAGTTCCCCAAGTTTTCCAAATGACTCACGGAATGCACTGGTTCCCTTCTTCGAAGATCTTTATGTTATAAACATAAAACAAGAGAAAGGAATATTAAAATGAGAAGTTTATTTCAAGCCTAACTACAATGCATCGATATAAAAGACATTGAGAAGAAAGACATTTAAATAAAGACTAAGAACAAACCTTTCTCCTGTCCATGTCTCAACAGTGTGAGACTCGTCGACAATTATCGCACATAGCTGTTGATGTAGCGGCGCGTCGGCCTTTTTAAGGGAAGCGAGAAACTTCTTTGAAAGAATCTCCTCAGCTGATGCAAATACCAGTTGGTATTTTCCGTTCTCGATGTCTTCTAAGTGAACATCTGTCAGAGCCACTGCTCTCAGTCCCATTGAGCGGGCTTCCGATATCTGGTCCTGCACAATACTCTTTAGCGGACAAACAACAACAACAGCGGTCGAGCTTCCACCAGTTTGAATTTCTCTAACACGAACAAGCAATTGAAATATTAAGCTTTTTCCAAAGCCAGTTGGAAGTACTGCAAGCAGATCTTTTCCCGATGCCAGTGTGAAAATTGCCTGCTTTTGCTCTGGTCGAAGATTTCGCGACATTCCTAGCTGAGTCAAATACTCTTGAGCTTTTTCGAGAGCAGAATCAAAGCAATCGCCCGTGTCCGCCATTCTCTTCACTGAATTTTTCCCGCAAGCGCCAGAGCGAAATTGTAGCATCGATTTACATTTTATTGGCAGGCATCAATCTCTGCTCCACACCGCACCAATCAGCGACTCCGTTCGTGGGCGAACGGAGCTTCTCAAACGAACAATGACTGCGGGCAGGCGTATTTTTCCTTCCCATCCCCCTCCCCCCTCACTTCCTTTTCTGCCTCACCCCTACTGCCCTAGGACACTTTTTTCCTATCCCCAAGCCTCTCTCGAGTAAGAATCCAAGATGGCGCCCGATCAAAATGCATTCGAATGCGCTCACGAAATACGCCTGCACTGCAGGCTAGCAGGTACAAAACTCGGACCGGATCAACTCGGATCGCTTGATCCGAGTCGGATCAACCCGGATCAACCCGGATCGACCCGGATCGACTTAAATTTGAACACAATAAAAGAAAAGGGATGCTTAATCAAAGAAAAAGGATACTTTTACGCATTTATGGATTGACAGTCATGAAAATAAAGCAGTCCTTGCTCTCCTGCGCTGTTTTGTCGAGCCGTCATTTTGTTTTCCTAGTGCCAGGGCCTCGCGGATCGAGTCTCAGGTGTAAAGTCTCAAGTTGCGTTCTGGGGCACACGTGCTGTTGTCATCTGCGCAATATGGATGGAGACGAAGGTAAAATTCAGCCTGATCTTGGCCATCTTTCAATACATATCACATCTCTTTACGTATTATGTCTAGAAAAGGGTAGTTTCGTTTGTCCTTTATGTATAACTTTGCTTATTTTTGAACTTTATAGAGAAAACAAAGGTCGAAAAAAGACACAATGCTTGTGTCCACGGACGTTGCTAGCCTATATACTAACATCCAACAGGAGGAAGGAATCACTATTGTCTGTAAAACATACGAAACATTCCACCTAAACAAACCTCCTATACCTACACTCCACCTCAGAGATATGCTCAGGCTTATCTTAAAGGCAAACTCTTTCCATTTTAACGGAAAAAATTTTCTTCAAACACACCGTACCGCAATGGGCACAAAAATGGCAGTATCTTTTGCCAACATTTTCATGGCCGCGGTCGAAACAGAAATTATTGAGCGCAGTTCTAAAAGGCCGCTCATTTGGAAAAGATACATCGATGACGTCTTTTCTCTATGATCCGGGTCGGATCAACTCGGATCAACCCGGATCGACCCGGATCAACCCGGATCGACTTAAATTTGAACACAATAAAAGGAAAGGGATGCTTAATAAAAGAAAAAGGATACTTTTACGCATTTATGGATTGACAGTCATGAAAATAGAGCAATCCTTGCTCTCCTGCGCTGTTTTGTCGAGACGTCATTTTGTTTTCCTAGTACCAGGGCCTCGCGGATCGAGTCTCAGGTGTCCAGAAATAACCGCGTTCATAGAGCTAGCAAATAACTATCGCCCGACCATAAAATTCACGGCTGAAATTTCAGATACAGAAATAACTTTCCTGGATACATGCGTATGCAAGGGCGAAAGATTTAAGGAAGAGTCTATTCTCGACGTTCGCACGCACTTCAAACCGACAGAAACTTTCCAATACACGCACTTTACATCCTGCCACCCTCCAGGCGTCAGGAAAGGCTTTATCAAAGGCGAAGAATTGCGTCTTCTGAGAACTAATTCCTCAAAAGCTACTTTTAAAGAAAACATTACACAATTCAAGCGTGGATTACGCGACAGAAGTTACCCAGATAACCTCGTAGACAAAACTCTCTCAAACGTTAAATTTAGCGAAAGAATGTCGGCGCTACAGAATAAACAAAAAGCGGGCAAAAGAGTTTTACCGTTTGTAACAGTACCGCCCTTTTGTGCCTTATCTTAAAAACATTCTTATGAGCAAATGGCATTTAATAGAAAATCAGCCATTGCTGAGAAATATCTTTAAAGACCCTCCCCTACTTTCATACAGAAAAAGGGAGGTCATTGAAAGACGTACTCGTTAGAGCAAAGCTTTGAAGGTCAACGTTTTATCGATCTTAACCAATAGGAATCGTGTTTGGCCTTTCAAGTTTTTGTAACATCATGGCGATAAAGGCCTCTGCTGAAGAGAGAGTCTAAATGTTAACAGGCCAAAATGATCTAAGGTTTCCCTTTTATTTTTATTTTTATTTTTTGAACCGCAAGGTTCAAACACATACACTTGCCCAAATAAATATATACCACTACGGCAATATGTTCAATTGGCAGTTTTGAAGTTCACTTGGCTTGAAGTTAAAGGACTGAATATCTCGTCTGGAGCAACATCATCTGCCACAAAAATAAGCAATGCTATAATACGTTGGGGACCATTGTGCCCGAGAACGCGACTTGAGACTGGACACTAGTTTCGTAGTCCGCGAAGCCCTGGGACTACGAAAGCAAAATGGCGGCGCGTCGGCGCCTCGACGAAACGGCGCAGGAGAGCGAGGACAGCTATATTTTCATGATAAATGTGTAATAGTATCCCTTTTCTTTTATTGTATTATAATTTAAGTCGATCCGGGTTGATCCGAGTTGATCCGACCCGGATCAAGCGATCCGAGTTGATCCGGTCCGAGTTTTGTACCTGCCTGTCTGTTATCTGTTATTGCAATATTTTCCCCTGGCTTCCAGCTTTTCGAGAACATAGCATTTAGAACTTGGTGCTGGGCAGAATAAACCGGCGAATCACTCCAGTGTCGATTGTCAGTGAAGATATTTCGAAACAAACTTATAAAGGAAAGTGGTTTGGCACATCAATAAACCGATACATAATTGTCCGTGAGTGTGCCGAAGGCAAGATACATATTGTAGTTTTATTTATAAACGAATCAGTTATTTTAGCCTACCAGTTCAAATACCTAATGCAAGAACGCAAATTTCTTCCGTTTTCAGTTGAAAAATAACGACAGTAATTCACAGTGTAATGAAAACATGACATGTCAAAAGAACTGAAGAGAAATAATTTGAAGCTTTATTGCAGTTATTTGATGACCCATGAGCGGAGCGCTTGATGTTATAAATGTTTGAGCCGCAATCCACTATTACAAAAGTAAATATAAATTTGCAAAGTTTAGGATAAATGGCTACATGACATACAGTAGAGTGGGCTACAAAAAAATTGTAAGACAAAATATAGACGCTGGAAAGCATCTGTGATTGTTTATTTACTAGATCTGAACTGACTACAGCCGTCGAGTTTCCCGTAACTTCAACTTTTCTATCGATAAATTTAGACAAATCATTTATTAAATTAGATATAACTGACTTAAAACCTAATATTTTTTTCGGAAAGAGAAGCAAACTCTAAATAAACAGAGATGATATTTTTCGAAAATTTGCGCGGGTGTTTAGTATCGAAGGCGCGTCACTGATCTGCGGTGAAAATGTAGCGTACGTCTTTAAGGACAAGTGGAAAGAATCCAGTAGAGATAGTAGAAGAGAATAACATTCCGAATGGGTATTTATCCGGCGTTTCCGTCGCAATTGTACTAACGTACATTCAAAGTACAAGTTCTACATGGGTAAAATCAGTACTTCTCTTTGTAACTCTTGCATTCGTTCGCCATAACCTACGTCATAGGCTACCAAAATGACCGCTGACACACCCATTCTGCGCCGCAATGCTGATGGCCCAAGCTCGCAGTAAAACTATTATTTTGAGACCGAAAGTAAGCCAGTACACAGAAAAAAGTTTCAAACATATATAGCTTGACTTTTTACTTCATTTGTCCTTTAAGATGTCTTTGGAAATTTACTAATATCAGATGTACCGAAATAAACATTGATTTTTACAGGAGATTATGCATAGCATAAAAACGAAAAATAAGAAATTAAAAAAAAAATTCCTGTTCCTATTCCTATAAGACTGCGAGCGGGATTGGCCGCTTATGCAGTGTTCGGCGACCTTTAGGATAGTTTCTGTATACTGGATGTACACACGTTATGGCATAACTTCGCGTTCCAGTCCTTAATCCACAATAGAGCAGGTCATTTAATAGTTGTTCAGCCTGCGGGTTACGGAAGTCACTCTTGATTTGAAAATTAATCTAAATGTTAATAAAGATTTTTTGAAGATAAATTCCTTTGATTATTACTTCTGATTGGTTATGTAATTTTATTTCAAAACTTGATTGGTTAGTATATAGCCTTTAAGATTTTGATTGACAGGCTAGAGTAGCACTGAGTAAAAGGGGCACTCCCTTTGCGGTCCTCTACTTTAGCGTCTTTCCATTTGGATATTGGAGAAAGTTGTTGACTCAAAGATGGAAGCAAATTCTACGTTCCTCCCAAAAAAACCTGACATGGTTCGCTGGATCATGGCGATTCTTGTTTCTCTCTTTGTCATGCAATGGCTATCATTGGCTGAAGCATCGCACTTCCGGCATGGCAGCATTGCGTGGGCTCCAACGGACTCTTACAGCAAAACGGTAGGGTAGATGCCAATTAACTTCCACAATTCAACCAACCTTTTTCTAATGTAACCACCACTTGTTTGGTAACAGCTTGCCTTGAACTTAATCACTTACCTAGTAATTTGAGTAGTAATTACCTTTCGGAACGTGTGCGTTTTCCAAAAGTGGTCTACGTCTTTATCTTTTCTTTAAAATGTACTAACATGACTTCCAAGAAAGCTAGACTAAACGTTTTGTTAAGGGGAAGCATCGAAACAACTTAAGTTTGGCATGAGGAATAATAACGAAAATCTTGCTATATTCTTTAAGCTGAGAACGTGGGGCAAAACTGCTGAGTGCGAAATATCCGTTAGGCCTATAATCACACAGTATGCCGAGGTTGCATAAGAAATTGTAAATTCTACCTTCAACGTTCGAATTACGAAACATTTCGGTTAAGTGTTGATAGCAAACAGTACAAGATAGGCTGGTTTTTTTTCTTCAACGTATTCGAGACAGGCCAAGTATTCCAATGTACTATGGTTTTCTTGATTCATAATTGTAAAATACCGTGTTCTGAAAATTCCTGTGTAGTGCAGAATTCAATTTATTGTTGAATGCTACAGACTTAGGTTTTCTTTTATATAACACAGGCTTTGTAATAAGGATATTACTCAATACTTAAAGCTGAATGTTCGGTGACCAAATTTCCCTGATGAAGGATGGAACTGTTGCAAAAGTCTTTTAAGGAACTGCATCAGAGCGAGCAAAAAGACAGAAATTGGTCAAGGGGACTGTGGTGAATACAGTCACCCTTTCGTGGTCCCTTTCTGTGACATATTTGTAGAGAAAACGCGTATTACTTTACACATTTCAAAGGGAAATGCCAGCTTTACTCGTTTGTGACAATTCTTTTGCTAAGGCATTGTCATCTTCCCTTTCTGTGGAGCAATTTAATTAACTGTGGTGTAAGACGTTAACAAGGTTTACCCAGGAAATTGCTTCTGACTCACTTGACACTTGCTAAATAGTTTTTTGACATACATCTGTTAGCAATGAAACATTAAGGTGATCGTGCGAAAGTAAATACAGACATTCCATTTTCACTGTCCATGAGTTAGCTCCCAATAAGAATTGCTCTTGATGATTCCCAATTCTAATCATCTGTAACAGTTCAATGTAATGATCAACTGTACTCCAATGAAGATGAGTTTTCCTTTTGCCTTGTCTTTATCGTGCTAGATGTAGTTTTAGCTTAAGTTTAATTCTTTCAAGCAATTTATGCAATCAAATTTATCGTTAAAATTATTTATTTATCTATTCAGTTCTTTCTTTCTTTTCTCTTTTTCTCTCTCTTTCTTTCTTCATATCTTTCCTCTTTTCTTTCTTTCTTTCTTCAGGCTAGATTAAGAAAAATAACATTTTTTTTCTATTAACATTCTTATAACGGACTTAGTAACAGTAGTTTTGCTTTACCCGCCTAGTTTAGCCTTCGCTTTTTAATTTGCGGGTAGAGCAGCATGTAAATTTTCCCCTTTAATGTTTGTTGAATAAATGTAAAACTTAAACTTGAAATTTGACTCCGCAATAGACTCTGAGCGAATGATTTTATTTTTCATTTTTGCTTATTAATTTTTTTTTATAATGTTTGCAATTATTCTTATTACCTGTTGTTCTATTTAAAAGAAAACCAGCAAATCCCTGGTACTTAAGGCCATACGTAATTAATGCTCAGACTCAAGGGGAATAAATTTCGTTGCCATGTATAACTCACCTTTCGTTGAAAGAAAGTTTTCCGACATCGTCACAGAATCACAAGGACATAAAGGTGTTCTTAGCGAGTAGAAAATCGAACATACGGTTTTCTGAAGGTCAGCATCTACGAGGAGTCTATTGACAGGAACTTGTTGCAGTGAAAAGGCGAGGAAAATGGTCGGAATGGTACAGACTTGGCTTTTTTTTATTTATAATATGTTTCATTTTTATGTGGTCACAGGGACCGTTCGAACAGTATGCACAAACGAAAATTCACTATTTGAATAAACAAGTCTCCATGACTTTTCTTGCGAATGCAGACCGGTGGGAGAAAATTGCCGGAACCATAAAATTGCTGGGACCAACTCGATTGTTGAAGAAAACGAGTAGTTTACACAAAGAGGTTTAGTTCTCGGAACCATTCCACTCGACAGTAACGACTTCAAGACATGTACAGCCTTTGTCAAAGTGACAAGTATTTGACGCAGTAAATTGCATAAATTAAAGAAAGGCCGGCTTTAGTAGAAAAAAGGTAAACATAGCTGTTTACTGAACAAAAAAAGCAAGCATGAACTAATATTAGTTCTCGCCAACTATGTATGTTTAGGAAACTAAACAACAGTTTTATTGAAACCACAAAGGCTTGCGAAGGTTATTTCTACTGTCACTGACAATCAGCTTCTATTGTAGACATTAGTTCTTAATGATCGCTAAGAAGAACCTCTACATCATCTCAGTGACTCGGTATGAGCAGACTCATAAGCCCACCGTAGTAAATGGCGGCTTGATGGACCCCTCCCCTCCCCCCGGCCCCCTGCGGTTTTGTGTTGTACATCCTTGTGTTATCCATCCTTGTGTTGTACATCCTTGTGTTCCACTAGGTGAGATACATATTATGGGTCATGGCGCTACTGGGGCGTGCAACGTTACCTAAAATGGCTACCATGACTGCCGCCTTTGTGGAGTTTACTTTACATTAGAATTTAGGCTAATTGTGTAATGTCTGATATAACGAAATAACAGAACAGCTCATGAAGTCAATTTAGGGCTTCCTTCTGGTGATTTTTTTTTCTCTTTAGAACAGTGTTGCTCTTAAAAAGACATCTTTGTCCTTTCACG
This sequence comes from Siderastrea siderea, assembly GCA_964030785.1. NCBI lineage: Eukaryota > Metazoa > Cnidaria > Anthozoa > Scleractinia > Rhizangiidae > Siderastrea > Siderastrea siderea. The sequence continues at coordinate 53,361,963 of OZ034966.1, read as the reverse complement.
AAGAAAAACATGATCTTAAAGATTTGGTTCCCTGATTGCCTGTTTGTAGGCTATCGTTTCAGACCTAAGCACAATTGTTCTTGCTTCTTTTCCTTCACGGAATTCTGACCAAACGTTAGTTGAAGGCAGCTAGTTAATGAAGTTATCGATCGATCGATCGATCGATCGGTGTCGGTCGATCGGTCGGCCGATTGATTGACTGACTGAATGACTGACTAACTGACTTTTTGCTTGCTTGCTTGCTTGCTTGCTTGAGTAATTCGTTTGGTAGGTCGGTTGGTTGGCTGGTCCATTGATTGAGTGGGCCAGTTCTGGGATGCATGAGATGCCTTATTATAGGCAATTAACGCTCCACGAAATTAACTCGAATTGTAAAAACTCGCGTAAGTTTAAGTCGCGTTAATTTTTGTGCATGTTAATTTCCGCGTTGTTAATTAGGTGGAGCGTTAATTTTCCATCATGCTCGAGGTGGTCAGATTGCCTCTATTAACCCCTACATTAAGGCAGAATTTAACGTACAAAGTCTGTAAAGAAATTGCCTCACACACCTGTAAATTGGTTTTTTAAATTCAGTCATGAAACAAAATTTTTTCTAGTTGTGACCACACTGTGTTTTGTGAGTGTGTGTTAACCGTGTTAATTTCCCTCATTTTGAAATTTTATCCCCTCTTTTGCGTTATTTTCCTTAATTGGGGAGTAGTTTTCTCTTCAATCATCTGCTTTAATTTAAGTCTCGTTAATTTCAAATACCTTAATTAACACAAGCGTTAATTACCTATAATATGGTGTATTAGAACTGATTTCTTCCCTCTTACGTTTTAATCAGATTCGTTTCACCTTTCGTTTGGCTTTTCGACGATCATACTCTTCATCATACAACTGTGACCAGTACACCATAAGTAGCGGCGGTTTGATTGGATCCGGAGATTCCTGGAGAGCGGAATGTGTCAGCTATTCCGGTGTGGACTCACAGTGTAACTCAAAACACATTGCGGATACTGGCTTCAGGTGCACCGACTACAGTACCGTCGAGGATTGGTCCATGGGGGAAAACAACTTCACTTACACCTTTCCTTTTATCCACCAGGAATGGCTTGTGAGGTTTGTCACCTTTAAAGGACAATATTTAACAGGACTATGGTATTTTCACAAAAGCGGTAGCGAGCTTGTGTTGAAAAGCACCTTTAAAAGAAAAACGACTCAGTTTATAATGAAAGTGACACGCAGGAGAGCCCTGGGTTTAAGTAAATACTTATCACACATGAACCAGAAAAAGATGCCTACATGATACTCACCTGCAAACCATCAATTCTTTCAATTTTATCAAGACTGGACTTTTTGGGCTTAGCTCCAAGAATATTAAAGCTAGTACAACGGAAATTAGAGGACAGGCATCGTCGAAGACCCAGGGGCAGTCGGAATGAGGGAAGCTCAATTTTTCCGCCTCGACTATCTGCTCCTAGGTCTTTGAGGGCGGCAGGACAGATTGTGCGCCCCGAAATTGTTTCCTTTAAGCTCAAGATCCACACCGTGAACTGACGACGTTATGCGACGTAGGAATTACGCCCTGTTCTAAAACGAGGTTTAACGTAGATATACTCTCTTAGGTTTTTGATCTAAAAATGTAGGTGAGATCTAGTCTTATCCTTTTCTCTTCTTTCCGTGTCATTGAAAGTGTAAAATGTCCCAATCTTGATAAAGATGTTGCTTGTTTTTAAAAAAAGGTCCTTTTAAGCAAATTCCCAACTCAAACGATTAAAGCCCTCTATGTCTATTGGAGCGAGATTTGCCATATTCTATTGCAAATTTTAAAAAAAGCCCTCTATAAGAGGGATTAGTATTTGTGTCGTATGGAATTTTTAACTAAGTAAATTTCCTACTTTTTTCTTCTTTAAGTTACACAAGTTGCTGTTGGATTTCTTTGTCTCGGTATGGCAACGGTAATTGGCTTGTTTCCGCTATTGTAAACCTAAATAGACGATCGGACAACGGACAAATTAACTCATCTCCAGTATCAAGAAGCCCTGCTATCATCCGCTGGCAAGAGGGATGCCCACAGTCTCTTAGAATTCCAGTTGAAGATCCCGACGGGGATGTGGTAAAATGCCGCTACGCAACGCACCCAGAGTCGTCTGTAAACTCCGATAGTTTTCCACACGGTTCGCTCGATGAGGTAATTGTTCAATTCATTCACTCATTCATTCATTCATTCATTCATTCATTCATTCATTCATTCATTCATTCATTCATTCATTCATTCATTCATTCATTCATTCATTCATTCATACGTTCATTTATACAATCCCTCATTCATGCATTCATTCATTCATACGTACATACATTCATTCATTCATTCATTCATTCATTCATTCATTCATTCATTCATTCATACGTTCATTTATACAATCCCTCATTCATGCCTTCATTCATTCATACGTACATACATTCATTCATTCATTCATTCATTCATACATTCTTACATTCATTCATACATTCATTCATACATTCACTTATTCATGCATTCCTTCATTCGTACATTCTTTCATACATTCATTTATTCATTCGTTCATTCCTTTCATTCATTCATTCATTCATTCATTCATTCATTCATTCATTCATTCATTCATTCATTCATTCATTCATTCATTCATACGTTCATTTATACAATCCCTCATTCATGCATTCATTCATTCATACGTACATACATTCATTCATTCATTCATTCATTCATTCATTCATTCATTCATTCATTCATACGTTCATTTATACAATCCCTCATTCATGCCTTCATTCATTCATACGTACATACATTCATTCATTCATTCATTCATTCATACATTCTTACATTCATTCATACATTCATTCATACATTCACTTATTCATGCATTCCTTCATTCGTACATTCTTTCATACATTCATTTATTCATTCGTTCATTCCTTTCATTCATTCATTCATTCATTCATTCATTCATTCATTCATTCATTCATTCATTCATTCATTCATTCATTCATTCATTCATTCATTCATTCATTCATTCATTCATTCATTCATTCATTCATTCATTCATTGATCGAATGTTCAATAATTTCCAAGGAGCTGTTTGGTTACCAGATGCTTCATTTATTTATCTCTGATGAAACTTATCATTAGTCATTATCATTTTTTCAGGTTTCTCTTAGTCCTACAGCTTCCAAATTCTCCGGAGTTCCACAGTTAGTTGCTTTCTTCTCACTCCAATCCCGCCTAACATCGCCTGCTTTATTTTCGAATTTAGCCACGGTGAAGGCCTATTTCGTACTTTTTTATCCGAAGTGAGACGTGTTTATTAATGACACTGAGAAATACCTCTTTCCAAGCTATCCACACTTCACATCTTGAAACTATACAATGTTAGGCCAGGGTGCTCCAATTTGAGTTTTGTACCGCCAAAGTCCTTGAGATTTCTGGATGAAGTGAACCTTAAGGTGTTTCGATACAGTTTTTTGGGGACCATACCTAACTTTTTGAATCGGCTCTTAGACAGTCTTCTCGTTGTCAGATCAACGTGAAATTTGCAATACTTGTTGGTTTTGGATTGAACTTTAGCGTGGTTTACATTTTGGAAAAATCGATATTTCCATGACAACGATAAACAAAAATCCTCGAAAACAGTAAAATTGAAATTTTGCACGATCCAGATTTCGCCTCGAAAAACAAATACCAGCATCTTAAACTGTGTTGTGTGGCAAACAAAATATACAAGAACAACAAAATTCTGTATGTTTGTTTTAAAGTAAATCGCAAAAACATTTTCAACCTTAGTTTTTGCCTAGTAATAGTAAATGCACCGAAAAATAATCAACGCTTTGATGAAATGGCTAGTAAATACTGTTAAAATGTGTCTTTTACTTATTATTTTACGCCTAGAAAGTTTTGTTGAAACTGGTGTTCGCGATCTCGAGAACGACTTGTTTTTCTAAGATCATTCGCGTGATAATTTTGTGGTAATTTTTTAATTTGAGCGCTTTTGCAAAAATCTTAAGAACGGTTCGATAGATTTTTTTAAAACATTAAACATGCGTGCTTGACGATGTGACCAATTTTAGTTTTGAGTCTTATCAACATTGATTCACTGGAACACTTTTAGATTTAACGTTAAAGAGGATGTATGAACCGACGGAGAAGGTTGCGTTACAAATTCACAGTTGGCAAGTAGATGCTAATATATTCAAAGTAATGCGTTATTCATTGCTTCGTGATTTTTATCTGGTTTCTTTGTTCTTTGTTGCACTGTAGATTACAACGAAAGGTAAAAATCACGGAAGAATGCATTGTGCATCACTTTGAATATATTAGCATTACTTGCCAACTGTATATCTGTAACGCAAGCCTTTCCGTCGGTTCATACATCCTCTTTAACGTTAAATCTAAAAGTGTTCCAGCGAATCAATGTTAATAAGACTCAAAACTAAAATTGGTCACATCGTCAAGCACGCATGTTTAGTGTTTTAAAAAAATCTATCGAGCCGTTCTTGAGATTTTTGCAAAAGCGCTCAAATTAAAACATTACCACAAAATTATTACGCGAATGATCTTAGAAAAACAAGTCGTTCTCGAGATCGCGAACACCAGTTTCAACAAAACTTTCTAGGCGTAAAATAGTAAGTAAAAGACACATTTTAACAGTATTTACTAGCCATTTCATCAAAGCGTTGATTATTTTTCGGTGCATTTACTATTACTAGGCAAAAACTAAGGTTGAAAATGTTTTCGCGATTTACTTCAAAACAAACATACAGAATTTTGTTGTTCTTGTTTATTTTGTTTGCCACACACCACAGTTTAAGATGCTGGTATTTGCTTTTCGAAGCGAAATCTGGATCGGGCAAAATTTCGATTTAACTGTTATCGAGGACTTTTGTTTATCGTTGTCATGGAAATATCGATTTTTCCAAAATGTAAACCACGCTAAAGTTCAATCCAAAACCAACAAGTATTGCAAATTTCACCTTGATCTAACAAGGAGAAGACTGTCTAAGAGCCGATTCAAAAAGTTAGGTATGGTCCCCAAAAAACTGTATCGAAACACCTTAAGGTTGTCCTTTGGGGACATCTATTTTTCTAACCGCATATATCATCAAATCGTGGTCACTCACTGAGAGTGGATGCTACACTCCTGAGTGACTTAGACATTCCTTAGAATTGGTGAAGGACGTCAAAGAGTTTGACGATGCAGTGGTTCGGTGAGGTTCATTTACCAATTGATCTGAAAATTAATCAACACATCCAGCAGGCGCGAAGTATGTGTCTCCAGAGGGTGCGAAAGAAAATTACAGTTGAAATCACCGAGTATGTAAATTTCGCTATATTTTGAATCTGCCTTCTCCAAAAACGATTCAAAATATTGAAAATTTTCTGCAGGTGATTTCGGTGGCCGATACCATGTTGAGAACAGAAAAGGTTTTGCGTTTGGTTTCTTAACTTCCAGGACAATTATTTCCAGATAATCATTCTCTACATCGAATTACGTAAATAAACGCAAACCACACCACCATATTTATTTCCATCTCTTTTGACGATGGTATATCCATCTAGGGAAAATAGGCTATCATAATTATTTTCACCAAGCCTAGCTAGTATTAATATTATAAGGGCTCCTAATTCCTCTTAATTCGCTGTAATTGTAAAGCAAGAAAACGGGCGGCCTTGTATAACAGCTGGCGAGTCTGACTTCTCTATCATAATATTGAACTGAAACACATTTGACGGAAAACCGTTATTGTGAAAGAGGTTTTCCATCAATAACAACATCAATCTCTTTCGTCTTACCGATGAGTAAATGTACGGAAAATTTTGAGACGGAAACTCCAACCTCAGACCTATGCAAACAACGTAGGCCGTGCAGTGCTCTCTACAAAATCACAATTTATTTTTGACTTCCGATATTTTCATTCAAAGTTTTATTTTTAAAGAATCCAAGTGTCCCTCTAATGAGATATTTAAAGAATGTTTAAAACTGAACCACGTACACACTAGACCAGTCAAGGTTTGGTGCAGCAATAAACGCCAAAGACAGGGATTCGAGCCTTTGGTCACATCGATGACTAATCAATGCAATCGATGACTAATCAACGACATCAATGACTAAAAACTGTTTTGTGACTAGCCTGTTCCAGGCGTTCACTTAGTAGGGAGAGCGGCGCGAGTCTCCTCTCGTTTTCGCTTTTCCCTCGTTTTTGAACGCTCCGCCTCCTCACTAACTGAACGCCTGGTACAGGCTATTTTGTGACCTATCGATTCATCATCGGTTACTTATTGATTGTCGGGAATAATCAATGAGTAATCAACTGATTACTCATCGATTTCTCACTGATGTCATTGGTGGTATTGATTTCTTCAATTTGTTACATCTGGAGTACAAATAGAGATGTACTTATAATAACCATATAGATGTACACACAGCATGAGTAGATTATAGACACAACCAAGAGAGGATAACTAATTACATGAAGTCCAAAACCTTTTCTATCGCAGAAAACCTGTGTCCTTAGGTACAATGGGAGCATTGGCGCAGCTGGTACTTACGCAGTAGCTTTGACTTTAGAAGACTTTCCAGCAGGAACTACTAACTTCGGAGGCGTCAGCCCATTCAGCGCTGTGGGACTGCAGTTTCTCGTCATAATTAGCGGTCACTATGGTTCTTGTAACAATGTGCCCGTATTTACTGCATCTACTCCAAACGATGGTGAATGTTCCGAGGTGCAGATTGGATCAGCATATAGAGCAGTCATTGAGGTCACTGTGGCAGACTTCTCAAAACAGTACGTCTTAAAAATCTCCTGTTTACGCTCCATAACAATCTTATAACATTAGGTTCGAGTTTTCTCCACAAGTCTAGGGACAGAAAAAAAGTCTCATCTCTGCTAAGTGTAATGAAGTTCTGGGTTGATTCCAAAACAGGTTAAAAAAGTCTTCGAGTGATACAGTCCAAAAAAAGTAGCATGCCGTAATGAAATGTTCAAAATGAAACTTAATCGGCCGGCCACCTTTAGGTTAGGTTGTCGCATAATCTTGTGCGCCAGACGTTATGAGATCATGCATTATCCGATTTGTATAACCTGTCTTCATTCGGTTACCCAAATTGAGAAACCAGTAAAATTTCAAAGCGCATGTTACACCAATTAATCCTATGTATGGTATCTAGTACCTAGTATGGTATCACTGAAGTTTCATTTTAAATGTTGCATTCTCCATTTACAAGGTTTGGGTATATGGGTGGTATGCCTTTTACTTTTAATGCATCAGTCAATTCCAGCTGCGCCCATCCCCCCCCGGGCAATTGCTGGGCATTTGCGTGCCTTGTCAGTCCCGGGGGTAGGGCATTAGAAAATTTGGCACGGCCCGGGGGTCGGGCATTTGCCAACCCCCGGGCTTTTGACACACATGTGGTTTCCGACTCGAAATCCAAACATGGAGGATTTTATCGCAAAGGACCAGCAGTTCGTCGCAGATTGGATCGTCTTCCAAGGACTGGACAAACTTGTGGAGGTTTTCTCGATTTTATGCATTTCTTCATTGCTCATCAAGGCACAACTATCACTTAATATAGCGAGATCGATCGGGAACGATCAACGTGAATCGAAAAATTTAGTCGCGATGATTCTTAAATTCTAAACATGTGTATAGGGATCGTCGTTTTATACTTTTGCATATTATTAAAATATTCACAACAGATGACGTTACAACAGACTTTTATAATGTCAAGATTTTTGTTTACTAGCGAACTGTTTAAAACAAAACATTAAAGTAACAATCAACTATCATGTAGTATTGTTGTCTGTGAAGTATTAAAATATCATCACTTGGCATTTATACTAACTTTATTAACATCGGATAGTGCCGTTACAAACAATAGAAAACGGAGAGGTAGGCCTACAGAAATGAAAAATCACACATAAAAATGCTGAAAGTGGTATTATTGTGCAATGAATGAAAACTGCTGCAGTGTTGATTGGGGACGTACGATCCCGGGGGCGGGGCATTTGCCCTCTTCCTTCGTCCACACGGCGGGGCATTTGGCAGCCAAAGTGTCCCCACCCCCGGGAATTTGCCATCCGAGAGAAAAAAAATGCTAATGCCCGGGGGTTAGCCCGGGGGGGGCATGGGCGCAGCTGGAATTGACTGATGCATTAAACGATGACCGTCATACGTCATGCTTAAAGCAGGCACTTAGCTAGCGGAATGTAGCGCGCACAAAAGTTAGTTTGGGGGCAGTGCAGCGGTCATGCATGAGCGTACGGTAACATTTTAGCGTCGGAGCAACCTTTAGCGGCGAAAGCCACGAGAAAATACAACGACAACCAGCGGCGAGAGACGCGAAAAATCCCGTAGGTTGAGCGCCCTTTTAATCACTTTTGCTCATCTAATTAAAATCATCAAATTTTTCCAGTTGGCGAGAAGCTCCGTAGTAGAACTTTGTTTCGATTTGTCTGCAAATTGGCCTAGACATTGTTAAATAATCTTAAGACGGGAACTTGTCAATCAAATTGTGAGCAGTCCGTCTCCCGCTCTCTCTCTCTCTCTCTCTCTCTCTCTCTCTCTCTCTCTCTCTCGCTGTTTAACACGAAAATTACGAAGCCTACATACATTTGCGCTCGCGTGTTGAACTTTGATCTTTTTTTATCCTATTTCGCTCAAACCAGTCACAGCGAATTCTCCTGCTGTGATTACATGCAATGGCACGTGAAGATATGACAGATCTGGGTTGATTATACGTTAATTTTTAGGGTGTCAAATGGTTCGTTTTAATTTTTAACTGGACGTTCGCGCAAACAATAGTTATTGTCCACACAATTTTCCGGCACAAGTTAGTTGTGTCGCCTTTAAATCATCTTCATCGAAGGGGCATAGCTGTTACAATTACACTTGGGAAAACTCTATTTTGAAGGCTGTCATTTTACATTCTATTAATATTTTTATTGAGGATAAGTACCATGGGATTTGCAAGGATGAAGGCGTAATTTCCAGGTAATTTCCAGGGAGAGTACCATCTTTGTCCCATCATCTCCAGATAAACAAGTACACGAAATACCCCGTCGCTTTAACTCCTTCATATGACACTCAATGAGCGCATTAAGCGGACAAACAACGTTGAACCTGGTAAATTTCACAGATCGCTATCCCGCGGCATACTAATATTCTTGTCAACCAATGATAAAGACTGTTAGAATACCTTGAGGGGTTGTTGGGAGCCAATCAGCAGCCTGAACCAAATTCTGGACTAAACCGATTTAAGCAAGCTAGCCATTGGCTCGGCGTCATCAAAGCGATAGCGCTCTGGCCCCAGTTGTTCAAAAGTTGGATAGTGCTATCCACCGGATAAATCACTATCCAGTGGATAAGTGTTAGGGGAACCAATTGCGTTATCCACTGGATAGTGATTTATCCCGTGGATAGCGCTATCCAACTTTTGAACAACTGGGGCCTGGTCCAGTTGTGGGGATCAAAATAGAGAACATAAGATGCAACCGGATACCGCGCAAAAAAAGCCTCTGTCACCCAGGGTATGCAAAGCTTTCCCGTGGGAGCCGGAAATGAGAGAGATCATCTAACAATTGATTGACATGTTTGCAGCTCTTTTAAGAAGTGATTCAATCTTGCAAACAGAACCTCAGATTGCCTCCTCTCCATTCCATTCGCGGCTTTGTCGCTCTTGTTGCGGCGCCTCCGCTCAAACGTCCCGCAAACAAACAATCCCGCCGGCTACGTAGGCTATAAAACAAGTGCCAAAGATAATGTTAAACATAGTCAAGCAGGTGGGGGGGGGGGGGGGGTGCCGGAGCTTTTTAAGTATGCAGGTCAAAGCCAACAAACATGGCGGCTTGTACTAAAATTTATCTAGGAGCAGTTTGGTATGCCAAGTTCTCCTTCATCAAATTTACGCTACCACGGTAAATACATTTTGTCAGAGTTTTGAATTTTCTCATTTTTAATGTAAACTAAAACTTTCTTTAAGTAACTTTCAGTAAGTTAGTAAGTAAGTAAGTAAGCGAGTAAGTGCCCGTTCTGAGTGAGCTTGTTTTGTCAAATCCTTTATGATCCTTAGTGAACCTTCTTTCGTAAAATTCTCGGTTGTTTTTGCACACTTTAAACAGAATGTTGCATAATTTAACAGCGAAAAAAATATGGTCCTTTACATTTAAAATAATAATATGCACTAGGTCTTGTTCGCAAGAGGATAACATTCCAGGATTATCGGCGCTAGATCTCTTGTACTTTTATAGCTTAGCTCAGCTGTCATTCTACCCGGAGCAACTAATTCTTTACTCAAGCACCAGAAACCTCCTGAAAGGTACAATTAAGAATTTCGTATGATAAATTGTTTCTCTTTTTTCTTCTTCTTTTTTTTCCTTTTTTCGTCGTCATCATCATCATCATCATCATCATTTACTTATTTATTTATAAACATTTTTTTGCATCTGCATTTCCAATATCTTATAGAATGGGTATTTTACTAAACTTAACACTGAGCAGTTAACCTCATTTTGTATCTTTACGGTAATTGATAATTTCAGCATTGTGGAAATAGTCACTTCCTCCCCACCTGGAATGCAATTTACGTCTTTACGTTATCATGGAGGAGTCTACTACCGAAATGTCACGTGGTATGCTAATCAGAATCAAGTCGGACAGCAGCAGTTCTGTTTTAAAGCAGTAGACTCAAAAAGGTAGGACGCTGTATTTTTATTTATTTTTATTATTTTTTTATTTATTTTTTGCTGTATTTTTTAGGGAGGCGGGAGTCCAGGGCATATGATAACTTTATCTTTAGTTATTAACTTTTCATCTGTGATAATGGTTACATTTGCGAAACACTTGTACTATTAAACATAAATCTAACAATTAAAATAACTTGTAATTAAAATAACTTTAGCTAGGCAAGTAACTACAAACAACAATAAGTAATAACTAATTGATTAATTAATTAATTAATTAATAGTTAATACGAACATGGTTTACAAAAGCTAATTCACTACTACGAACTGTCTAATGTTCTTTGAGAAGCGCCGATGTCGACATCTCTTTGGAAAACCTGTTCCAGCTAGTCAAAGCCATTCAAAGCTTTTAGAAAATAAGTTACAACCTTTGTAATTATGAGAAATCAGGAGAACTGGTGAAACAAAGTTTGTTGTTATCTCTTTGTACAGGTTGGAAAGTGAATGGCGATGTGTCACAATCCTCGTGGGCCTAAGTGAGTTTTTATATGTGGTCAAGAGAAAATGTTAATTCTATAAGTCTAAACAACTGATATAACTCAGGTAAGTTTGTAGTTGATTTTTACGTCATAATTGTTCACGTAGCTGTGTTTGCTACGGCTGCCAAGTCCGCAGACGTAAAGAAAAGCTTACAAAATTCTGATTTTAAAATTAATATATTTTCCTTGGTTATTAAGTTTAAACCTATAGTTATTCATTACTCGTGTACCAAGAGCAGCTAATGGAAGAAAAACTATCATTTGCTCTATGTAGATAACACACCCAGAGTTGTCATGGGAAGTCAAAATCCACGAAATCCGGTCAGCAAAAGTGGACCCGGCTTCATATCGTTCAGCATCCAGTTTGACCGAGTGGTAAAGAACGATAATAACGATTATTTTAGTATTTTCCTTATTCTATTCTTCTAATGATTTATTTCTTGCTCGTTCTTGTCCTTTTCCTTTTCCTTCGCCTTACTCCCATACTTTTGTCTTTCGAACTGTCTCCATATTCCCAGTCCTTACCATTGTCCTCTTCCTTCCAAAATACATTCTTCTCTTCTCATGCAGTCAACCTCCTTCTTCTTTCTCTCGTGCGTTTCTTTATTTATGTATTTGTTTTTTTTTTTTTGCCCTCCTCCTTGTCCACTGTCATCAGCTCCATATTCCTACTCATGCTTATCATACCCCTCCAAATCGTATCTTCCTTCATCGTCCTTTTATTTATTTTTTTCCTCCTTCCCTCTCACCAACTGAGATCTCTAGCCATCTGGGACCTGGTCATTTGCCGAGTATTGGTATTAATCTGCAATGGTCATCATCATTTCTTTAAAAATGTAAATGGTTTCTTTAACTCTTGTATTGTTTTTAACGAGAAAAAACAAACAAACAAACAAACAAAAAACAAGTACTGAATGACTGCACTCTGACATGCGGGTTAATTATAGTTAGTTTGCATTTTAACAATAATAAGAAACGTGAGACTAAAATACTGATCAGACCTTTTTTTTTTCATTACTAAAAAAAACGATACTTCATTTCTTTCCTATATAAGGAAGGCCAAGTCTCCAAAAGTACAATAAATGAAAATACTGTCGCCAGGATTTCTTTCAGACTGTTTCCTAATTGACTTAATTATTATGTTTTAAAAGATAAAGAAGCCCCGCACCTCTTCTTTCATCCGACTTGTCTTGCTCACCACTGGTCACACAGTTTACAAAGTGGACACACTGTCCCTGTATGCCAGAATAAGCAGTGATCACACTACCTTGCAGTTTGCAATGCCAAATGCAGCATTGAGTATGAATGGGTCATACGCCATCTTGATAGATCAAGGTGCAGTGGTTGGACAAGGATGTTCTTATGATGGACCACCAACACCAGGCATAACATCCACAAGTGACTGGCATTTCACTGTATATGGTGTTTGTTCTTTGGGATATTATCTTGCCCCACCAGGATTTACTAACTGTTTTGGTAGGTAGAAAGCGCTATGCGCGAGCCTTATATCTGCTCTTAACCCCTAGCACGCTACTTTGCATAAGTCACCACCGTGTCAAAAAAGTAATAGACTTTGACATGGCTAGCAATTTGTTTTAGGGGAAGCCGGAGCCTCGAGCTCTTGTTCTTACTGCAAGATTATTACAACAGCATATACAATATTTGAAACGGTCACTTCAAATTTGGTATTCAAACTTCCTAACCATGAATTGCATTGAAGATATTATTGTTTAAGTCAATTCATTTCCAGGTAGTAGTACAGGTGTCAGCTGCAAAACGAAGGCAAAGCTAAAAGAAAAAGCACTGAATAAGCGAATCAACTTCAACAATTTTTTGATAAGCAATAAACAAGGAAAGCATAAACAAGTTAGATAATGGTTGACCAAACCGACGCTCCAAACATTTACTGAGAATGAGACTAGAATTTCAAAATTTTCTCCTTTATGCAGCTTTTGTCGAAAGAGCTTGATAGGAGAGTACCTCTGTATCGCTTATTTTAATTTATCTCGATTTTTGTGATGGACAAAAACAATCATAAAATTGTATTGATGTACTAGGTAGTTCTTGAGTACGACAAAGCTGTAAACAAATCCAGAGACTGTACAATATATGGATTCTCAGAACTTTTTGTAAGCGTTACCGTTCTAAACTACTTCTTAGCTCGATTTGTTCCTCTTTTAATAGACATGAACGAGTGTGGCTCTCTTTCGAGATCCAAACGCAGTCCTTTCTATTATCAATGGTACAACACCTCCTCTTCCCCAATACAATCAACAACTTACGGTGAGTCTCGTCAACTTCTACTATGCAACACAATAACCATAAATGAGTTGCAGCAAAAGAGGTGTTATGGAATTGTTTTGAACTAATTCAAAAAAGGTAAATTTATTTTACTTTTGTTTTTGGCAGTCACCTTTTTCTCCGAAAGGAGGGATTAATATTCTACCTCCATTAATGACAAGGTCATCCTTGAGCACGTATAGCCTGGCATGGGAAGACTGGTGGGGGCCAAAAACTACACATTCTCGTTTCAAACGAATTCCTAAAATTCGTAGACATTTCTGATGCAAACATTTGGTTTACGGTCATTGATGCAGGTTTCCCTGAAAACCACTTTTTGCTTGGAAACGTTCTGTTCTTACTAGTACATGTAAATGTTTAGCTCATCTGTTATAACTCCTTGTCAGTAGCATGTCTTGTTCAGGCTTAGTATAAAATTTTGCAACAACGTTACGAAATTGGACAAACAAATATTTCAGTAAGGTACTCTGGACTTTCGTTGTTCTGTAAACTCCAACGTTCCTTTAAAGGTTACGCTTACAGATAAAATTTTATGCAATGTCCTTAATTTCTCTTATTTTTGCAGCAATAACCCCCTCGCCGGCTTCATCACACCTTCCATTCACGGCTTCGCCCTCTGGTAAGAAAGCAGTTTTATTTCCTTTTTCCAGGTTAGTTTAGATTAGTATAAATCATTCAGCATGTAATTTTATAACACGATGCTCTGCAACACCCCACAACACCTTAAATCGGACAATATTCCAGATGACTACATTGAAACCCTCCTGTTAATACTTGATTTCAGCTCCACTACGCGGTACACAACATGAGCAAAAACCATTAGGTTTATTTTGGCGGTTTCGGCCGAGCACCGGGAACTATAACAATAAGTTATACTACAACCTAGAAGAAAAAGTATAGGGCCTGATAAACCGGGAAAACGACCTAAAATCCCAAAGACTTAGAAACAAGAAGTCGTGAAGAAATGCCGTCCTTGATATAACCATTCTTAGCTGCGACACATATCCATCTGCCGTGCCTCTGGAAAATTCGATCACTCACCCCGTAATAACTCTACTAATTTGCGAGACTGGTGGAAGGTAAAATCTAGAATTGTAACGCGAAAGCTTGGCGTTATAACTACAAGCAAACCTATCGACTGTGTGGGCCCCCCATTTACAGTCCAGCACGAGAAATACATCACCATTTATAGTGTAATCATCAAAATCGATGGTTCTACTCAAAAGATCAGCCCGGTAATTCAAATTCCCAGCGATCCATTTCATCTCGAGGGAAGTTCTGCCATTTTGCTGCCATTTTGAGCAATAGCTACAACGCTGGTGTTGTCAGTAAACCAAGCAACCTTTTTTTTTTGCCCTGAAGATCAGCGGCAAAGGCAGACAGTGCTAGGCCTACGGTCCTAAGTTTCCTCCACTCGGAGCGTTTGGAACTTTCTGCAGGACTCCAATTCTGATGAAAAATATTATTGTGCTCATTGTCAATGAAAGATCTACAGGCGTGATCCGACGCGTCGGAACAGACAAACTTAGCAGGAGGTTGCAAAGGCACCCAGGGGCAATAAAAACTAAGGGAGTCGACGTTCTCACCCCAAAACGCCAATTCATCACAAGCTTCCTTAGTTAATACAACCTCGGAGTTCCATGACAATTTCTGATTAACATTAGCATACAAATAACGCGTCATAATCCTCGCCACACTTCCTACACAAGGAGTGAGCGAAATGACTTGGCCTACCACAGAGGCTAAATAACTTTGGCAGTCTTGCGATCAACCTTACGTATAAAATTAATGCTATTATTCAGCTTAGAAATCCTGCGTTCAGTAACTGAAATGAAACCTTGAGAAGTGTGAAACACAGTGCCCAGCCAGGTAATAACTTGTACAGGTTCCCAAAGGGACTTCTTTTCGTTAATTAGAAAGCCATACCTAGTCAAATCAGCGTGAACAATCAAGCTGTTAATTTTGGCCTTGTAGGTATTGACACCACCCCCTAAACCATCGTCAAGAAAAATAGCCATGGGAATTCCCTGACACCTCCATGAAGTCAAAATGGGCTTCGGTAATTTCGTGAACAAATAAGGCGCCGATGCCAGCCAAAAGGTAAAACTGTGAACTGAAAATACTAAACTACACCATCACCAAAGTCCCAGGAGAAAGCTAAATATTTCCGATGCTCAGGAAAAATTTCAACGTGATGATACCCCGGGACTTCAGGTCGAACTTAAAAAGATAAAACCCTTTAGAGAAAATTTGAAGGGCTACAGAAAAATCTTCACATCTAAATTTCCGCTTAAGGCTAGGACACACAAATTTACATGCCTCAAATCAAGAATCAACCTCTTCTTGCCTGAGGGCTGTATCGAGACAGAAAGTGGGTTAACTATATCAGGCTGATGATCTAAAATCTCAACACATTTAGTTCGAAACAAATCAGAAATAGCCTCTGAGACAAAATGACTATCCCTAAGCGTAGAAGTATTGTTAGAACTAACTTTGGGAGGTGGGGGAGCCACAAATGGGATTTTATAACCGTCGCGTACAGCACTTAAAATAAACCCCGAGGCGCCTAATTTCACCCATTCATCATAACATAAGGACAAACGACCACGAACCGAAGGAATACTAGACTGACCTGAGGTAATTTAACAGTGGCTCTATTTTGACTGCGGTATCCAAATGATTTGAATCTGAAAATTCATCATCGCAAATGTCACTTAGATTACTAGAAACAGAAATAGACTTGACAACACTTTGGACCTGTCCTTGGTCAGCGGCTAGTCATTGACCAGACTGGAACTTGGTAGGATTGAGAGGACACTGTGCCCTCCAATGTCCTGGCTTGTTACAGGCATAACAGGAACCCGGTTTGGTTTGAGTCCTAGGCTGAACTGTTAGTATAGGTCTTGCACTGTTGCTGAAAAATTGGGTAGGAGTGGCGGCTGCGACTGGCGTTAAAGCGGAAGGTTCCCTTCTGTTGCTCGCAAACCTCGACTTGTTTCGCAGCAAGTTCTGTTTGGCTTTGGTACGTGCTCTGGCTTCTGCTCGAATACTCTTTTCGCATCATCGGAATCCTAGGCAAGGTCGTTTCGTTTATATTCCCGTATTAACGACCATCCAAAGTCGGACTTGTCGGCCAAAAGAATATGTTTCTGTCTTTCTGACAAAAGTTTCTCACCTTTCTCGAGGGAAGCGTGGACTTTGTCAAGCTGCTGGGACGAACAGGCTTCTTTGCCTTCTTCAATGGCGTCGCCGACTTTAAGATTAAACCTGTACTGGTCCTCGTTTCCTTTTTTCTTGAAGCGATGCGGCTTGTCAAATTTGAGGTTTTTTATCTCTTTGAGATGAGTATCGGCAGTATCCACATGAGAACGCTTGAAGTCCGCCAAGGAGTTATCTAGCATCGATTTCATAGAAGCTGGTAGACCTTCTTTTTTCTTGGCAATTGACGACTCAACAATTTTAACAACGCCAGCCTCCTGCATGATCAAGTGGTAATTCGGTCAAAGGAGATGACTTAAAAATAGCGTAAGCTGAACGAGGTGTCGGCCTAGAATGATCTCCCACTTGACTTACATCACTTATATAGCCCTCCTTTCTACCCATGCTGCACTTCAACTAAACCAGACCCAGTCCCCCTGCTCTTGTGCCGCAGAAATATTTCATTTCCGGCTAATTCGTATCCACTCAAACGCCAGAAATTCCATTTTATTCCATTTTATGAGTAACATGATAAGGGGAGGAATAATACGTGTGTCAATATGTAGATGTACTGTTCGTAAGTTTTGCGTGATGTTGCTTTTATTGAACATTAGAATGTGAGGAATTTACACATTGCCTACGGGGCAGGGAGGGGGTGCTTAAGAAAAATGGGAAAAATTTGATCCTAAAGGTTATGCTTATGCTTACGCTTATGATTATGATTATCTTATTTCGGGCCCTTTTTCACACTGACGTACGCTCTTTTAAGCCTGTGCTTATGTTAATGCTCATGCAAATTCCTCAAATTCTCATCAAATGTAAGGACAATTGCATTGCGCTACTGTAGAATTCAGATAACAACAAAGCCGTATAAAAGCCGTATACAGAACAACGTTTCGATTGAGCATCACTTTCATTTTTGAGCGCCGCCCAGACTTGTTCATCGTCCCGGAAAGCCAAATGTGGTTCGGAACTAACTGTAGCGATACGCTGAACTTGCTTTATCTGGAGTTATAATACTTTTAAGACAAAATTTGGAAAGCACTGGAGTGGTCCAAACTTTGAGATCCATCTAGGGTTGTTATTTTGATATTCAAACTGTACCGGGAATTCTGTTCTGACGATTTTGCGGAAACCTAAAGAGTCAAGGTAAGATGTTATTATAAGCTGTTTCTAGAAGTTTAAACCAAATCTTAGCGCTCAATTTTAATAGAATAGCAATTTTAAAAAAGAGTAGTGTTCAATGAAAAGCACAATCACGCAAGACTAACGAACAGCCGGGTTCATCTACATATTGACATACGTATCCATAAATTGCGGGTAAAATGCGAAGGTTTCAAAGCAATCGAGTTAGAAATGACGATGTTGTTATTAGAGTTTTTAGAGAGGCATAGAGCGCGTCATTTATTTCGTTCGAGTCACCTTAAAATTGAAATGAATCGCAAAAAAAAAAACATTTTAAGCCCTTCTTTTTACATCGCAATAGTAAACATACCTAAAAATAATCCATGATTTGATGAAATGACTTGGAATATATATATATATATCTACCTGGATTTTTGAAAAGGTGGCTCCTGAAGATTTGCCCATTTTCACCGGAACGACACCGAAACTGGGTTTTTTGGACTCCCATGAGCCTAGAAACCACACGGGAGAGAAAAGAGAAGGGAGGGGAGAGAGGGGAGAAGAAAAAAGGACTGCTGGCACTCATAATTTTTATATTGCCTACTTTGGAGATAGTTTCTGAACGACAAAAAAGTGCTCGCGACACACCGCTCGGACACCTCAACCGAGCGGTACCGTTTTCAAAAATCCGGGTATATATATATATATATATATATATATATATATATATATATATATATATATATATATATATCTATATATATTAGACAGTCTGATTCAACTGAAGATTAGACTTGGCATTTTTATTACTAAATAGTTTCGTACCGCACAACTTGTACGGTACTCATCAGATAAAATTGCCAAATGTAAAGATTACAACGTTACACTGGTATATAAGGACGCTCGATGAGAAGGAAAGTATAAAATTACAACGGTTTTTCGGGACAATGCATGAAAGCTTATGACAATGATAATTAAAAAGTATAAAATTACAACGGTTACTGTTTCGAAACAATAAATGCTTAAAAAATGCGTGACAATGGAGGTTTTGAAATCTAAAATAAACAGTTGCTATTGCGTGACGGGTTTGAAGTTTTTGAGCAGGAATTTGTTTGCGTGTCTACAGGAGTTTATTAGTTCATTTCGTTTATTGAGTGAAGCCAAATCAGGTCTGCAGATTACAAAATACTTCTCCCACAGGCACAAGTTACAGCGATTTGAAGCGGGGTTGTATGGGGCAGCTTGCTTTAGGATTGTCCATGTGATTTGAAAATTTGTTTTGGTGTCTTTCAACAGCCAAATGTATTTGCTTGCTCGGGTGATTAAAGGAAACTTTGTGGTTGGTGAATCTAGTCTTAAAGGAGTTTTCAGTAAGGCCTACGTAGGTCTGATCAGGCCTATTGTCTACCGTTGACACAGTCCGGCTTGGTATACCATGGATTCCTTGAGACAATTCCCAGCCGGGTGACCCGAAAACACTGACCCCCGGTCCGTGGACCAGTCCAACGGACTGGGTCCACGGACCGCCTCACGGACCGGTCCATGGACCACCTTTACGGACCACCCCTACTGACCCCCTCAAAAAATTCAATAGAAAAAAAAATGAATAAAAAATAAATATAAATGAAAATATAAATTCTTACCCATAGTGTCCACAGTCGACCCTCAATCGCGTTGCGCCCGGTGAGATCGCGAACTGCCACGAGTCCACTGTATATTGTACATTGTCAGTATTGCACCAATTTAGCAGGCTTAAGCAAATCCAAACTGTCGTTCATCTGTTGTACGAAATGCGAACAGGAAGAAAATAAAGACAAATGGAGAAGTTTTGCTGTTTTGTCGGTGTTTGTTGCCTCCGCCATTTTGTTCGGCCCATTCTCCCACGGGTCCAGGATCTTTAACTTAACTTAACTTTAATGAGTTTTATATTGCGCAAACATCAATGTGGCCTTTTCGAATGCGCATTACAATACATTTGAAATCCACATAAGCCCCAGGCTTCAGAAAGGAAAATCCCATCGTGAAAATTGTCGTTGATTTTTTTTTAATCACTGCCGGGTTGTATGGTTGACCAACAGCGTTGTTTTCCACCATATTTCCTTATTGTCGCCCTTGGCTACAGGCCATTTATGTACCGGTCAAATTGAAACTTCAACATCCCCCCGGGCATTTGACTGTGCATTGTGCCTGTGCATCGTTGCCTTGCATTTTTTAAGGGTGGGGAATTTGAACCAGATTTATCTCTAGTTCTTGCGTAATATGCCAGTGAGTTTTTTCGGTTTTTGCAGGGTTTGACGGATTTCCAAGGTAGAATTTCGCCTTTGTTAGTGAATAACGCGCTCGTTTGAAGGTGTCATTACGGCATATCTCTCTCTGATAAGCGTGAACAGTGTTTGATTGAAGACGAAATTTGTCTTTGAGGAGAGGTATTTCAGTAACAATGGGTAGGGCATTTGAACGGCTTTTCTGCCCCGAGGGGAGGGAATTTGAACAAGCCAATCTTCAAAAGTTAAAATGCACGGGGAGAGAGATGAGTAGGGCAAAGGTTGGTGGTAGAATTAGGCAACTTTTTTGCACCCCCCCCCCCCCCACCTCCCTGCCCCCACCATATCCCAAGGTAAATAGTAATAAAAACCGAATCAACTCGACAAGCGTGTGAAGTTCGTGGCCTGGAGCTAATGTGGATCTTGGACCCGTGGGAGAATGGGCCGAACAAAATGGCGGTGGCGGGAAACACCGATAGAAAAGCAAAACTTCTCCATTTGTCTTTATTTTCCTCCTGTTCGCATTTCGTACAACACATGAACGACAGTTTGGATTTGCGTAAGCCTGCTAAATTGGTGCAATACCGACAATGTACAATTATATAGAATGGACTCGTGGCAGCTCGCGATCTCACCGCGCGAAACGCGATTGAGGGTAAGAATTTACTATTGCCTCCATGGGCAGAAAACATAATCGGGGAATTGACTATGGGTAAGAATTTATATTTTCATTTATATTTATTTTTTATTCTTTTTTTTTCTATTGAATTTTTTGAGGGGGTCAGTAGGGGTTGTCCGTATAGGTTGTCCATGGACCGGTCCGTGAGGTGGTCCGTGGACCCAGTCCGTTGGACTGGTCTACAGACCGGGGGTCAGTGTTTTCGGGTCACCCTTCCCAGCCAAAGGGCAGTCAGCTGGTTTCCTACAGTTCCATGTTTTTGAAGGCACAATCTTCTTGTGAAGGGTTGACTTGTTATGGCCGTCGATGTTTTGTTTGAGGTTGGTCATGCAGCTGTAACTGATTTTCACTGTGTTACAGTTGAAGATCTTGTGTAACATGTGGCCCTTCGGGAATTCTTCGTCGAGAATCTTTGGGAAAGTCCGTCCGATGTTAGTGGCGACATTTTTACTGAACGGGGGGTTGGCGGTTCTGGTGCGGTTGGCGGTGAAAATGCAAGGCGGTGCTTGTATCCGCTGTCGTTAAGGGCTTTTTGATAGAGTGGAACTGCTTTGTCGAATGAATCTTGGTCATATGAAATCTCGGAGAGCCGTTTATTGATGGACTTTGGGATGTTTTTGATGATCTGCGGTGCATGGGTTGTTAGATTTCTTGTGGATGTAAAGCGGGATATTGTTGGGCTTGGTATAAGGCATGTATGTACCGTTGGAAAGGTTGAGAGTGACGTCGAGGAAATTGACGATTTTTTTGTTGGCTTCAATTGTAATTTTAAGGCCATGCTCACTGAAGATGGTATACAGATCTTTCTTGATTAGCTCTACTTGGCGAGGCGGTGCATTAGTAATTCCGACGCCGTCATCTCTGTATAAGCCGAAGTTGTTGCCATGTTTCTCTTTGATTTTGTGGAGGAGAAAAGCGCCAACGAGCTCACATGATTCAGCACCGTCATAGCTACCCATGTTGACATCGAAGAGATTAGACGATGCTTTCTTGCCCCATGGTTCACCAGAATTGTAAAGGAGGGATTTTTTCGCATGTAGGATGATGCGCCTTTCATTGTCGGTTATCATAGTTAGATGCGAATTCTAGAGCGGCATTTAGAAGGTCGATTGAAATGCATGGATAAAAATCAACTACGTCAAAAGCGATGAACGAGTAGTTTTCCTTGTCGTGTATGCTGTTAAACCAGCTTAAAACACCTCAAAACCTCCATTGTCACGCATTTTTTAAGCATTTATTGTTTCGAAACAGTAACCGTTGTAATTTTATACTTTTTAATTATCATTGTCATAAGCTTTCATGCATTGTCCCAAAAAACCGTTGTAATTTTATACTTTCCTTCTCATCGAGCGTCCTTATATACCAGTGTAGCGTTGTAATCTTTACATTTGGCAATTTTATCTGATGAGTGCCGTACAAGTTGTGCGGTACGAAACTATTTAGTAATAAAAATGCCAAGTCTAATCTTCAGATGATCAGACTGTCTTCTAATATTTATGCTCTAGTTTTTCTATTGAGCGCTCTGACAGCAATTCTGCAAATCAACTAATATATATAAATGTGTCTTTTACTTATTATTTAACCCAAGCAAGGTTTGTTGACACTGGTGTTTACGATTTCGAGCCTGACGAGTTACGTTTTTTTTTTTCTTAGATCGTTCGCATGATAATATTCTGGTAATTTTTGAACTGCAAGTCTTTTGCAATAATCTCAGGAACGGCTCGGTGGATTTTTTAGAAATATTTAACTTTACTACTGGCAAGTAAATGCTAATATATTGAAGGTTATGTATAATATACTGCTTCATGTTTATTTATTTGTTTATTTATTTATTTTTATTTTTATGTGATTTCTTTTGTTATTGCACTGTAGATTACAGTGAAATGTAAAAATCATGGAGGAATGCATTGCATATTAGCTTGAATATGATGGCATAACTTGCCAGCCGTAAATTGTGACGCAAGCTTTTCCGTTGGTTTATAACGTTAAATCTAAAAGTGTTCCAGTGAATCATTTTAATTGTAATTGGGATTTCTTCCTAGTAATCGTATAGGGCTTCATGTATGGGCATGTTTGTAAACCTGAAATCATGACTTTTTTTTAATGTTCTTTATTGATAAACACAAACATCTATACAATACAATTCAATACAATAAACCAATCAGTTACATATTTGCAGTTGCAAAGTTTATAGACTGAGTTACAGGTAGTAAGAGAGATTTTTTTAACATTGAAGATAGAATAGTGACCGGAGAAGGAGTAACAATACTGTAAAATTTTAATCTAATTTTTCTAATATGTACTTAGTGGAAATTTTACTTACAAAATCTCTGATGAGAATAAAATTATTATGCAGCTTATTTGTATAAATAAAGTAGCGGGCATAGAGCAAGGTGAAATTAATTTTTTTCATTAGTTTCTTGCTGGTAAGATTAGAAGAGACCCCAAATAAATATTCTTGGTCTTACGGCAGAAAGGGAGACTGATTACAGTTATTAAACCATTGTACCACTTTTGGCAAGAAGTCTTCAGCAAAATGACAGTCTGAAAAGGTGTGTTCTAACGAATCTTGTTCTCCACACTACAAACACTCACTATCGTCTTTGACACCGAATTTACAAAGTTCTTTTTTAGTCACGACAACTCGGTGCAATAATTTAAATTGGAATTCCCTGAGCTTCTTTTCTTTGGAAACCTGTTTAACTGATCTAAAATTCTATTCCATTGTTCTGTATTTATTGGCCACGATTTACTCCACTTAGTTGGTCCAGTATGTGAACAATGATGAACTTTCGTATTCAGTAACCTGTAAAACCCTTTACTTTGGCAGTTTCAAGATTTAACTTAGTTGAATTATTAAATTCGATAGTTGAGTGGTTTTCCAAGAAGATAGTCTTAGGAAAAGATTGTAAATAATTGTTCCTACTCCTAGATAGCAAGCTGACCGGGATAGCACTTGTAACTTGATAGTAATTTAAGAAGTTGGTTTTACATTTGTATTTCGTTTTAAAGGCCTGAAAATCTAATATGGTATAACTCCCATTTATTCCTTCCCTAAGAATGCTTTTACCATGGCTTTCTGGAAGATTCCGTCAGAGGGCAAGGATTTTACAACGGATACCATGGTTATTACCAGTGCGACAGTTCCCTCCCATTTGGTTGGTATCGGTTTCGTGAGGCAGCAGGAACCCAAATGCCAACTGCTTGTGTTGGAAAGAATCGCTGTAGTTCACATGCCCCAGGCTGGTTAAAGAGCTCGCATCCATCGGTAGCTGATGGAATTGTCAGCGCGACAGTTTGCTTCCACTGGGATTATGGTTGCTGCCATTGGTCAACAAACATACGTGTTCGTAACTGTAGTGGATTTTACGTGTACGAGCTTGGACCACCCCCAAACTGCTGGTTACGTTATTGTGGAAATGGAGGAGGTAAGAATAGATAGACTAACTGTCAGACTGGTGAATATAAACATAATGACGTACAATCATAGAAACAGATTTGAAGTTATCAACTAAGAACCCCAGACAGACAGACAGACAGACAGACAGACAGACAGACCAAGACCAAGAGAACTATTTTCGAAGAAGATCCTGTGTATCAAACAATCATTTTAAAGACTCAATTGGTTGCTTCTTTTTTTCAGTTGGTTGGAAAGAAATTCCGTATTCTAACTCTACACTCAGTTAGAGGATTCTGGTGCAAAAAAAAAGATTGTGACCAGAGTCTGCGGGCTTCATAAGTAGACCCGTTAAAAACTGAAATGGGGTAAAAATGTCGGTGAGGTAGCCTGAGTCTTATAAGCACCATAACTGCAGTATGATTTTGGCATTGACCGACAAGAGTGTTCTACTAACTGATTTATTTCAAATGGTAAGTTTGTACGTACATTTTCAATTAGAAGTCACCACATAAAGTAATGTTGCATAAATTTAATTTAGAACACTGTTTATGTATTCTTCTGCAAGGAGTAGAGACTTAGCACACAATCATTGCTTTTACCCTTACAGCCAATTATTCAACTTCCAGTGATTCTGCGATCACAACTGTTACAGGTATTTTGTTTGTTTCAATATTTTCATGTTTTTTTTGTTGTCACTAATGTCGTCTCGCATTGGTTTCTTTTCTTGCAATAACAAAACACAACTTGTATTGATATTTCTCTTTAAGTGTACGTAGAAACCTACCTTTAAAACGTACGATCCCAATAACATGCCACCTTTTTTTTTCAGCGATAATTCCAACGACGTCTTCCTCTTACTCTCCATTCACGGCTTCGCCTTCTGGTAAGAGACAAATTCTAGTTGATTTTTGATCTAATTTTAGTCCTTATATATCACTATGTACGATTAACAAGCAAAATGAGTAACACTTTGGAAACTCAATGTACGTACGATCATCTCAGGACGCACGCCCACCGAATCACGCCATCACGTGTCTCGGAAAGGTCGAGAGTCCAGAGTCCAAGTTTAGGGCTTTTAACAGAGTGCACAGGAATTTGAACGGCGTTTTTCGCCACCTTGCTATGCCGTGCTGATGAGCTCTAAGGAGAGCGAAACAGCTGCTCTGTTGAAGTTCTATCGGTGTCGTGTTGATGTCTTGCATAGTTTATCTTTTTACGTAGTCAAATCAGCTTTGCTGCTCTGCTTGTCATTTGAGTTTTTTTTTTGGGGGGGGGGGGGGCTGATTACGTCTGTTTTAGATCCTGCGTGTACGTGTAGCATTTTTTTTTTTTTTTGCGGTCCTTTATTGATATTGTTCAGTGTCATCATACCTACAACAGGTATTTTGTTCATTTCTATAGCTGTGTTCTCAGTCTTGATATCAACTGTCCTTGGACTATCAAACCAAACTAACCTTAACCGAGGATCTTAATGGGGTTAACCGTTAGTCGTAAAACGGCCAAAAATTTAGCCGTTAGGCGTAAAAATTACCAAATTTTGACCTTTAGTGGAAAAAAAGTTAACCGTAAAAAATTTTCCTATCTACGATTTGGAAGTGTCAAAATCTTAGACTTTTATGTGTCTTGTCTTGTGGCTAATGCGGTTACGACGGTTACACATTCTATCCTGGTACCGAAAACAAAGACATTTGGCTCAGGTCCGGCAGAGTCATATTCCGCGAACCGGAAGTGTCTGCTTTTCGCACGTGGGATGAGTTGACAGACAGCTCTTTGTTTAAACTATTTTTAGGATCTTCAGTTTCTTCATTCAGTGTGTGAGCGATGGCTGTCTTGAAAGGCGTAATTAGTTTATATCGAGCTGGGGAGGAGAAGCAAATTGAAAGATATAAGGCAAGAATAGGCCATTTCCGAATTGTCTTGTGCCTCCTTTTCAAAGCGAGGCCCCGTGCAAAACCTTTCATATGAAAATGAGTTTTATCTGCATATGAATGAAAACTCATTTATATATGAAAGGCTATATACCAAGACTCGCTTTGAAAAAAGAGGCACAAGTCAACTCGGAATGGCCTATTAAAATCGGAGAAGAACATCGCTCTATTTCAGCATTTAAAAGAAATCTCATCGATTTTCTTGGTCTTAACGACCAAGCCAAGAAGTCCGGGCCAGGGTCATTTGACCTGAACTCTACCGCCTTGTGAAAATCAGCGGGAAAACGGAAAATTACTCTATATCAACCAGAGATAGTGGAGCCCCCCCCCCGGGGGGGGGGGTATTCAACAAAGTTTTATACGGGGAGGCTCCGCCCCGAGGTCCAACCCCTTACCCTTTTATATACCATTTTTGACAAAAAAGGTACCCCTTTCGTATACCTTCCATTGAAAAATGGTACCCCTTTCACATACCTACTTAAGAACACTGCATCCCTTTTCTAAACCCTTGTAAGGAAGTCTTCTTGTCGTTTTCATGAAGCGTTTAATAAATCAGAATGATACAGACATAAGGTTCGTCTACTCGAAATATTTTAATTAAAGGCCCTTTTAAATACCTAAATGACAGATTTCCCTACCCTTTCATATACTTCAGCTCGTTAAATCCCTACCCTTTCATATACCTGAAGCCTGAAAAAGGTCCCCCAGTTTTCTCCCGTGTTCTCGCTCCCCTTCCTTTTTTACATCTGCTACGCAGGATAGCTGCGTGAGTTGAACCAAACGAGTTTCAGTGAAGTTTGTAATCTGATTTGCACAACGCGGCCATCATGTGCCTGTTTGATCGAACTGAAGACAGAATTAGAACTTGAACAGGTAATTTCTATGCAGCTCAGAAACAAGATTACTGATGTGAGTAACGTCAGAATTCACCATCTTAGCTCGTTAAACGCAATGCACAAAACGGAATTGTTCTCAGTTTAGAGGTCACGGACGGAGTCGTTAAAACAACACTCAAACAACTGGGAAAGCAATTCAACTTCATTTACATGGCATCCGATTTGTATCTGAACACATGGAGCTTTTGGAGCACAGAGCTACAATGAGTGCAGGTAAACCAGCGTCAGTTTTGCGTGGTACAATGGCTGAAAAATGTCGCCCTTTCTCCTTCTTCAATGGTAGTTTGTTCAGTATTAGGGTCAATGCAAGCCTTAGACTCAGTTAACCTTAACGTTTGGGCACTTTTCATTCAATTGCAACAAGCTGAAATCAATTTTAAAATGATAAAATTCGCGAACGTGGGATGAGCGTAAACTTTTGTGGGATATACAAAATACTTTGATTGCTTTTTAAAAAAAGTCGTAAACTACAGGTTTTCACAGCTCATGATCATGAAGGAAGAAACATTACCACAAGTTACGAGCGTGACGGGACGTGTTGGTTGACATGTGGTCGTGCTTACTCAAACGTAAAAAAGTGAAATCTCGACAACGCGGACCCTTGCATCTCCAGATTCTCGCTAAATGAAATAAAAAGCATTTGACCATGTTTTTACCTTCATAGTTCACTTCCGATTACTCGATATCTCTAAACGGTTTACATGCGTTTTACCCAACGGTTGGAGTTATCAGGATTATACTGTAGTACATACAAAGAGCTTCAAAGGCCAGTCTTGAAAAAAGATGAGATTTATTCATTTTGAGGACACTTTCCAGTAAGCTGGAATTTATATACCTCCTGTGAGCTTGGGTGGTCGAAGAGTCCTGTTTAGTGCCTGCAGGAGTCAAGAGCTCATGAAATTCTGTCTCCAAGTTGGCCATAGTACTAATTTGAAACATTCGAAGTCTAATCGTCCTGTGAAAGCTACAAAATCACTACAATGGAAGCTCCCGGCAAGATGCACGCTCACGATCAGCGGGTGTGAACTTTGATCGCAGGAGCTTTCGAGAACGATCGATCTACTACAATTGTCGTTTGATATCGGGCGCTCTCGTGCAGAGCCGACTAATTACGAAAAGTGTCTACACCTGAGTGACTGAGTCACACATTTGCATATCGCAGTGCCCACAAAAACCCTTTTCTACGCTACTCGTATTCACGAGTTCAAAGGTCAGAAACACCGCGCTTGATGACATGGGATTACGAACGCTCATCCAAGAAAAACCGGTGGACTTCTCAAGGCCCGCTTTCTGGTCTTTCCCTATTTCCGGGAACTATCAGGAATAGTAGAGAATGACAGGAGCCGCAGAGAAAAGGGTGTTATATTTCTTTTTTATTTATCATTCCAACACGATAGACATTTTTTTGTCTGTTTTTTTTTTTGGAGGAAGTGGGAAAATTATTTACCTCTCTCCTATCCTCTTCGTAGCTAGTTTCTTGCATCACCACTCGGTTGAATCCACACTGACCACTACTTAAGTCTTTCATGTGGCGGCTGAATACAACACAAGATCAGAATTTATTAAATTACTACTGCCTTTCACTTCTCACTCCGTACCTTGTCTTAGAGTAATTTCAGCATTTCAAAAGCCGTCAGTAATATTCCCATACCTAGATCTAAAAAAAACTTCTTCGTCGACTGTCGACGTCCATCAAAACTCAATTTCTGGCTTTTAGTCACGTGTTTTCAATGACCTAAAAAATTAGAAAAAAACAAAAACAAAACAAAGAAAAAAAAAACAAAAATATGGAAACAAACAAAGAAATTCCAAACAAAACAAAAACATCATTGAAACGTTGTTTTACACTGGTTTACTTGTTCACGAAGACACGCAACTTGCGATGAAATTTGTCTTGGCATACCTTTAAACGTTTCTTTAAAATGCATGATCTCAGTGCAATGTCATCTCCATTTTTGCAGCAATAATTCTAACGACGATGTACTCTTACTTGCCAATCACGGTATCGCCTTCTGGTGAGAGACCAAGTCCTGTCCTTCAGGCACTAAATTGTGTCGCAGTGTTTTGCGTATAACAAAAATGGCATACGTCAAGTCACTGTTTTCTACTTGCGAGATAAAAACGTTACGGATTGCATTCATAGCTAATTTAAAATACACATGAAGGTGATTACTGCATTTCCTTCTTTTTCTATCGTGCTTAGTGTCGTCAACTTGGAATCTACGAGATTCGAGCCGTAACAACATTTTTTTTCTTGGGTTATCATCTTGTTGGACGTTTTCCATGCTGTACAAGCCGATATATACTCTAGTGACTAAACCGCTAATAGCAGCGACATAGTTACCCGGTGCGGTGATTGACGAAAATCGGCAGATGTACTCACTACTGTGAAGGCGCTTATTTGCCATCGTTTCTGATCATGGCGACAAGCAATCGGAATAGCCAAGTTGAGCATTTCGCAAGTCATTCACGATTGAAACGGTTGAAACCGGCAAGCATTAGTTTCCAATCACATTACCACAAAAATGAATGCATAATCGCTCAGTAATCTTGATCGTTAAATCTTATCGAGTAGAAAAATACGGAAATATCATCAACCATTTTTTCAGGTTTGAGACTGGTTGGAGGAAGCTGGGATGGAGAAGGAAGAGTAGAGGTATTTCATAATGGCGCTTGGGGAACGGTTTGTGATGATTCCTGGGATATAAATGACGCGCGAGTCGTGTGTCGTGCACTTGGCTATCCTGACGCCATCCGTGCTCCACATTCTGCTCACTTCGGTCAAGGAAGTGGTTACATATGGCTTGACAACGTGAACTGCGTGGGCCATGAAAGTTCTATTGAGAATTGTGCGCACAATGGATGGAATGTTGAGAACTGTGGTCACAGTGAAGATGCATCAGTCGTCTGCTTAGGTTAGTATAACAAAAGAAAAAAGCTTCATCTTTAAAATAAAAATAAAGTCTCATATCTATTCCTTTGTTTCAACAGCCAGTTACACAACCTTAGGTTCGACTGCTGTTCCTCCGCTTACAGGTATTTGTAATTGCTTCTGTTAAATTATTGATGCCAAATTCTTTTTGTTGTTTTTATTTGAGTTGAATAACTACTGCTACTATTACTACTACTATTACTACTACTACTACTACTACTACTACTACTACTACTACTACTACTACTACTACTACTAATTTTTGATCAGCTAGAGCAAGACATACTAACACTTTTCTACAACAGGATCAGTAATTCTTATGGGGGACTTTAATTAAAGAACCGGAAAATACTCCAATACTGTCTCTCAGCCAGCCCAAAGAAATACTTTCGATAATGTATTAAATAGTCATGGGAAAAAACTATTAGAAATTTGCAAAAACCTTGATCTAAGAATAGTTAATGAAAGAGTTAATGGCGATACCCTAGGCAGACCCACTTTTCATGGAAAAAACGGGACAAGCGTTATTGATTACATAATATGCGATCAGTGCACATTTCTCAACGTTGCCAATTTTGTTGTTAAACAGCCGTCCTACTTGTCGGACCACAGTGCCATCGTAGCATAGTTGAATCTTAACACCAGCTTACCAGCAAGCGAAACCCAAACTTCAACCTCCACCAATGGATTAATAAGTCTGCCACGCCAGTTTTGCTTGGAAAATGACTCTTACTTAAAATTCAGAGGCGCATTACGTACGGAACCAATCCAAATTCTAATCAGAGAATTTATGGAACAAAACACTGAAGATGTAAATGTCTCGTTGGACGATGCTGTGAACATTCTAACTGCGACATCAAAATCTGCCTCAAGATTAAAACCAAAAGATCTCGTAAACGTATTAGGATAACATCTAACAAGAAATGGTTCGACCGTGAATGTCGACTGAAAAGACACGAATTACGAAAACTGTCAAGTGAAAAACATCGCGATCCCCTTAACTCTGAGTTACGGGAGAAATTTCACAAAACTCTGAATGATTATAAAATGCTCCTTGACTCAAAAAGGAAAGAATTCCAGAAAGAGAAAACTCTGCAACTCGACGAACTAGCATTAAATCCCGACAAAGCGTCGTTTTGGAGTTGTCTAAAACCGATGAACGATACTATCGACGAAAATGTTCCTGCCCCAATCTCGGAAGAAACATGGCTCAACCATTTTCAATCCTAACTTTCCAATAACCAGAGAACTTCCATAAATCATCAAGGAGTCTATGATGAGCTACTATCATTAGAAAAAGAAAGAGAACAGCTTAACTATTTAGATCAAGAGGTAACTGAGCAAGAAATACGTCAAGCAGTGAAGAAATTAAAGAATAAGAAATCGCCATTTGTTGACAAAATAAGAAATGAAATGATCAAAGCGAGCCTTGAATCGCTCATGCCTATTTACATCAAACTTTTTAACCTCATTTTACAATCTGGAAAAATGCCAGATATTTGGTGTTAAGGCCTTATAACCCCAATCTACAAATCGGGTGACAAGAGTGATCCAACAAACTATAGAGGTTTATGTGTTTCTAGTTGCCTTCAAACAAGGTATTACGTAATTCACAAATTGGCTTTCTACCTGAAAATCGTACTGCAGACCATGTTTTCACTCTAAGGACCCTAGTAGATAAATTTGTCCACTACCATAAGGAAAAAGTTTATGCTTGTTTCGTAGATTTTCGTAAAGCTTTCGACTCTGTTTGGCACGAGGGATTGTTTTACAAGCTGCTCAAAATCAACATAGGAGGACATTTCTACAATCTGATCAAAAGCATTTATTGCAATTCAACTTGTTCCATTAGAATCAGAGAAAACAAAACTCGATCTTTCTCATCAGTCAAGAGGTGTACGTAAAGGATGTATTTTAAGTCCTCTTTTGTTTAACCTCTATATAAAAATTTGCCGTATTTATTCGAAAACACATTGTCTGATCCATTTGTTCTTCCAAATGGAACAAAAATAAATTCACTATTGTATGCAGATGATTTGATCATCCTATCAAGATCCAAAACAGGATTACAAAACTGTTTAAACACTCTCTCTTCATATTGCAAAACATGGATGCTAAACGTCAATCCCAAGAAAACAAAAATAATGATATTCCAAAAACGTCCAAGGAAATCCGTTGACATCAACTCAGTTCAACATAGGCACAGAGCCAATTGAAATTGTTCAAGAATACACCTATTTAGGTACACGTTTAACTGCAACGGGGAACTTTACTCTTGCAGTCGAACACTTAAAAGAAAAAGCCCTGCACGCCTTTTCTAGTATACGAAAACAAACACTTCTCAATAGACTTAATCCCAATACCGCATCCCAGATTTTTGACACAATGATATTTCCGATCTTATAAGCTACAACAGTGAGATATGGGGGATGTACACTAAGCAGAATTTTAAAGCAGGGGATAGTTCCCCAATAGAAAAAATTCATCTCAAATTTTGTAAACACTACTAAGAAGTAAACAATAAGGCCTCAAACGTAGCTTGCAGAGCCGAACTTGGAAGATTACCGCTAATAATCCCAATTAATCAGAAAATTATGAAATGTTTTGTTTATCTGAACAACAAAGACAATGACTCTATAGTCAAACAATCTTTCCTCATGTCGAAGAATCTACATTTTATTAATAACTCAGGATTTTATTCCAATTTTATGAACTTGATAGAACAATATCATCTATCCAATTTAGATCCTGAATCTTTAGATAATGATAGAATTAGGCGATATACAACTAATATGAAAGAGAAATATATATCCTCCTGGCGACACAGCCTTGACCATTCAAAGAAATTAGAATTTTATAAAGTTTTTAAAGATGAATACGTCTCATCTGATTATTTAAACCGGCTAAGAAACTTTAATGAAAGACGAAATTTAGTGAAGTTTAGAGTAAGTAATCACAAACTTATGATTGAACTAGGTCGATATCAAACCGATCAAATGCCCAGAGAAACTAGATTATGCCCATTGTGTAAATCAATCAAGTAGAAAATGAAACTCATTTCTTGTTGCAATGTAGCAAATACTCTTTGCAGAGGCAGACATTCTTCAATCAAATCAATGAAATAGTACCAGGTATTGAAAGGAAATCAACCTCAGAAAGCATAAAACTTCTCATGAGCACTACTACTGTTGCTACCACTACTACTACTACTACTACTACTACTACTACTACTGCTGCTGCTGCTGCTGCTGCTGCTGCTGCTGCTGCTGCTGCTGCTGCTGCTACTACTACTGTTTACTATTAGTACACCTACTACTACCACTACTACTACTACTACTACTACTACTACTACTACTACTACTACTACTACTACTACTACTACTACTACTTCTACTACTGCTACTGCTGCTGCTCACTACTACTGCTACTACTACTGCTACTACTACCACTACTACTACTACTACTACTACTACTACTACTACTACTGCTACTACTACTACTACTACTACTACTAGTACTACTACTACTACTACTACTACTACTACTACTACTACTACTACTACTGCTACTACTACTACTGCTACTACTACTACTACTACTTCTTCTACTACTACTACTGCTGCTGCTGCTACTACTACTACTACTGCTGCTACTATTACTACTACTACTACTACTACTACTACTACTACTACTACTATTACTACTACTATTACTACTGCTACTATACTACTACTGCTACTACTATTACTACTACTACTACTACTACTACTACTACTACTACTACTACTACTAAAACCAAAAATCAAAGCCAAAACTCAATTTTTGACTTTGTTAACAAACAAAAACATCAAAACGTTGTTTACACGCTCCTTGCGATGAGATTTGTGTTAGCGTACCAGCAAACGTTTCTTTAAAATGCATGATGTCAGTGCCATCTCACCTTCTTATTTGCAGCAATAACTCCAACGACGACTTCCTCTTACTTGCCATTCACGGCATCGCCTTCTGGTAAGAGACAAAATCTTGTCCTGCAGATACTTAATTGTTGCGTAGTGTTTTGCCATCACCAAAAAAGTATACCTCAAGCCAGGACTAGGCCAATGTACTATTGGTCATATTCTTGTGTTTGTTTTCTAATTACGAAAACAAAACGTTACGGATTGCATTAATTTTATAGCTAATTTAAAATACACAAACAGATTGTTACTTTATTACTTATTTTTTCTATAGTGTAATTTACCGTCATCTTAGAAACAGAAGTACACGAGATTCGAGCCGTACCAACCATTTTTGCTTGCGTATTAATCGTCGCGGAAGTTTTCCTCGCTCTACAAGCCGATATATACTCTACTGACCAAACTGCTAATAGCAGCGACATAGTTGCCTTGCGTGGCGAATGACGGAAATCGCCAAATGTATTCACTACAGCGAAGGCGATAATTCGCCATCATTTCCCATCAGGGCGACAAGCAATCGAAATAGGCAACAATTAGCAAGTCTTTCACGATTGAAACGGTTGAAACCGCCGGCTTCGTTTGCGATCACGTTTACCACAAAGGTGAATACATATTCGCTCAGTGATATTGATAGCTTAATCTTATCTGGAGATAATTCCTTCAAGTTTGAGTAGAAAAACACTGAAATATTATCAATCTTTTTTCTTTTTCTTTTTTTCAGGTTTGAGACTGGTTGGAGGAAGCTGGGACGGAGAAGGAAGAGTAGAGATATTTCACAATGGCTCTTGGGGAACGGTTTGTGATGATTCCTGGGATATCAACGACGCGCGAGTTGTGTGTCGTGCACTCGGCTATCCTGACGCCATCCGGGCTCCACATTCTGCTCACTTCGGTCAAGGAAGTGGTTACATATGGATGGACAACGTGAACTGCTTGGGTCATGAAAGTTCTATTGAGAATTGTGCGCATAATGGATGGAATGTTGAAAACTGTGATCACTATGAAGATGCATCAGTCGTCTGTTTAGGTTAGTGTAACAATAAAAAGTTTCTGTATTTTTATTTATTTATTTATTTATTTATTTATTTATTTATCATTATTTTTTTTTGTTGATCCGCGGTTTCTGTAACATGTCATGTTAATTATCCCCGAAAGCTGCAACTCTAACAATCAACGCCTAAGTAAAAATCAATGAATCACTTTATTTGGGAAGGATAAAAGGCACCTATACAGCAAATTTTCGTTTTTTACGGTGACCCTCAAAGAAACAAAAGAAAAAGGAATAATGAACACAAGCAACGGAAAATAATTACTTTTTACCTGTTAATTTTACCTTTGTTCAACATAATAACTTTACCCAAAGGAAGTAGACTGATATTTAAAATGGTTTCGTTTTGTGGCTTTTCTTTAAACGATTGACAAAAATATACATATTCTCCGGTTTTTAAAATAAAGCCTCGTATCTCGTCCTTTGTTTCAACAGCCAGTTACACAACCTTAGCTTCGTCTGCTGTTTCTCCGCGTACAGGTAATGACTTCTGTTATGTTATTGATGTCAAATTCTTGTTCTAGTTTAATTTTTACTGAGACGAGAAGTTGCAAAACAAGCTATCCATTACCCTGCACATCAGACTTGTAACTTACACAAGGATTTAACATGTCTAGCCTGTGCAACAACTCTCTGCTGTAAAGAACCTAGATCAGGATCTCTCTATCACCATAGACCTTTATCGCACGGCTACTATTTAGCATAATAACAAAACATTTTGCACGCCTAGCTTTGCAGTAAAAAACTTGAAAACGGGTTTAGACGTACAAAAACAAAGCTTTTAATTCTCCGAAGACTCAACATGGCCACTGTGGGACAAAGGTCTATTGTCCCAGCAGATAAGGGTAGATCCTTAATTGTTATGAACACGGTGGATTACAAAGAAAAAATCAGCAATTTGTTAAACGACAACAACACATACGTGAAGATTACGGACAAACGTAGAAAAGGATCTCAGTCATTTGTTGTCTGAAATTAAGTCCAGTCCTTCCATCAATGACCAGGATATAGCTCAAATGGATCTTAAATTCACTGAAACTAATGATACTCCTGCAACTTTCTGTGGCCTTTCTAAAATTGAAAAGGCTGGAACACCTCTCCGTCCAATAACCAGTTGTATCAATTTACCAGCATACAACTTATCGAAATACTTGGTTTCTATACTAACCCCTCTGCTGGATGAGAGATACTCTGTGAAAAATAGCTTTGCGTATGCCTAGAGTATAAGAAGCCAACAGATTACAGAGGATAAAGTCATAGTCCATTCCAGTAGAGTTAGACTCTACAGGTTACTCGTGATAGATTGGAGCGAAATACAACTCCAACGGAGCGCACGAACATTTCCGTGAGCAATATTATGAAGCTATTAGAGTTTGTATTAAGGAACAGCTATTTCACCCACGAAGAAGAACACTATCACCAAACGTTTGGCTGTGCCATGGGTTCGCCTGTGAGAACCACCTTGGCCAATTTAGTGATGGAGTTTGTAGACGACAGGACGATTTCCACAGCCGCCCATCCTCCATGATGGCGGTACAGAAATGTCGATGACGGCCACGAATGCCTACAAGAGGAGTATGTGCAAGAGTACCACGATCACCTCAACTCCATCAACCAGCACATACAGTTCACTAAACAGGTCGAAGGCGAAAACGGTCTTTCGTTCCTAGACACTACAACAACTAGAGTGAACGGACACACACAGGTTAATGTATCCCAAAAACCGACGCACACTGACGAATATCTTGATTTTACCTCGCATCATCCCATTCAAAACAAGAGGTCCGTGGGGAATTCCCTCCTTAAGAGAGCGGAGAAAGTTCTATCAACAAGCGCAGGGAAACGCAAAGAAAAGAAGCACGTGGTCAAAGTTTCGATGAACAATAATTTGGCATTACGGTCTATCAAGAGTTCTTACTCTTATCGCAAAGCCAATCATCGCGTCTCAAACAGCAACACTTCGAATCAAGTAAAAAATATCGTTTGTTGTTCTATCCTATGTGAAAGGTGTAACTGATAGAGTTTCAAAGGTTTCACTCAACAATGGAGTCAGTGAGTGGGCCCTCGACAGGTTGCACACTCGCTTCCCAAGACCAAGCTTGCGTAATGTTCGGTGTCTCTAGCAGCGTTCACGTGCCTTGTTGTGTTAGTCAGCCGCGCACGCGCGAAATGTCCGAAACAAGCCGAAACTTTTCCATCGACATGTCTTTTTCCCAGTCTTCCTGTAAACGTTGATTTACATTTCACTAGTCAGTGCCAGAAAGTTCATGAATGTGTCATGTCATATATTCTACCTGCTAACTAGTATTTTTTCCGTTAAAACTCAAATTACTTTCGACAATCAATTGAATCCTCTCACTTATCATCGTAAACGTGATACCAATATTTTGCAGTGCTTCAGTTACGTAACATGCAACCTGTGATGGCTCTTCTCAAAGCACACCTAGTATTATTCCCTTAAAAATGATTAACTGAATGCCACGTCACTTTTTGTTTTGCAGCTATAAATCCAACGAAATCCTCTTCTTACTTGCCTTTCACAGCTTTGCCTTCTGGTAAGAAACCAATTCTAGTTGCTTTGTAAAGCATGTTGGCATCAAGATTTTTCAAACCGGCCTCTACGTTTGCCAGAATGTTTATCATGTACTTTACTACTTAGAAATGGGACATGCAATGCTACTTCGTTTTTTTTTTTCCTCGAGTGTATTTGGTATTGCGCGATGAAAATGTTACGGATAGCGTTTAAGAGGGGAGACTCTTTTAAAACTACCATATTGTTGCTATGTGACGTTCCTAATCATCATATCTTGGAAACCCTAATTTCCACAGATAAGCTGCTTGGCCACATTTGTTCTATGGGAAAGTTGTTCAAGATTTTCGAGTCACAACCATATTTGGCAGGTCACGTGACCTGAACAGGACAAAAGCCTAAACCTCAAACGGCATACAGTTTTGGTTATTGAAAATAGTGCCAGTATTAAACGATCATCAAGATACAAAACGTGACGTATCTATTTCTTGAAATTCGCATTATTATAGAAGCTATGACGTCATAAGTACGTGTATCGCGTGTAATAACAGTAATTGCGTCAGATTACAACGAAGGCTGAGCTATGTCCGATTTGCGAAAAAAATCGGAACTCTACCTCCTTTCCTCAGAGTTTTAGGGATTTTTCTTTTCAACGCGCGATTGGGGACTGGCACTAGCTACTCACGCGCAATATCGATTTTTAAAACTCTGATGTTCATCCTCATAACTCAAACTAGCGGCATAAAACGCTGCAAAACAGCGTATGACAAAATACCATCCACAAAAATTCTTTAGCTACCACGCCAGATCTGTAGTTAAGAGTCTTCCCTCTTAATTGAAGGAGCTACGTTACGGATAATACATCTTGAAAATATTGGCAAGTTTTTTTTTTAAGTTTGTCATTCGTAATTTATTTTAAATATTACTATTACGTTGTAAAGCGCCATGAGCTCTTGAATATAGCGCTATAGAAATGCTTATTATTATTATTATTATTATTATTATTATTATTATTATTATTATTATTATTATTATTATTATTATTATTATTATTATTATTATCTTAATCTCCCTCAGCCGTAACCATCCTTGTTTAGCTTTGGCGTATTATTACTTCTTTGGGGTTTTCGACCTTGGGAAACTGTTATTTTGGGTTTCCTTCAATGTGCAAGTAATTTTGTTAGATCAGAAAAATGAATGAAAATACCGTGACACAGCTCCTTTAAGGACGGTGCCTCCTTTTTTCACTGCGAATCTCGCGATGGTCTGAGAAACTCAGTTCTCTTATGAAAAGTACGTACTACTACAAGAGTATTTTTGTGCGGTTTGTTGCTGTGTGGGTAAAACAGATCTCAGCAAGGGCTGTTAGGATCCAAAAAGAAAATTGGATGTAACCACCCATTTTTAGAGATAATTGGGTGTAAGTTAAAAAAATGTAATAGACTGTTCTGTATTTTGCAGCTGTTTTACCAATATGGATGTTTAATTGTCACTGAAAAAAAAATTGGTTACCCGAAATTTTCTTTATAGATTCCAACGGCCATTCTGAAATCTGCTTTTCTCCATAGTCATAATCTGTGTAAAAATACCACTGTATTAGGAGGCACAGTTCTTAAAGCCAATTCAAAATACACATGAAGCTTGTTGTTGTTTGTAAAATGCAATTTGTCCATAAATGGGAGGGGAATGCAGGTTTCCGGGGTAATGATCTAAGGGGCAGTCTTACAACGAACTCTATCGAGCCCCCCAAAAAAACATATATTGACCGAGACAGCCCGAAAACTTGCGACACTACAAATGCTCGCCGGTGAAAATCGTCAGGTGTAACCGCTACAAGCAATCGAAA
This sequence comes from Siderastrea siderea, assembly GCA_964030785.1. Taxonomy (NCBI): domain Eukaryota; kingdom Metazoa; phylum Cnidaria; class Anthozoa; order Scleractinia; family Rhizangiidae; genus Siderastrea; species Siderastrea siderea. The sequence continues at coordinate 53,322,626 of OZ034966.1, read as the reverse complement.
TCAGTCCCTATTATAAAAGAAAATGGCCAGTGTTCGATTTGATCAGTTCTGCCACGACGAGGATATAAAATTCGCTTAATGGTCGGATGACTTTTTATTTTTTCAGCTCACTTACATTGTTATTTTATTTTAAGGAGAGCTCATTTGTTATTAAAAGAAAATGCACAATCAGGTATACAGTGTTCCCTTCTATTCAAAAGCATAGAAAGGCAAGTTTACAACCTTATTTTCAGGTTTGAGGTTAGTTGGAGGAAGCTGGATCGGAGAGGGAAGGGTAGAGATTTTTCACAATGGAGCATGGGGAACGGTTTGTGATGATTCCTGGGATATAAATGACGCGCGAGTCGTGTGTCGTGCACTTGGATATCCTGACGCCATCCGTGCTCCACATTTTGCTCACTTCGGTCAAGGAAGTGGCTACATATGGATGGACAACGTGCACTGCTTGGGTCATGAAAGTTCTATTGAGAATTGTGCGCATAATGGATGGAATGTTGAGAACTGTGATCACAGTGAAGATGCATCAGTCGTCTGCTTTGGTAAGTATAACAATGAAAAAAATCTGTATTTTTGTAATCTGCGGTTTACGTAAAGTGTCATGTAATTAACCCCGAAAGCTACAGCTTTAATCCTCGAGCTTACAAGCAAATTCACATCTCCATGGTACAAGGGAGGGGGATTGATTGACCCCCCCCCCCCCCGGAGTTTTGTTGCGTTAAAATATTTGGAAACGATTTTACCTTTGGTAGATAGCCTGTCATGTGTTCTGGGCTTAAGTACATTATGCCAGCAGAATTTTGAGTATAATAGGGCTTAAGGGGCAGAACATTTAATTCCGGTAGAATCAAGGTACAGTAGGCCATTTCGAGTAAAATTCGAGCCTAATGTGAGCAAAATAAGCATTAAGACCTGAGAACGAGGTAAAGTGGAAAGGAGAAGGAGCTGGGAGTGGGTGCTAGTAAAAGCACATTTTGCAAAGCACATTTTGTAGCACGAGGCGTTATCGCTTTAAATAATGCCTTTACGTTGGTAGCAAAGCTTGGCTCTTTTTTTAATGTTCGAGTATCAGTCCATTATTTATGTGTTGGAACTGAATTTTCTTCGAGCATAACTTCAGCAAAATAGTACTTTTGGAGCATAATTTCGAGCATAATAGGTCTTCTCAGCGCAGGCAGTGAGGCAGAGCATAATAGTCCTTTTTTTCGGGCATAATGTACCCAAGCCTAATGTGCTCTACATGAAGAGGTATAATGGGTTGTTACGGTGCTGGTGGCCATGACACCGTTTTGGATTTCACTCAAAATCAGAAGTGATCAAAAAGCGTCAAAAATTCAACTTTTGTGCTAGACATGTAAGATGTAAGAGATTTTAGTCCATTACACGGCAAAAAGGCAAAAATCGTGTACTTTTATTCAGAAATGGCTTGACTACCTCTAACTTGTGACGTCATAACTGGTGTCAAAATGTGTGTAAGGGATATGCGTACGAATACTGAAAAAGACAGGTGCTGAAGAAAAATCGTGTTGAAAAAAACATTTCAAGAAAATCTTCATGGGGATGGCATCCACCCCACTCCACCCCTCTTATACGTCCGAGAGTTAAGGATTAAGGCCCAAATTAAAATAGGATAAACGACTTAGTTTAAGAAAGACTAAAGGCCCAGTAATACGGGCAACATTTTCGTGCAACTTGTCGAGCAACAATGTTGCCATTGCAAGTTGAGATTGTTTGTTGCGCGTATTACCACCCTCTCGCGCAACAAATTTTTATGTTGCAGAAAGTAAAAGCGACATCTACTTCCTGCAACATGAAAATTTGTTGCGCGAGAAGGTGGTAATACGCGCAACAAACAATCTCAACTTGCAACGGCAACATTGTTGCGCGACAAGTTGCACGAAAATGTTGCCCGTATTACTGGGCCTTAAGGTCACCTATACTTTTAAAGATTACCCCCTAGAAACAAAGAAAAGAGGAAAATGGCTAAGTATAAGAGTTACAAAGGTTAGAAGTTTATTTGGCATGGAGTTGCCATGTTAAAATGAGCAAAGTAGAATGATATTTAAACTCGCTGTCGTGTAGCAACTTTTCTTGAGAGGATTCGCAGAACAGAAATTTATATTTAAGCACGTTTAAAGTACAGCTTAATATGTCTTCCCTTGTTTCAACAGCCAGTAATACAACCTTAGGTTCGAATGCTGTTACTCCAAGTACAGGTATTTGCAATTGCTTCTGTTAAGTCAATGATGTCAAATTCTTGCTCTATTTGATGTCAAATTCTTGCTCTATTTTTATCTGTGGAGAGAAGGTGGTAAAAAATCTTTCCTTTACCCTGACCATGCTCGTAACAGTGTACTGCGATTGTTGAATTAAACTACTGCATTAACAGTTTGTTCATGAAACTCCTTGTCTTACCCATGTTATGATCATTTTTCTCATTCAGCCATTCAAATTGTACCAACGACGTCATCTTCGATGTCCCCAAGTTATTATGCACAGTCCAGCTCTCACTCACTGCCGATTCCTCTGGACTTCAAGTTGCATGTGCCAGCAGACTGCGCTCAAATCTGTGCGAACACCCCAGGAAGCTACAGGTGTTCATGTGTCAGTGGATATCGACTGGATTCTGATGAAAAATCGTGCTTAGGTTGGATGCATGCTTACTTGATTATTAGTCAATCATGATCATATACTATACACAAGAAAAATTTTCTTAAAAGCTTAGATGTGATGTGTTTTGATGTGACGCGACGCGATGCGAGTCATGTGATGTGATGTGATGTGATGTGATGTGATGTGATGTGATGTGGTGCGGTGTGATGTGATGTGATGTGATGTGATGTGGAGTGATGTACTGTGATGTTATGTGATGGCGTGTGATGTGATATAATGTGGTGGAGTGGGGTGTGGTGTGATGTGACGAATGTATTGTGATGTGTTGTGCAGTAGTGTACTGGGGTGTGGTGTAGTGTGGTGTGGTGTATTGTGGTGCGGTGTTGTGGGGTGATGTGGTGGTGTGATTAGTGATGTGACGTGATGCGATGTGATGCGTTGGGGCGTGGTGTGGTGTAATGTGATGTCATGTGATATTATGTAATATGGTCTGGTGTTATTTGATGTAATGTGATATCGTGTGATCTAAAGGAAACAGCAAATGAATCTTAGAACTACGGAGATTCAAGATAACCTAACATACTTGTGTTTCTTCGAAATCTTCCAAATCCACACGATTCCACTATCTTTAGTTAGCCCATCAACATAAGAATCAAATTTCCAAGACGTTGTACAGTTATGAGGCATTTAATAACCGGCTTGTTCTCTTTATTCGTAGACATTAACGAATGCTCTTCAAACAATGGTGGCTGCAGTCATAGCTGCTACAATATTCCTGGATCATTTTACTGTGGATGCCCTGAAGGGACAACTATGGCTTCCAATAATTTGACCTGCATTGGTAAGTGGCGCAAACGTAGAGTATGCTGGAAAGCTCATCACTTTCAGAAAGCATGGAAATGGCAAAAAAGCAGCACCTGTTCGACCGTTGACGGTGACCTCATCGGTTTATTGACAAATGATTATCGATTTAACCAATCACGGACCTTGACTTGTAAACGTAAACCATATTCAAAACGTCATTATCACTTGCCTTATGATTCTCAGTTTTTTGTTTTGTTTTGTTTTTTAATTTGTTTTATTTATTTATTTATTTATTTATTTATTTATTTATTATTTTTTACGTCTTCTACTTTCATGTTTTCGTTATTTTTCATTACAGAACCAGGCGTGACTGTTGCATGTGGTAAGAGCAACATGACTGTGGCGTTAGATAAGCAAACATTTCCTTTCTTTGAAGTCAGCAAACTTCACCTACGCTATTCGTCTTGCAGGTACAGCACATAAGGTCCTTCCCTTGTTCTCGGACAAGGGCCTGAAGAGAGGCAATGCGGTATGCATTGCCTCGTTGCCTAATAATATTAAATGAGGATGCCAACTTCACCGAATAAAAACTGGTGATTTACAGTAGGGTCCTCTATAGTTTAATACTAAACCATTAAGCTAAAAGATAGTTTATATACTAATATAAACGTTAAAAACCTAGGATATTACAGGGTGGATAGGTAAAACATATGCATGGTAAGATAATACAACAAAGATGAACAATGCAATTTAGAAAAAGTTAACTAAAAGGTAGCTTTAGAGAGGCCTCACTGTTGAATAGCGGGCAAAAAGGCAGCTTCCCTCAGTGATGGATCAAAAAAGTTCCACTCAATAGTAGCAAAATTAATACTGGTCCAATGACACCATCTTCGATCAGTTGTAGCTTTCCTAAGGTCGTCTCTGGATTGTGCATTGTAATCATGAAAGTCACAGTTAAAACTGTAGTGAAAGGCATGGGAAAAGAGATGATTAATTGGTTTGAAACTAAAATAGCGCGATGTTCAGCTCTCCCGCGAAATAATGGTTTTCAATAAAGTTTCTCGAGAGCATCGCTGGTAAAAGCACATAAAGGAAAATCTTAGTTAAGTATGCTATCTAATATATAGATTTAGCCAAGCCTAAAAGCGGAACCGCCAAGGAAATATATATTTCGGGGATTTTTTTGGCTCGTTCGCTTTTGAAAAGTGTTTTTCAAAAAGCCCGAAAGTTTTCCGAATTGTCCTCCAATATTTTGGGGATCTGTTCTGTAAAACCAAGCTCGAAAGGTCATTCTAGAGGTCATTTTCGGGCATCAAACTGAACACATATTTTACTCACGACCCGTCTTGCTTGGTTTTTGCAATGTTTCCATATCCTGTCATTTAACTGTCAAGGCTTGTAAAATCTCCTTGGATTATTGGCTGTTCGCTTGAATGAACTTGAAAAGGCGCTAATTTACAACAACAAAATAAAACTTTAACGGGTTATCTTCATCGCGTTCGGATGTTAACAAATAACATGAAGTGCCACTATTAGTCTAGTCAAAAAATTATACTGGCATTTTACCAGGATTACCCGAAAAAAAGGATTTGGGGAGGTTCGAAGCACCTGTAAATTTTAATTATGGAAGAAATGTCGAGTAGGTTTTAGCGGCCGCAAAGAAATTCTAGCAGTTTGAGGAACACACATTACTAACCGGATAAAATAGCTTTAAACCCAAAACTGCTTCGCTTATAGTTACTTAAGTAACTTTTATATTTCGTTCTCTAACTTGAGACCATCGAGATTGAAAACAAACAAACACCAAACATGCTTAACTATATGGCGTAAGTTTTGCGAATTGTTTAAAATTCGGGCGTTTTTAGAAATGCACAGGACTGATTTTGGAAGCTTTTCGGATAAAATTGGTTTAAACCGACAAGTGCTTTGCTTATATTTCGTTGGCTAACCAGAGACCATCAAGATTGAAAACAAACAAAACCCAAACACGCTTTAAATTATGGAACAAGTTTTGCGGATGCGAAGTAAGCCTATATAAAGTTACAAGCAAGGGGGTTAGTTTCTAAAGAAACTGTGGTGCTGCGTCAGTGGGGACGTGAAACACAAAATTTTGGATTTATCAACTGAGTTGATAAGGTAGATTGGCCGCAGAAAAGAGATTGAAAGCTGAAGTTTCGAGCGTATAGCCCTTCGTCTGGATTCGCTCTGACGAAGGGCTAACGCTCGAAACGTCAGCTTTCAATCTCTCTACGGTGGCCAATCTAATATCAACTTAGTTGATAAATCCAAGTTTTCTATATAAAGTTAGCCGCTTTGAGGGGCGCACAAAACTGTTTTCGGAAGCTTTCCGGATAAAATAGCTATAAACCGACAGCTGATCACTATTAAAAACTTCTAGGACAAGAAAATCGACAATTGCACAAAGAGATGGACCCTCGCAGACAAACTTTAAAGCAATTATTTGCCGTAATCTCACTGATCATGAAGTGATGCTTGTGCTGTTGCTTTGCGACTGTGCTTTGACCTACTGTTATGAATAAACAAACACAAAATAATGGACAGAAAAATCATTTCTGAAAAAGTCTATTCGAAAACCCGTAAGTTTATACTTAAATGCAATTTGCGTTACACTTCCAGTATCGTGGGTTAGTCCACGCGAGTGAAATTGGCTGAGCATAGCAAAATATTTAAGACTACATCTTTCACAAATCTGAGCGCGATTTTAATATTTTTTAAATCCAAAACAATGATACATTTCTAATTAAATTTCTATTTTAAAACGTAATTTCTTTGACCGTAATACTCAAAATCATGTACCTTAAACCCTTGAAAAACTTCACTTACTTGGTTGTGTTTCAGAACAGGGCAAGCTCTCCGTTTTGAAGAAAACAAACTAAAAGATGAAGTCCTTTGAAAGCAGCTTTCGTAACTTGGACTTTTCGCCTTCCACCAGTATTCTTTTGAGCCTTTTCTTTCCATTCACAGATATTACATGTTTTTCTCAAGTTTAAAACTTTAGCACTGTCGAACAATCGTTTTGCTAAACTTTTCAAAGAAACCTTTTTTTCAAAAGCGACGATGGTCATGGGATTTCCCGCCAAGAAAAACGCCGGTTTCCCAAAAGTACCGCGCGATTTCCCGCCAAGAAAAAAAAGCATTCTCTACCCCCGTCGGGTTGTCTTGCGACTCCTCTCCCCCTCCCCCAGAGTCTGTACGGGCGTACGCTGACGTCACAACCAAAATTTCTCGGATGGATAGATTACCTAATTTCCTTAGCTATGGTGCTCCGCTGGCGCGCTAGCGCGCGGGCTTCGCTATAAATTGCTTGGTATCAACGAACACTTTACAAAACCAAACAAAATGGCCGTTATAACAATACATAAATAGCATGTCCCACTAAACTGGCACCAACTGCCAGTGTAGCAATCAGCTGACCTGTTACCAACGAGTTAACCAGCTCTGTAGGAAGGATGCACAACGAACCGCTATACTGTACAAAATTATTTTCTAAAACATGGTCAGCGGAAACTCAATTGAATGCAATGATGGAGCTGACAATGTTTCATAATTAATTCACCTTCATTTAATATTATATTTATTGATTACTGTCATTATCTTACTTCTGTATGCAGAGCCACTCATAATTCCACACACTTGGTCATTCACACTCCTTTGAATGGGTGCGGAACACAAATAAACGAAACACAAGATGCTTTGATCTTTTGGAATGAGATCCAAGTGGATGCGGTGATCATCGATAATGTCATCACTCGAACGCACGACATCAAACTCCCATTTTACTGCCGCTTTTCCCGAAAGAAGATGCTGAGCCTCAGTTTCAAACCCCGTAACGTCTACTTTGGCCAAGAAGGTACTCTTAAATTAGAATTTAATTTCTCTTTGTTAGACCTAGTGCAAAAGTAGTAAGCTTATCTTTGATTGGTTTGAACTGAGAAGCAATTGAATTTCCAGGCGAAAAACCAAACAGTCTTTGAAAGCGTTTTTTGTATGTTTGTTTGTTTGTTTGTTTGTTTTTGCTTGTTTGTTGCAATGCAAAATTGATTGGTATGTTAATGATATATGGGGGTGGGGACGGCAGAGGACAGCAGAGGTTTTTTGTTCTTAAAAATGTATGGATATGGTTAAAACGTTCCCTCTGGGGAAAGTAGAGAAACATGATGTGAAAACAATAACCGTAATAAAGTGCCGTCTCGTCAAAATTGCATTAGCAGTGTCGTGATGGCTGAAGGTAGTCGGTGAAACAAGTGTTACTTGATGGCAAAATCTTTTCTCCGAAAAAAGACTGGGCCCACGATTTTCGGTATTTGACCAGTGGGCTGCTCATCCGAGTATTAAGGCCTCGATTCGCCTAGATCACTCGATCACCTACCGATTGTTAATCCTATGGTTCTGCCCCATGTCACAAACCGTAGGTCCCCTGCAGAGAAATACGGCCCAATAAAGCGTTATACTACTATCTTTAACCATTATAGACGCATTAACATTAACCGAAAAATTTTGGAATTTCCAACAGCAACAGTGCTAAAGGATTTCTTGAAGTAGGTACGGTAACTCCGTTCGTAGCGCTATCTGATTGGGCAATATAAATCAGAGCATCTTCGGTCCCTTCGAGCATAGAAACAAAAAGTGACCAAAAGTAGTACTTGTTCCCCCGACTGAAGGTATCACAGATAATGTTTTCATTTTATTATAAATACTCTTATACCCAAGGAAATGACGTACCGTAATAGCATTCTCACATATCGTGTTTCAATATTATAGTGGGGTACGGAAATTTCACCTTCAAAATGGACTTTTACAAGAGTGCAGCATTTGCTACGCCCTACACTGAAAAGGACTACCCACTGAACGTCCCTCTGAATGAGTACGTATACCTGAAGTACAGCGTGGAGTCCAGTGCTGACCTGGTGATAATGGCTGAGAACTGCAAGGCCACCAAAGACGGAAGTTTTTATTCCTGGCCACAGTACAACATAATACAGAATGGGTGAGTGTGACAGTTATTAAGCTGAAAGACGGCTGGAGGTCAGTGCTGGTATGAAACACGTTCAGCAAAAAATGAAGTGATCGCCCTTCCATTACATTGAAATACAATTGCACTTGATGAGGTACCTTATTTTGAATAGCCATTTGTAAAAAAAAAAACTTAAAACTGGTACTTCATTTCAAGAGAATTAAATTTGGGAGACAATAAGGAGTAGAAGAGAGGAGCCAGGGGAAGCTCTTGTAGTTTCTGAAGAAATAATAATAATAAAGAAAGCGTCATATATAGATGACATTTAAGCTAATAGTTAACATTGTACCTACAGATGCCCAAGAGATACAACGATGGATTACAGCTACGATCCGACCCGAAACTTCCAACAATTTAAAATCAAGACATTTAGGTTCTTCAACGACTATGACACTGTTTACTTCCACTGTGAATTGTTGGCTTGCCATCGCTACTCCCCCAACTCAAGGTTAGTTTCACTGAGCTGTATACTGTGACTGCTTACTTGCTATACCTTGATTCTCCTGTTCATCCTCCCCCTCTTTTGTGTTTGGGAAAACTTCAAACTCGGAGCCTGTGCCAGCCCGAAAGTGGATACGAAGCAAAACAATATTAATAAGACCTCTTTCGTAATAAAATCGAAGGTGGTTCAATTTCACGTGTGGTTCAATTTCACGTGTGTACGTCGCTCTTAAAATGCCCGTGGTGCACCGTATTCTAGCACTGCAAAAAGAAAGGAACTTTGTCGCAGTAATGTTAATGATATGTGGGGAAAGGGAGGGGAGGGCAGATATATTTACCGTGGTTTTCTTGAGGACATGGCCACTTTAATGCAATGCCTCTACCACACTTATTTGAAGGAATTCGAAAAATGGTGTGCGCAACAACTTTCAAATGGGTTTTAGACATTATGTGGATCAAAACACACTGTTTAAAAGGTGAAGACAAATGGGAAAGCTTGATGCAAATGGGCCGGATATTGAAGTGTACTGAACTGTTCAAAGCAACGAATTAATAGCTGTAATTTTTCCAGAAGAGAATATAGGCTCCGAATTTCCGAAACTGAAAAATGAGGCATACACTTCGGGCCTTGAACTTCCAGGGGGATTTTAAAGCCTTTTCTGGGATAAAATAACATGGTAAATTTCGGTAGTAAATTCCACACACGAGTAGTTAATAATCCGGTGCAATTTAACAGCCGCGTTGCATCAGCAGGCCTTCCCCGGTTTTTTTTTTTTTAGTGACTTAGCTATGTGTTGTAAACTTGAAATCAAACCACAGGTGCAGCAGAAGTTGTTTAAGCAACAAAAAGAGAAGGAGAAGGGACGTTACTCGTGGTGAGCTGGAACACGAAGAGAGCACCTCTAAAACAGTTCTTACAGGCGGTCCAATAATTCTTAAGGAAAAAATTCCTCTCAAAGGTAAATTTATCAGTGTTTCTGACAATCTTTAACCCTTTAAGTCCTAACAGTGATGAAAATGAAATTTCTCTTTACATTAACACTACTTGTTTGAACATTCAAGTGACCGGAAAAAAGGAAGTGATCGCTAAGGATAGGATGTCTTAATATTTCGACAAATTCTCCGTACTAGCTCCATAAGAAATGTATGGAGAACAGTAAGGAGAATATGCATATTTATATCGGGGCTTAAAGGGTTAAGTGTGTGTGAGTGTTTCTTTTTTCAGTATTCAGGATTAGATGCCGCTAGCGAATGAAACGCTTGACCATCGCAGGATATCCCTAGCTTATGTAGAACTTTATCTAGCTGGTATCGACAGTGCGTAAAGGCTAAATGGTGTGTCTACTTTACGAAGCGTGTATGAAAAAAGGCAAAATCCAAATGCCTAAAGTCAACCTCCACCTAGTTTATCACAAGATTACGCTGGAAATATAAAGGGAGCCGGCTAAGGTGGCTGGATTGGATTTCTTAGTCTGGATACCTTCTCAGTTTGAACGCGAATTACACCACCATAAGAAATAAACCAGGGGATAAACTGGTACACCTATGCTAGCAATTGATCAAAGTCTCGGCTGAAGTGAAATGGCGTCATTGTTGTATTGTCGATTTTCTTGAGTGGTTCATGGTGCTAGCACTTTTTTATGGCTGTCTTTCTTTGTACTGGATTGAGATCGAAAAATCTAGGCTTAGTTATTGCACATGCTACAAATTGAAAGGGTTTCTTCAGCCTGAAAATGCCAAATCAGGAGCTATTTCTATTTCGTTCATATTTTAGGGCCAAACGACCCCATCGGAAACCGTAACAGCCCAGAATTTGATCCAATGTGGCCTTTCGGTGTCAGCTCAGCCTCCCCCCCCCCCCCCCCCCCATAATCCCCACCAAAAAAAAACCAGGAATATTAGTCTTGGTTAGAAAACTCAAATAAGCCCTCCGAAAAGTACATTTTTTTACTCAACGAAACGGCCACACCCATCATACACTTTTTCTTTTTATCAAGATACAAGTCACAGCAAACAAGACGCTCTGATTGCTGCTGTGGGTGCGGCTGGTGGTGTTGGTCTGATTGCTATCATAGCCCTCGCTGTTTTGTTTGTCAAGTACCGCATCGCCCGGCGATTTATGAACCGGAACAAAGTTGCGGATCTGTACACCACTGAAGACCAGGAAATGAGCCGAAGAAACGCTTACATCCAGGAGGGTGACATGATCGAAAAGGACGACACCTTTTAAAAGGGTCAAAACAGTTTGATCTTAACGGACAGTTTAGTTGGTGTGTAGTGTGAAGCAGGAGCAAGTTAGAATTCAGGAAATGCAATCCTACAGTAAAGCATTACTGAGGTAGTTCTTGATTCGTTTTCATAATTTTTCATACATTACTTATAACAAGTCTGGCAGTTTTAGTTCCTTGTAACAGGAAAGCTAGTATCGTTATGCCAGTTTTTGTCATTGCGCTTTCTAGTTCTGAGTTTTTTGCTAATGAAGAAAATAAAAATGCACGAAGCGTCTTGTTGTGAAGCTATTCTTGTAATAATTTGTTCCTGTAAGAACGCAGAGATGAATGTTCTGAGCGGGTGTACAGCCATGCTTGCTCAAATAATTGCCAAAAGATCGCACTTCGTAGTGCTCTTAAAATACACGTACATGTTCGAACGGTGAATACGATAGGTCGATACACCATACATTAATCGCAAGCGCTATGCGCGAAACCCGAAAGCAATGCAAATAAACGGACTGTCTAATCCCCCTCCACCTGTGCCTGCTACATTTCAAAAGGGTACTTCCATCGCTGCTCTATAACACTACGTAATTAGTTAGTGTTTTACACTTTAGTCTTACCTTATTTTCCACTATGTTTTTAAGCATTTTAACTCCCCCCCCCCCCCCAAAAAAAAACACGAGCATGAGTATTGTTATCGTCGGTTTATAGACGCATTTATTTGCAACAAGGTAGGCGTTGAAAACGTAACAAGTAGGGAAAAATAAGTTTTTAAGAATTAAGATTTAAGTAGGGAAAAATAAGGAAAATTCAGTTAAGTACAATTAGACAGACATTTGCATTTGGCTTAATTACCTGTAGCCATTGACATTTTGTTTTTTTTTGCCTGTAGACTTTTTAACATGGAAGATAGTTTCTGATAGTGTATCGTTAATAATAATGATATAGGTTGGTCGTAAAGCCAAGTGCAGTAGAGGACAATTGTAACAGACAGTTGCATTAGGGTTGATTTCCTGTAGTTTTTCGCGTGGTGTGATTTTGGATCATTTCCTGGTCATTTATGCGAGCATTTATCCAATTTGCCAGTTTTATTGCCTTGGAACAGGAAAGCTACTGTGCTATAACAAGAGAACGTTGGTTATTAAAGCACGGTGCAGTTAAGTATAATTTTGATTGGCATTTCTCAAGGTTCGTTTTCATAGCCGTTTAATCCATTACTGATCCAGTTTGTTGGTGTTATTTCCTTGTAACATCAAAGCCAGTATTATTACGCCAGTTTTTAATTGTACAGGGCGTACTGCACTTGCAATATTATATCATTCCTCTTGGAATATCAGCACTAAAGCTAGAGGGTTGTACATTTCTAGTTTTAAATTTACTCATAAAGAAAACAAAATGCATTAAGCTTCTTGATGTGAAATATTTTGTTCCTAAAAAAAGGTAGAAATGAATGTTTTGATCGGATGCAGGCCATATAGACTAATTATACGTTCCAACTTTCACAACTTTCGCCTACAGTCTGCAAAGCACAAAGTTGGTCACATTCGCCACTTAAAGCGAGAATCTGATGTTGATTAGTTTTTGCCCATTCTGTATGGCAGATACCAATTAAGAGGCTGTCTCCCTAAGAGTGTTCCACTCGACCTCGGACTCAAAAATAGATTTCCTTCAAATTTCTACCACAAATACTACTATCTATCCCTACTACTAAAATGCAATTGAAATGATCCAAAAGTTTATTTTGCTCCGGTTTGAGGATTTGATTGTCAGTATACCGTAAGTGACTAAAATTTGGCTATTTTGGGCGCCGTAGTACGGGGTTTTTCAATTATCGTTTAAAAAGACTTCGCACCATCACAACCTTCAAATTTACACCCATTTGATAGCTTATTACTTCTTTTTACCGCTCCTGTGTCATTTGGTCATTTTCCCGATCGAAATCGTATGAAACTGAATATGATAAATGAACTAATTTAATAAGTCACTCGAACTGGATGAAATAGTGCGTTTGAAAGATGCCAAAATTCTAAATTGAGGCACTTAGGCCACACATAAAAACCCGTTCAAGGCATAGACTAAGCACTGTTTCCTAGAATTATGCAATAAAACTTGCGGCAGAATGCGATTCTGAGAAATTGTGTCGAAGTTAAGTAAGCCATTTTCGCCAATGGTGTCTTGCGTGACATAGACTACCATTCGAGTCGGAAGACTTGTTGTCTTCTTATGGTCGCTTAATTTATCAATAATTCTACCCAAATGAAGGGAAATCTGATTACATTTCTACATACAATGGCCTGTTCTTTCTCATGTTGCTATATCAACATCTATTCTTATGCTCCTTGACCTGAGAAATCACCTCATAATGACGCCTACCTTGTTATTTAAAACTCTTTCCGTCGAACACTTTGGCGGTTCATAAAATGTGCAACGTACAGTCTTTTTGTTCATCACAAGATACAAAGACGACAAAGTAGCGATTTATAAGGAAGGTACCGAGATCCAGTCGCTATATTTCTGGAGAACAACCGATGAATTAAATGTTTCACGACTTGTGTTACGAAATATAAACAGGCCAGTAAAAATCGCATTTCCGCACTGCGGACAACGGACTTCCGATTATGGAATACAAACCTGGAACATGGGACTGAGTGTATAGCGGACTAGCGTAAATATTACTCTGTTACAATCGATTTCCGCACTCAACGTTTTCAATCTGTGAACTTAGCAACGTCATTCCGCCAGTTTGGAATTGATATGAGAATGGAAAAAAGCTCTGGTCTTCAAAACTTTTCAGAAAAATCGAATGATTCCGCAGATCAGTGGTCTCAAGCAGTATAAACTTTGTGTTTCTCAGGATGCAAGCGTTATGCTTTTCGAGTCAATTCGTCCGGCAGTATTAGTACGAATCATTTAAGATAGCGAAAATTTTATATTGTGGAACCGAGTGAGTATATAAAAAGCATATTTTAACTCGAAGTCCATATTCAGAGTGGTCCGCACGCGAAGTCTCCGTCCGCCTCGAGGAATGCAATAAGCTGATGAAAAAAGCACAGACGCAAAACGTATCCCATATGACCGAAACTGCACAAGCGGCAACAGCCCGTGATTTCTTGCGAGCTGGTAGGGCGAAACGGACAAACTGGCAAACTGCAAACTAGGGAATAAGTTTGAAAATTAGGGAGGTTCGCGCACAAGCAAAGAGGCTTATTCGCTTGTCAGGCAACGACATTACACGACAACATCTCAAAGAAAAAACGAAAGCTTTGATGAACACTGGCCTAAATCATTGCCGCATGTGGATAAATTATTAATATCATTTGGATATTGCGTCGCATCCGCGTCTGTTAAGACATACCCCTCCCCACCCTTTTCAGGGCCACTCCCTTGTAGACTTTAAAAGGAACGAGTCGCTAAATAAGTGATTCAGCCGTCATGACCTCTGTCTTCATTGGGGTTCCTTTTACTGGAGCTGGTTTCACTTAGTCAAGCAAAGTTGTTTCCTTTCTACTACGTACGGGGCTTAGAGTGTCGCAGGCTAGAACAGCTCAGGTGGTTTCCGGGACCTAGTGGCTCTTTCCTGTGGAGCTTCAGTCTACCCCACCCTTCCTAAACTAAGTACAGTTTGCACGTCTAAAATGTGACGTTAGACCTTTTGTCGTACTACAACTTGAAGTGCTGTAATGTTCGTTCGTGCGATCAACATGAAACCTTAAGAACATACATTCTGAAGGATGAGGGAGGGTGAAAAAGGAGAAGATTTAAACTATAAATTAATTTTGAATCCTGGCCACAAGACCACGACAAAGTTGGACGTGGGAAAACGGCTGACCCAGATCAAGTTCAAGCAAATAGCATACGTAATGCACGAAATGAAAGAAATGAAAGGCTGTTTGAAAAAGAAGAATGGCTCACGAAGACCCAGATTACCAGCTTCTTTTCATGTTTAGCTTCACGACAGGAGTCCCGCGGCCAGGATGCTAGCACTGCATCAACGGATGCGACAGCGCGGCCAGAAGAAGATGAAAATCAAGATACTGAGGCCGTCAATTCTGGTATGAGACTGCTGCGCTTTGGTGGACGATATAAATGAAGAAATCGGGCTCACAAATCCCATAGTTTTCACGCCTATGATTTTTGTGACTATTATAAGAACAGAAAAAATAGGCATATTCAGTGTCGCCATGCTAAAAATAATACTTCACCATTTTGAGGTTCTTTTTCGAGCAAAAGATCGAAATGCGGACCTGATTCATTTGGTGAAAGACGTTATTCACGAGTGTCGGTGTTGTAAATAAAATGATGCTTAATTATGATCCTGGGACGTAGAAGGGGGAGGAGGCCTGCAGGCTATCAATTTCTTCAAACAGATTTTTTGTCAGCACCTGCCGTTTTCAGAAGCTTTACGCATGTATCCGTTAGCCACATTATGGCAAAGTTTGATATAAAATGCATGTTTTTCAATTTTTTTCGGTGAGAAAGTATACGATATCGACAAACAGCATATCTCCTTCTTTACTCGTCTAGCATGAAAAATTTTCAATTTCGACCGTTTTTGTATGATAATATCTACTTTCTACCTCATCTCGTAGAGCACTTTAAGGCTATCTTCAAAAGACGAAATTTTTTCGAAATATTGTAACAAAACGAAATCCAAGAATCCATCAACCCCATCCCTTGTATCACAGTGGGGGAATGAGATTGCTTGTACGTATGAGGGTTAACGCCGACAGAAAAAAATAACCTAGAGGAATGCGGGAAGCTGAGGCAAAAAGCACAAACCCAAAAGATATCCCATATTATAGAAACAACACAAGCGAAAACAGCTTGCTATTTCTTGCTGGTTGGACGAAACGGAGGGGCACAAATGGAATGAGCTTGAAAATTACAAGTACGGATAAGGGAGGCTGGGCCTCTTTCGCGTGTCAGGCGGGCATCGATATTTCACAAGAAAATCAGTCGAAGGAAAAAAAAGAAAAAGGTTTGGCGAATACTGACCTTTATCATTGAGGCACGTGGATAAATTATTAACGTCATTTGGATATTGCGTCACATCTGCGCCTACCAGGACATAACTTTACTCCGCTCCCCCCCCCCCCCCCCCTTCCCCTTTCATGGTCACTCCCTTATTGATTTTGAAAGGGGAAAGCCGCTGGATGGGGAGTTCAGCTGTTATGGCTTCTGTCTTCTACAGGGTTCCTTTATTTAGAGCTGGTTTCAGTTATTCAAGCAAAGTTATTTCCTTTCTACTACGTACGGGGCTTAGAGTGTCGCAGGGTAGACCAGCAGAGATGGTTTCCGGCACCTAATGGCTCCTCCCTGCTCCAGCTTCAGTCAGTACACCACCTTCCTAAAATAAGTACAGTTTGCGCGTCTAAAGGTGTGTCTTAGGACCTTTTGTTGTACTATAACTTGAACTCTTGAGACCTTTGTTCGTGCAATCAGAATAAACCATTTAGAAAATACATTCTTAGGGTGGGGGAGGGTGGAAAAGGACAAAATTTAAAATATAAATTAATTTTGTATCCTGACCGCGAGAAATGACAACCCTCTGTGACAAGCCTCTCCTTAGACAGTGATTTTATATATATATATATATATATATATATATATATATATATATATATATATATATATATATATATATATATATATATATATATATATATATCCTAAAGCTCTTGCCGTGTTAGCTGCTCGCTGTCATTGTTATTTTTAAGTTTAAAATAAAATGTTGTTGACGAACATTTGTATATCGCGTTACTGATCACAGTGTAACGCAACTCCCAGGTTGAGGTTGGAATCGTTTTCTTTCTCGTTTGTTTCCCCTTAAGACTCACGGCGACTGGAACTGGTGAATTTAAAGTATAGCTGAAAGCACTATAGAGATTATAGCTTCCTCGTGTTATCTCATGACCAAGAGAAAAAGACTTTTTCATCACCTCTATGATGAAACCGCCGAATCCTTTGCCGGAGGGTAGAGTTATTTATCGAACCGGCAAGGTGAGTGGCAAATAAAGTAACTACAGTATCTATTCGAGGTTTTGGACCTCCAGAATCGGTTTCATAGCAAAAACAGGAAAAGTACTTCGTATAATTTTTTGAACCACCATCGACATCTCTTTAATTAGGCGGATATATATAACAACACTTGAATGGAAATTCATGTCACGCAAGACACCATTGGCGAAAATGGCTTACTAAACTTCGACACAATTTCTCAGAATCGCATTCTGCCGCAAGTTTTATTGCATAATTCTAGGAAATAGTGCTTAGTCTATGTCTAGAACGGGTTTTTACGTCTGGTCTAAGTGCCTCAATTGAGAATTTTGGCATGTTTCAAAAGCACTATTTCGTCCAGTTCGAGTGACTTATTAGATTAGTTCATTTATCATTTTCAGTTTCACACGATTTCGATCGGGAAAATGTCCAAATGACACAGGAGCGGTAAAAAGAAGTAATACGCTATCAAATGGGTGTAAATTTGAAGGTTGTGATGGTGCGAAGTCTTTTTAAACGATAATTGAAAAACCCCGTACTTAACGGCGCCCAAAATAGCCAAATTTTAGTCACTTACGGTATACTGACAATCAAATCCTCAAATTGGGAGCAAAATAAACTTTTGGAACATTTCAAGTGCATTTTAGTAGTAGGGATAGATAGTAGTATTTGTGGTAGAAATTTGAAGGAAATCTATTTTTGAGTCCGAGATCGAGCGGAACACTCTTAGGGAGACAGCCTCTTAAGTCAAAATGGACGAAATACTCGCAGCAAGCGCGGCATTCACACTTAACAAAGTCCTCGTAAACATTTGCCTGACGTATGTGGAAGCTTTTTATTATTAGGCTGTCGTGCTTGAACTTGACAATCGGTTAGTAGAAAGGGATTCTCTACACGTTTCAACAATGAGTGAGCGCCATAAGGTGTGACGCAAAATATCACAATTGCACTTTGGCAAGGCATACACCTTATTCAATGGTCTTGCAGATAAAACGTGTGGCTATTTTATCTGTAAAACCATGGAATAAGAGATTAAGGTCTTACAAATACACAGATAGGATAACCTAAAAGGGCCGGGCCCAAAAAAAATTACACAAAGTTAGCAGCTACCGCAAAAATTGGCAGACTGTGAGCAAGGTGCGGCTTGTTTGCTGGTGTTTACGGTACCAAAAACAACTTAAAAGTCGATTGACTGCCTCACCTAGAGGCTCGCATTTACATTTTAATTCGCCCATCTTGTGAATCTGATGATGAGGAAGTGAAATAAAACAAGAAAAAAAAAGGCAAGAAAAAGAAAAACAATCGCCCCGAGCTGGACTGTCGAAAGGGCTTTTCTACATTATGCCTTCATTATGCTTTTGCTTGATACTTGCACAAAACAAAATCAGCATTTCGTTACATTTTATTAACATTGGTAGGTGCAGCGAACAAAGGCATATAATACTGGGGAAAATGCTAGCACAATATATACAAACGTCACTGTCAAATTTGAATTACTGCTAGGAGAGAGCACATTGTACATGAAGCCCGGGGCAATGTCCGCAATGTATGCACTTGCGGAATGTCGTCGCCATGACCATCGAAAGCAAGACGTGTGTACACCTGATTGATAAAACGTTGTCGGGTGCAAAGCATAAACCATGAACGATGCGACACGTTGGAATTCTGGGAAGACACCAATGACAAGCTTGCTACTCAGTTCCAGGTATTGTCATATCCCTAAGAAGGCTTTGGAATACATTTGGGTATGCTGTGGTAATGTTATCTCTATGATGCCTGAGAATAGAAGCACGTTTTCCCGCTTCCCAGAAAACCATTGGGTCGTATCGTTCATGATATACGCTTTTCACACGACGTTCTTTCAATTAGGTGTATACTTTCTTCATAAATTTATATAGTGCTCCTCAAATTCGATCATTTAACACAATAACAGTCACGCATCACGCGAGTCACACTACACACGTGGGTTGCCATGCCTCATTATGGGCCAATTTTTGCGTTTTTCGATTATTCCGATCCTTACCCGTGGTCACGTGACACCTAAGTGAAAATTAACAGCCCCGAACATCAGCTTTCTCCTCAAATATTCAGTCAAAATTCCCGTACAAAGGGGAACTGGAGTTAATTGAAAGGGGATAAAAGCATTCAGTACCGGACCGCTTCTGATTCGAGTAGTGGACTGACAGAAACTGGAAAAAGGGAGGGACGGGTACATTTTTCATAATAGACTTTTGCAATGGATTTCATCTAGAGGTGAAACTTTTGTTTCTATTGGTGGCTTTTCATCCAAACGTACTCGAGCTTGTTAAGGCTGCTATGATCTCATATGCTCTGATATGCTCATTCATGGGACAGTCCCTTTCATTGTAACTGAACAAAACTCGTTAAAAGCCAAAAAGCTTATTTTATTTGTGTGCTCAAGTGCAAAACGATTTAAATTTACCTTACACAGATCTCATCATTTACAGTGCATAGTACAATCAGCAGAATAATACACGCTGCACTTTGTTCAGGTGTTATGTAGAAAATATTTAACAAGCAAGGCACGCAGAATTAACCACATAGTGCAAAACATTACAACTATTCCCAATGTGAGATAACTTGTCCATGTCTACATGACCACATTTTTTCTTAAACTGTGTTAAAATGTACATGAGCTTAGTCCTAGCACGTTACTGATTATTACAAGGTAAAAGCATTTTACAGCGCTTTTCATTTGTGTCGAAATTTGTTCCCGTTTCTTCCTCCGACGCACTCCTTGATTTTTGGTATTAAAACGAAAACAAAACCAAAGAAAAACAAACAAACAAACAATTAAACAAAGAAAAAGAAGAGAAAAACCAACTGGAAGTAACACCAACTAACCATTTGTCTTTTTCGCACACAAATTTCCACGCTTGGTAATTGTCACATGCATTATCAGGCTTGGGTCGGATATCTGATTGGCAGTTGTGAGTTCTTGAGTCTCAAAACCACATTACATTAAACCACTCTATATCAAGGAAGATCAGTTGCTTCCAACAATTTAAAATGAAAACTTTCCGGTTCTGTAACGACTACGACACTGTTTTCTTTCATTGTGAGTTGTTGGCCTGTCACCGATACTCGCCAAACTCCAGGTCAGTGTCATCGGTGTTTTCAAGTGCAAAGTTGCATATTATTTGTGACTTTTGGTTATCTCTCCTCTTTCTTTAATATCTGAGTCAAGCTGTACTGACAACAAGAGCAGAACTCTTTGTTAACTGACGCTGGAATCCCTATCGATAAAAGTATTCCTCAGCACTCAAAAGGTCACTGAAGAAAATTAAATAATTGCATGCAACTGATCTAAACTGCATACAAAGGATGCGTACCACCCCCAGCCCCCCCCTCCCCAAGCGAAGCCCGAGTTTTAATTCGATGATAGAATACTTTTAATTCTATCTTGAATCCGATTGTTATAGTTTTTAGAGACCCAAAGAATTACTACTATTACTCCATATACGACTTCACGGCCTTCGTACAATTACTTAAAAGCGAGACAAAATTGAAAGCATAGTGGTTTTTCCTTCATCCTGTAGCCTCAGAGGAATTTTATTTTAATAAAGAGGCCACTTGAATTGGCAGACGGCCTATACAATAATCTACCAATTTCAAAATTAACAAAACACTTTCCACGTGCCAGACGAGCTGTTTGAACAACAGAAAGAGGAAGAGAAGAGGTGTGACACGTGATGAGCAGGAACAGAAAGAAAGCACGACCAAAAGGATTCTTACGGGAGGTCCACTTAGGATCAGAGAAAAACAAGAAATTGAAGGTAAATAAGCAGTTGCTCTAGCAACATATCATACGCCTAGTCTGATTACGATTCGGAGTCTTATTGCTTGAATGAAGCGTTTTTTAAAGTTAACCCAGTGAGCAGCACCTCTGCGAACTTAACTTGAGTTGTAAAACTTTTTTATTTCTCCTACGCGTTTCGTGTGACTAGCGCACACTTCTTCAGGGAGTTTTACAATACAACCAAGTATACCTGTATATATACTTAAACACAGTCTACATTTCGCAAAAAACACACCTACGGATTTGCGTATACAAAGCACTCGGTAATGCGTCTAGGAAACAGGCGGGAAAATATTAAAGGTGTGACATATTTTGAGTGTGACATAACTATTTGGGGCCCACAGTTTTAGCTAAAACCTCGTTGCATTATAAAACTTCCTGAAGAAGTGTGCACTAGTCACACGAAACGCGTAGGAGAAATAAAAAAGTTTTACAACTCAAGTAGTTCGCAGAAGTGCTGCTCACTGGCTTAACATTAAAAAATTTAAAAAAATAAAAAAAAAACTTTATAAAATTTAAAAAAAATTTTAAAAATTAAAAAATTCTTTAAAAAATTCTCGCGTTAAAATATCCCATCGGTTCCAGGCGGAATGGCATTTTTTTTGAAGGCTTCTGTCCATATGAACCGATGTTGAGTAAAAGCATTTTGGCCCACTAGACCTCACTGTGCTTACTCTATTGGCATAAAAACGTATGTGCCAATAAGCAACAAGCGTAGTTAGTCCACTACCGCGTTTCTCAACCAGTCTTAAGTCTAAAAATTGCGATCTTTTTCTTATGTTTGTAGATACCGGTCAAAGCAATCAAGCTGCTCTGATTGGTGGAGTGGCTGGCGCTGGTGCAGTTGGTCTGATTGCTCTCATAGCCCTGGCTGTTTTATTCGTCAAGTACCGCATTGCTAGACTGATGATGAATCGAAACAAGGTGGGCGATCTGTACACCACTCAAGATGAACAAATAAGCAGGAAAAATGCTTATGTTCAGGAGGAAGACGTGATCGAAAAGGAAGATTTTTTTAAGACGACTAAAAACTATTTTCCCTTTATCTTTTGTGGAATTACTGTTATTGCATGCCAGTGTACACTTAATTTATAGCATAAGTACATCGCCAAAAATGCGACAAAATGTTTGTTTGCTTCGCATTTGGCTTACAAGAAAGGGTGTACGATAAATCAATAGCGCGTGATTTACTGAGAAACCCAACGTGCACACGTGCTTTAGTGGCTAACTAGTGACAGTACCAACTTGGGTTACTTCTCCCAAAGAAAGGAATTCGTCCCAAGGTTATGCCACTGTGACTCGGCGAATAAGCCGAACTCGACAGAGAACCTTCAGGTACTTTTACTTTCGGTGTTTCACTTTTGTATACGGTTGGGTTTGGTGGTTATTTTTTGTTGCATGTTATATTTCTCGTTTATGTCTTTTCTTGGACCAAAGGAATCCGTTTTTGAATTTCGCGCTTGGAGCACGTGCTCAGTAATTTATTCGTTTTGCTCCTCACAGACGTATTGCGAATCTTATGCGATAATTAGTTGCTTTAGCTTTGTTATGGTTATGCTTGTTTTTTCTTGGATGTTTGGTCAATTAAATCGTTTGAGGAGTTGTTTGTTTCGGTCAAGGACCGATTGCATAATTTAGGCAGCTCGTGAACCTTTGGCTTTGTGCCATGAAATGGCGTAAACTTTTTTTTTTTTTTTTTTTTTTAATAGGATGTTTTATTCCATTACACAACAAAGGCTTTACAAATATATACAATAATATCTCTTTAAGCTTAAATACACAAATAGACAAAAATACAAAAAGCAGAAACTAGAAGGAAGTTAAATTATAAAGAAAAAAGAAATTAGGAAGAGAGAAGAGGGTGCAAGACGTGCGTCATGCTTTTCATTATAGACACCGTATATATAGCCTTATGTTCTTGTTTAGAGCGAGAGAGCTTGGGGTCACGTTCGTCCAGAAAAACAATTAAAAACAAAAACAAACAAAAAAAAAGCTTACAGGAAGGGGGACAAAAGGGTCCATTTTTTCAATTCCAGTTTATTTGGGTGGCCTGCTGTTTCTATTTCAAAGTTTCTTTTAAGAATTTGCTTAAAATTGATCCAACTTATAATTTTCTCCTTCACCTTGCAACACCATACAAAGAACCTTGCTTGCAGGAGACAATAGTTAATTTGTAGCTTCAGGTTCGATGTGTCTGGCCTGAGGCCCAGAGCCGTCGTTATCTCTAGAATGTAAGACTCCTGAACAACTTTACATTCTTTCAGCCAAGCCACAACCTTAGACCAAAAACATTGGGTTTCATCGCAATCCCAAAAGAGATGAGTAAGTGTTTCAAGTTCAACACCGCAAAAAGAGCATTTGCCGCTTTCCTTTAAGCCAATTTTTTGCAAGAAGGAATTTGTGGGAATTCTCCGATGTAACAGCTTAAATTGAAACTCAATCAACCTTGAACTATTAGTACACTGGCGGGTTAACAGGTAAGCTGCTTTCCAATTTATCTCGGTACAATTACAATCCGACATCCATTTTTCTTGACTCTTGGCAGGTAAAGATCCCTTTTTTTCTACAAGGACCTTGTATACGAGTTGACTTGCTTTTTTTGCCTTTTCTAGCTTAGAGGTCATTGGTTCGTGCTTCATCGTTTCCGTTGGGTTATTTCCCAGAGACTTTTTGACTATTTTAAGCATAGAAATAACGCCACAATAGGTAAGAGGGCACGGTGTAAATTTAAATTTCGCCTTAAATTCTTGGTACGAGAGAAAGGAGTTATCGTCTTTTAGCAAATCCCTGACTTGATTAATGCCACTCCTAGACCAGTCAGAATAGAAAAAAGTCTTTTTGGCGATTCTAAACACCGAATTAAACCAAAGAGTTTGAGAATGGAAATGCTCAACCGATTTTAACTGGGGTTCAAAGTTAACTTCGGTCCAGATATTCAGAACTTCCTTTAAGAAAGGGTCCTTAAAATGAACGCGGTTTAGAAGGTCATTTTTGCTCAGGTTGTAAGTAAAAAACATCTTCCCCCCAAAACATTCCAATTCCAAATCCAGGAAAAGTTTCCATTTGCCTTTGTTCTCATCGTCCAAATATTTTTTAATCCAAGAGCACTTTAGGGCTTTATTAAAAGACTCAATGTCCAACATTCTAAGACCGCCATCTTTAAAGTCGTTTATCATAACTTTTCGCTTTATTTTATCGCTTTTTCCGTCCCACAGAAAATCATAGAAAAGGCTATTTACTTCCCTAATAATAGACTCCTTGGATTGAAGGGATGTCAAAACATAAACTAGCTGTGATGCCACAAGGCTTTTTAAAACAACGATTTTCCCGATTAAGCTTAACCTTCGAAGACTCCACGAGGTAAGGCACTTTCTTGCCGTTTCCAATTTTTCGAGAAGATTCAATGATAGGGATATTTGTGGGTCGTTTGAAAACCAGACCCCTAAAGCTTTTACTTTTTGCTCCGGCCATTTGAGGTTCTTTTCTGGAAAGAGAATGACTTTACTGTTAGACATTGAGCCTATCCAGAAAGCTTCTGTCTTTTTGTAATTGAGCCCGAGGCCGGACACGTTTCCAAATGTTTCCAACATCGACAAAGCCTCCTGGAAGGACTTCTCGGAGCCATCTAGTGTTAAAGTGGTGTCATCGGCATATTGGCATAACTTAATTTCGGTGTTTTTAACAATGGATTAGCTCGGATAGCATTTGCTAGGATTTCAGCTGAAATAATGAATAAGTAGGGGGAAAGGGGACAGCCTTGTCTTACACTGCGGGACAACTTGAAGAAATTTCCCGCCCATCCATTGTTCAGAACGCAGCTTTCGGCACCGCTGCAAAAGACATTTATCCAGTGAATCAATGACTGCCCAAAACCAAAATGCTGCAAGGCTTTTCTAATAAAGGGCCATTCTAAAGTGTCAAATGCTTTTTCGAAATCTAGAAAAAGGAGAAGGCCTGGAGTATTTTTCTCTGCACAGAAATTGATCAAACTGTCAATCAAGCGAATGTTTTCTCCAATAAACCTGCCCTTTATGAAGCCCGTTTGATCATAATTGATTATTTTCGGGATCACCGTCTTAATTCGGTTCGCAATAGCCTTGGTCGCGATCTTATAATCACAATTGAGTAGAGAAATGGGCCGCCAGTTCTTAATATAGTAAGGTACCGCATCTTTTTTTGGTAAAAGTTTAATTATCCCTCTTCTTTGCGTCACGGAAAGTTGCCCCATTTCATAGCCATAATTTAGAGCCTTTATAAGCGTATCTGAGATGTCATTCCAGAAGAATTTGTAAAATTCAGCAGGTAGACCATCCGTTCCCGGTGATTTACCTGCTTCCATGCTTGTTAAGGCCGTTAAACATTCGTTCTTATTGAGGACTCCCTCACATACATTCTGCTGATCGTCACTGAGCACGTTTCCTTTTTTGTCGAAAAAAAACCTTAGAAAACTCAGATTCTATCAGGTCACCTTGCGACGAGTAAAGTTTGCTGAAGAAGGATTCACATTCGGCTAGAATTTCCTTATCAGAGAAAACAAACTCCTGGTCACTGTTTTTGAGCTGGCTCACTGTCCCTTGCTTAAAGTGTCTTTTTTCCAAATTTAGGAAGTACTTCGTATTTTTTTCCCCCTCATTGTACCATACAATCTTCGACCTCAAGATCGCACCCTTGGTTCGATGCTCCACTAATTTTTCAAGTGCTTCTCTTTTCCCTTCAAGAGCTTCCGTAATGGAAAGTATTTCAGATACTGTTTTTCCAGCGCGAGACAGTTCAGTTTCTAATTTAGCGATTTCTTTTTCAATTTCCTCTTGGATCTTATTTACTTTCTTCTTTTTCATGGCAGAATAGCTCAAGGAAGACCCTCTAACCTTAAGTTTTATCATTTCCCAGAGAAGGGCTGGGCTCACTGTCGGGTCGTTTACATAGCAAGTTTTGGTTTGGTGTATAGTACTTTTTATCAGTTTAACATAATCTTCATCTGACAAGAGAGATGTGTTCAACTTCCAAAAACCATTCCCCCTTTGATTGGAATGCAAAGAGATTATCAACGTTATCATAGAATGATCTGTTTTATAGCCCGACACTATATCTACGGTTTGTGTTATCGTAGCGATACTCTGACTTACTAGAAAGAAATCGAGTCGACAGTGAATTTCAGGAGTTTTTCGTCGCCAGGTGTACCTTCTGCCGTCCGGATTGAAGGTCCTCCATATATCAACTAAATCAAATTCCGTAAGCGCGTCATACACAACACTTGCTGATTGTTTATGGGTCTTTGCAAGGCCGCCTTTTTTATCCTTTTCCACATCGAGGACAAGGTTGAAATCCCCACCGATTATTACATCATCGCCTTTAAAATCCCTCAGGTGATCAAAAAAATTTGTGAAAAACGACTTGTTGTCATCATTTGGAGCATATAAGTTAGCAATTGTTAAGTAAATACCATTCGTTCTTATATCACAAATTAGAAATCTTCCCAACGGGTCTATATAAGTTTTAAGGATTTGAAAAGTGAAATTGTTATTAAATAGTATACCGACTCCTGCTTTATTACTTGTACAACAGCTGAAGAGGGCCTGATAACCCCATTCAGACGTCCACTGTTGCATAAAGTTATTTGTACAGTGTGTTTCCTGCAACAAATAAATTGAGAATCTTTTCGACCGGAGCCAATTAAAAGTTTCTCTTCGTTTTTCCTTATTCCCCAGCCCTCTCACATTAAGCGAGGCTACTTTAAGATCCATCTTGATTCACGTTATTTATGATAACATCCATGGACATGACGCTCGCCTCCCAGTAAAACAAGCCAAAAAAAAACAGTAACCAACTAATTAAAAGCATACGCAAAAAAACAGACTGTTGAAAAAGAGAATAGCTGTAACAAAGCAAAACGAAAATGTATAGAAAACAAAGACAGCTGAAAAAAGAACTTAAAAGTGATAATTAGGTTCACGGTGCAAGAGGTAGAAAGCGCTGTGGTGGCGCTTAGTGATGTCGAAAGGCGTGATATTTCCAAAAAAACAATGGCTAGTGAAACTTGTTTAAAAGAGTCTAGGGAATTAGCATGGGCACGCGAAAAATTGCATTTTGATGAATGATCATGAAAAGCCCCGCGATTTACTGCAGAAAGAAATATATAACTTTCCAAACTTATCCACAAGCATGCAGTAATAGAAGCAAATAGAAAAAAGAACTGGTAAAAAAGTAAATGTCTACTCAGGGGAAGAAGAAGTGTTCTGATTGCTGTTATCCTTTGATGACAATAAGAAGTCCGGGAGCTTATCCGCTGAATAACTATCGCTATTTACAAATAATTTATTACCTTTGATTGAAACCCGTGTAATGTTCAAGTCTTTCGCTTTCCTATAAGCTGCTCTTAGTTTCCCACGTATTATCGCTGACTCCGCAGACAGATCCTTGTCGATGAAGACAGAGGAAAAGTGTGGGCTTTTGAGTAATTCCTTCTTTCTTTCCCAAACGGCGTCTACATCCCTTCTTGAAATAAAGCGAGCCAGAATCGGCCGTGGACGAGAGCGCTGCGACTGCTCTTCTCCTGCTGCGGCACTGTTGGTATTGCTGGATGAAGTCGGCCTATCCCTTCTGTTACCAACTCGGTGGATGGCATGAAAATTGATCTCGTTTGGGTTCATACCGAGAGAGTTGATAACATCTTTGACTTTGCTTACACATTCCTCATTGGTTTCTCCTTGGTTTTCGGAAATATTATAGAACCGTAGGTTTTCCCTTCTTGAATAGTCTTCTTGTTTAATGATACGATCTTTAAGGGCACTTACTTCTTCATTCAATTTTGCATTCTTCGTCAGCGCACTCGCCGCTTGCTCCTTGAGAGACTCATTTTCTTTCTTAAGACTTTCAATGTCTTTCCACGCACCGTCAACTGACTTCTTGAGGTCGTTGAGGTCACTTTTGATGGCTAGGATGTCTTGCTTGAGCTCTAGCTTTAGCGCGGCCATCTCATTTTCTACTTTGGTAAAACCGTTCTCTATTCTCAGTTGAATGTTTGACAACTTTTCAAGTATCTTGGACTCCTCTTCGGCATCAGTTGAGCTTGACTCACGTGCTCGCTTCTTCTCCTGTGTTTTATTCGGCATGACTTTCAACGATAACTATAACTCCCAGCTCTTCAGGTTCTTGAGTAGCTTTGAAATCTCAAAATGTTGAAAAACTGCCGAAAAAACATCACCTAACTGAGTACACTCGCCATAGTTTCGGATAGCTCAGAGAAGCCGCCTAACCGCCATGACAGTCCGCACCAGTCCCCCACCACTTTTCCACTTGAAATGGCGTAAACTTCCATTTAAAAACAAAAAGGGTTTCAGTCGCGAACCGATGGAGTGGTGAGTCACAGAATTTTGCTGCGCCACGAATTGGCGTGGAAAAGGTAAAATTCGGTCGAGGACCGATAGAGCAATGTGTTGCCGGAGGACATTTGCTCTGTGCCACCAGGTGGCGTGGAAAAGGCAAAATTTCGGTCGAGGACCGGTAGAGCAGTGTGTTGATGACTTTTGCCCTTAGCCACGAGGTGGCGTGAGAAAAAAAAAATTCGGTCGACGACCGACAGAGCAGTGTGTCGGGGACGTTTGCTCTGTGCCACGTGGTGGCGGGAAAAAAAGAAATAATTGCTCGCGGACCAATAGAGTGGGGAGACGGATGCCACGTGGTGCATTAAGATAAAAGGACTGAGAGAGCAGCGTGTCAAGGACTTTTTCCCTGTGCCACGCGGTGGCTGTGACAGGAAGGCTGAGAGAGCATGTGTATGAGAATTCGGTTGAATAACGATAAAGTTATCGTAGGTTAAGGATCTGGTTGCTCTGTGCCACGAGGTGATGTGAAAGAAAATAAAGAGCATTACGGTAATGTATTTATGTATATACAAACCTTAAGAGAGGTACAAGGTATCTCGTTTGAGATTGGAAGTTGGGTTTCTATGGAAACGATGACAGAAGCACAATGTGAAAGTGGGCGTTTGAAATGTGGAGTTGTGTAGTATTTTCTTTGTTAGGTCCTGGCCGGCAGCGGTCGGAGTGCTCAAGAAGGAATTGGACGATTGGAAAAAGAACTGATTCATCGGCAGTTGAATCTGCTCTATCGTCCCTCCAGATGGTGATTTCGCACCCAGCGGCCTTGTTCGACCCTTATGCTGCGATTGCTGCGCTCGATGAAGTGGTTAACGTTAGAAAGGACAAGAAGGGGACAGAGCCACTCGTTTTGAGATAGTGCTAAGGCAGTGCCGCCCGTTGATAAATAACCCAGCCTTTCAGCAGATCCTAATCAAGTTGGTTGCTTCGAAAGAGGAGGATGAGGTGGCAAAAGTCATAGCTAAGCTGAACAAAAGGGCCCGTCCCCGTGAACCAAGGGCCGTTCGTGGGACGGCCACTGAGAGCTCCATACTCCAGACGTAGCAATCGGAGCTCTAGGCCACCGTCGGATAGAAAATGTTGGGTATATAGTGATCCGGACCACATTTCCCGTACCTGCCCGGAAAAACGCATGACCTAAGAGGAGCCAGTTACAGTGATTTGTTAAAATGTGACTGAGGGTTTTCCTTAGAATAAAGAGTTAAGGCACTATATTGGATACGCACGGCTATCTGTTTTCTTTTTATTTTTGTAACTCTGAAATCTCGAGGTTGGAGAAGTGACCCCACAAGCCTTTTGCCCATAGGCATGCCCTTGAGCCCGATTACTCGGGCTACGGTTGGTCATTTTCTCCGAACTCGGGTTTGCAGCCCCTATTAAAAGAGCATCATCTTTTGATCGTTTTCCTTTCGGTATTTTTTGGTTTTAGCCTGAAAAAAAAACGGCTCAGGGAAGAAACAATGACCTTTGTGCCCCTAGAAGCTGAGGAGAGGTCTAAGCAGAGAGAAATACGCTGGATATCCCTGAATGGAAACCCGAGTTCGGAGAAAATGACCACAAGTGATAATTGTCTGGCACATATTCATAGCATTGTTCGGGGAGAAACCCCTAATCTGGGTGACCTGTTTTTTTTTTTTTTCCGCGATCCGGAGACTTTTAAGTCTGGTGAACTCCGCAACCCCATTGATCTCTGGGAAAAAAATTTTGAAAGGGCTTGAAATGACAAAAGACGTGCTTGAATGGTTAGAGCATGGTGTGGACATTAAAATTCATGAAACCTTTTAAGGGATCTTATATAGGCATTAAGTATGCGAGCGCGGAACCTCCGACCAGGGTTTTCAAAAACTACCATTCATGTCAACAGTTTTCGCAGTTTGTCACGGACGCAATTTTACAACGCATTGAGACGGGAGCAATCTGTCTGGGGGAGAGTGGGAGAAGTTAGGCCACCCCACCTTGTCCTCCCGATGATGATCGAGCCGCAGAAGCCAAGGTTATGTATTGACGTAGGGTTCTTAAATCTACGGATGATCGATACCCCCGTCTCACTGGAAAGGCTTGTGGGAGTTCCTCGCTTCGTGTATTCCAACTCTCACATGAGTAAAATTGATGACAAGTCTGGCTATGACCACATTTTGCTTTCCCGTCATTCACAACAGTATTTTGGTATTGAGTGGCAAGGGTAGTGGATGGCTGGAGTTACGCTCCCTTTCGGCTGGAAGAATTCTCCCATGTATATCTAACTGTTGGACTGGGTCCCACGAACTTTTTCAGGAGTTTAGGGGTAGCATGTTCTCTTTATATCGACGATCACTTAAACGGGGAGCTGTTTTCTTCGGTAGGTTTTTGGCCGCGCCCATTATCACAGAGAACTCCTGCATACAGTTATCAATCGGCGGAGGTGGAAATGTACATAGTTTGTACAGTTCTTGTGAACTTGGGTTATTTTCTGAACATCTCCAAATGCGCTCTTGCCCCTGTAATCCGGATCCAACATTGGGAATGATTGTGGAATTTAAAGCTCAGGCCTTTCGCATACCCGAGGACAAGATTAAGATTGCCCCATTACGAGAACAAATACTTTGCGTCAATCCACTGCGTCCTTAAAGCCTCTTCAGAGGTTGATGGGGGAAATGTATTTCCTTCTCGCTGGCCTTTCCGGCGGCAAAATTCTACATTTCTACATTCCGGAAATGGCGATGGCTTCCAAAGGTGGCGAGGTGAATTTGTCCCCGGTTTTGTGAGAAGAGATTGTGTTTTGGAGGTTCTTAGATGGCTGGGACAAAGTGATTCGGCGGAGAAGAGAACGTCACTTAGCTATCTCCTTTACCTCGGACGCGTCGTCCTTCCATTGGGCAGCGGTGACTGGTCTCCTCTCTGGAACCATTTCTGTTGGTGACTACTGGGATGAAGACATAAGGGACGAGCACATAAACGTGAAGAGAAGGTGGGCTGTTCTCGAGGGATTATTGTCCCTTCCCGAAAGCTTCTCCCATTTCAGGATCGATGCGCAGGTAGAAAGCATGGTGGTTTTCCATGCTTGGTCGGGATGTGGGCCACGTTCTAGAAAGTTAACGCAGATTTCGCGGCTCATTTTCCAGTTCCAGGTAGACAGAAATCTTTCCCTTAACATGTTTTTGTTCTTCACACTTGAATCGAGCGGATTGGTTTTCCGGACGACTGTCTCGTTCTGATGCTATGCTTTCCCCTAAATCGTGGGAAATTGTGCAGCGCTATTTTGGGGGCACTAAGTGTCATGATCTTGACCTGATGTCGATAGACTCGAACGCTCAACGTGACAAGCAAGGGAACCCGTTGAGGCATTTTACGCCCTACCCTACTCCTAAGTCGTCGGATGTCAATGTCTTCAATCAGGACCTCTCTGTTTGCGATGGTAACCGTGTTAACGCCTACGTGTTTCTACCATTCTCATTGGTTGGCCCTCTTTTGCGCTTCATTGCGTCAGAAAATGCAGTTGTTATAATGGTGGTACCGAAGATGTCCCCCTTGCCCGGGTGGTGGCCGTTATTGAACGTGTTGGCACCTCAAAAGAGTCTTGGTGTCCAAGAAAGGGTCAGCTGATGCGCTCCTTTTCCCTTCAAAACATGGCTTTGTACTTGGTTTATCTCCCCCACCATGGACGAACCACGTCGTGAACAGCCCAAACGCACAAACCTCTTTCTTTCAGTCTCTGCCGATGGTACCCAGACTTTTCTAACCATCAGTATCGTGCCCGGTTTGTTCCAAACCCAATGATTATGACTTTAGCAACTGTCAGAGGTGTGGCTATCAACTTTAAAAGAGGGCCTGCCAAACCATGACGGCACTTCAAACCTTTTTGCCCTTAAGCGTCATGCAGACTCATCTGTATGCCCAGTCACTGCAGTGGAGGTCTACATTAGTTTGTGCAGTTTATTGAAGATCCCTATTTTACAAGGATTCTTGTTTAGGCCCTTGAACCCATCGGGGGAGGATATTCAGGTCCCTTTTGAGACGGCCGCGACACAAGCGCGACTCTCGATGTGCGCTAGTCAGATAACAGCCTTTGCTAATCGAAGCGTCGCCCTACATTGCTTGCGAAGTGGCTGTGCAATTTCTCTGGCAATCGCTGGAACAAAGCTTGATGCAATCATGGATCACGTGGGTTGGAAGTCCCCGTTCACTGCTTGACCCTGGTGGAGCTGCTGACGCCTTGTCTTCTTTAAAAATAGATTTAGCGGATTTTTACAAGGAGCACAATAATTTGCATGGTTTTACTAAAGCATTCTAGTAGATTCCGTTGTCTCTTGGGTGCTGTTAGTGACAATTCTTGTTTGAAGGCGTTTTGAAGATCAGTTAGGGTTGGGGAAATTAATTTAGTTAAGGATTGGGTAGGATAACAGGACTATTTGGTATATCTATCTGGATTAGCTAGGGGATTCTACGGCGATAGGCGTCGTCTGGGGTGACCTTCCCATAACTAAATGCTAATGAGTATGCAAGAAGGATAATGGACTATATTAAACCACTCTATACAATACTGTTGCCATGGGAGGTTCCTAATCATCATATCTTGGAAATCCTTACTTTCACACATTTGTTCTATGGGAAAGGTGTTCACACTTTTCGAGTCACAACCCTTTTTGACAGGTCAGGTGACCTACACCAAAAAAAGCCTAAACTTAAACGACAAAAACTTTTGGTTCTTGAAAACATTGCGAATATTTAACGATCAACGAGATGAATTAGTATGGAAGTTATGTCGTCATGAGTACGCATATTTACACATTTTGTGCTGTGATTGTTCTATTCTTGGTAACAGCAGTAATTGAATTTTTAAAATTCAGGTGTTTATCCTCAGACATTTAACCATTCTAGCGGCACAAAACGCTGCATAACAGCGTATGACAAAATACCATCTACAAAACTCCCTTAGCAACAACGCCAGATCTGTAGTTGAGTCTCCCCCTACGGTGCCTCGAATGAGAAGCCACAGCAAACAATTATTACATCCCCTAACCACATCCCCTAACGACTAACCACATCCCCTAACCACATCCCCTAACGACTTAAAAGCATTTTACTTTTACAATATAAAAAGAGTTTTCAAGGATCGTACACAATGCACGAAAAATCGAAACACACACTGTCCTTTTACTCTTTAGATACACCAAGAAATAGTGACGAAGTTCGTTGACATGATACTTTGCTCGCTGATCAACTTAAGGACCTAGGAGAACAGTATTTCATTTCGATCATTTCATTTTTCATACGCTTTGAGGACTAGCCTGAGAAAACAGCCGCCGTCTCGCGAGGTCGCTACTTGAGCCCTCGCAAAACGTCTGAGTAACGAGCGCAGAAATTCCATACGTATGACGCACCACTACCCAGATCTAGGTAGTGCTTCTGATTGGTTGAAACGAAATTCCCTCGCGTTTGAACTAATCAGAAGCACTACCCAGATCTGGGTAGTGGTGCGTCATCCGTATGGAATTTCTGCGCTCGTTACTCAGACGTTGTTTTGCGAGGGCTCAAGTGGCGACCTCGCGAGACGGCGGCTGTTTTCTCAGGCTATTTGAGGACATGAAAAAAAAAATACTTCTTCAACACATTTTCCATATAATGTACGAACTCTGCTTTGTGATGCAATCTGGATTCTTTTCCCAAAAGCCTTGAGGTGGCCGAACACAGTTGTCTTGTACCTAAGCGTAAATTCATCGTCATTTTCAAACCACTAGCAACTGGGAAGTCAAAATTGGCAAGATGCAAGTTCAGCTAAAAAGGATTATATTTTGATATGTTTTATTGGACTAGGTACCGTTACCATGGCAACATAGCTGGTAGTAAACCAGCATTAAATAATGGGTTTGATTTATTTTCGGAAAATCCAGTCGTTAGATTTTTTCCGTTATTTGTCTCTAGAAAACTCAGGAAAATACTGGCCTATTGACACTGGTCTCGTGAAATTTTGACAGAGAGATCTTCTGTTATTTTGTGTTTTGCATTTTAATGTTTTCCGAACATCTCCTCTGTCAGATTTCAATTTTTCCTTGCAAGCGAGTTAGGCGTGTTCTAAACTATTATTCTACCAAATTTCATGAAATTCTAACGAGGGGTTCCGTAGAAATCAGTGCATTTCCACTAAATCGTGCAGTCACAATTTTCTGGTTAACTGCGCATGCGCTGCATTTGACAGGGTTCTCGATCCTTCTCGATCCATACAAAAAATCCCAGAAAGGCAGGGTATTTTCCAATAGTATTACCTTTATTACATTGAAAAACAAACGTTTTTGACACATAACAAACTTTTTGATTGTTAAGACGGAAAAAACACTTGCACAATCTTCGCTGAACAAAATGAAATGATCGCTGTACAGGCGCCATGTTTGTTTTTCTCAAAGCCTTGTGCGTGCGCTTATTCACGTCAGCAGTACAAATCGTAGAGCGCACGCAAACTGTGTTCAGACACCTTAACTCAAGAGTCATTCAAGCGACTTAAAAAAGGGTTGCCATCACCTATTTCAATTCACACCTTTACAGAAATGACAATATGGAGTGAGTCTTGGTACTCAAGTGCTCTTGAAACAAAATATGGTTCAAAATATCACGAAACCAAGACAGACTCTCGGCAAAGTAACTGGTACACAATTCCTTGGTAACGGCCATAAAAAGACACGTTGTCTCTTGTTAATTGACACAAAATGTAGCTAAAGGTAAGAATGGACGGGTCGTATAAATTACGGTGTGTGCCTTCCTGGCAGTGTGCCCTATTCTAGCGTTGCCAATTATGTGAGTGACCGAGGCTAGATCACGCTGTTTTAACATTGTTTGTTACAACTGTACAGTAAGGGTCACAAGGAACGCTACATCTATGTATTAAATAAAGTAGTTTTGTACTTTTTTATTGACTGCCCCTGATTTTCTTTTTTGCATTTTCTTTTTATTTTAATTTTTTGTTTTGTTTTGTTTTGCAGGTGTATGTTTTTTTGTTTTGTGTTGTTTTTTGTTTTTGTTTTGTTTGTTTGTTTGTTTGTTTGTTGTTTGTTTAGATTATTGCTGTTGTTCTTTTGATATTTCTTGATTTTTTTTTGGTTGTTGCCGTTTCCTTGTACTTTTTGTAAAGACCAAGAAACGTAAGCACAACCAAACACTTACTAACAGATATAAAAAAATCCCTTCTAAGAAAAACACAAGTGGAATTTTCCCGTTTTAATTACTTCGTTTTTCTTTTTCGCTTTTGTGTTTTTTTTTCCTTTCTTTTCTTTTTCTTTGGGGGGGAGGGTTCTTTTAGTTTCACGCTTGTCTTTTTGTGTTTTTCCAAACCCACGACATCATCCCCAAAATTATTTGACGTCAAATGAAATGGAGTCCACAGCCATTCAAACATGGGGCTTAATTATTTTGTGGATTACTGGCTAAGATAAAATATTCTCTGGAGCAACACGAGTGCTTTCGACCGGAAACATCGTAAAATTAATGCTTGGAATACAGCTTTCTATTAGCAGGATAAGCACACACGTTACCTACGAACTTCTTAAGTTAAACAGCTGTAGCTGTGTTTGGTGCGGTGCACCTTTTAGCCTTGTAAAACTCACAAATCTGTTTGCCAATATCACTCCGTCTCAGATCATAGAGGACACGTACAAATTCTCTCAGGGAGACAACCTCCTCTGATGTACCTAAAAAACTTAACAAACACCTAGTTGGACTTCCCCCTTCTCGGTCTTCTTCGCGCTTCAGCTGTCCAAGGTCTTCAACAGAAACTCCAAGCTTGCGACCAACGTGATACCAGTGTTTGCAAAAAGCTCGTTTTGCGTCCAACTTAATGATGAGCTCCTCCACCTCATAGGGGATGCCATCAATTTTAAGTTCTGCAAATAGAGCAACAACAAAATTACAGAAGTTGATTAATTTATATCGTTATACAGTTTCCTGTGGATCATGTGTCGGTTATTTCGTCCCAAACAAAGGCATGTTATTGGTTCCAAAACTGGAATTACACCACGGCACTAGAAGAACTCGTAATGTACAGACCAACGTTCAAAACGTTCCTTGGGAGAACCAGTGGTGATGTTTTTTCTCTTCTCTCTCTCTTTTTTTTTGGAGGGGGGGGGGGGGGGGGAGGGGCAGTTACATTTAGTTAAAAAAAAATTCCATCATCTTGATAGTTGTCCCAACAAGTCGCTTACTTCAATGTTTACTTTTTATGGTCACTCTGTACATGTAATTCAAGATGCGTCCACCATATGGCGTAATCATCATATTCAACATTTATTATCGACGCCAAAGGAAAAAAAGAAGTTGTTTTCTTTTGTTGTTTCACCTAAACCACCTGCCTAGAGAACAGGGTTAATGTAAATGTTTCATTTACAGTGGATCAACACGTACATACTAAACTAAGTGGAAACATGATTAAACTGGAATAACATGGTTAACATGGTTAAAAATCTCTACTGGCAATTGGAGGCTAACTGGTTATATCACAAGTGTGGCTGAGGAGTCGAACTCAATAATAATAATAATAATAATAATAATAATAATAATAATAATAATAATAATAATAATATCCTTGTTTACTTGTCAAGTGATCTAGCACCCTGAACACCATGAAACAACTACAGCTGGCAGCCAGACCGGGATTTTAAACAGGGACCTCCTGATTTCAACACTAGCAACCATTGGGCTGGTTTCCATATGATCGCTGGAATCGCTCCAAAAAAAAGGCCAGGGATAGTCGCGATTAAATGGAAACCACCTCTTTAGCGATCACAGCAATCCTTTTAACGGTAAATTTCATAGAGTGCACTGCGTCCTAATCCCATTCCAAGGTGGCGACAAACAGCGTGGCAGACTTTACGGAAGAAGTACAGCAGTGTAAATGCTTATGCAACACGTTTCGGAGGACAATAAATAGATGAAGGTCAATTACTGGACAGCAATTAGCGAACAGTTCGACATATCTGCCGAAAATGACAATAAGAAGTCTAAAAACACAAAGAGAGCAAACGGCAGATTTTTGAGAAAGGAGAAAACGGCACAAAACAGTGCTATCTGGTTCTGGTTGAATTTGAGAAATGGCGTGAACGACGTTGTTTTATCTAGGTCCCCACGGCTTTTCTTTTCCTTTCGCCAGTGATCGTAGTGATCATATGGAAACCACTCAGCGATGGAAGTCGCAATGATCGCTCAACTAGTGCAATTAAATGAAAGCTGGAAGGTGTACTCAGACTATTGGCATTGTCGAGTTCAACTCGGTTTGCAGCTCGGTTTGCCAAGCGCCAAAAAATGAATGAGCGGGAAGGGATTGCCTCGGTACTAAGGTGCCTTAAACCAATCAACGCTGTTCTTATATCAAGATAATTACCTGTCGTACATAGTGATATACTGTAATACATTAAAATAACGTATGCGTTTAATTTGATGCATCTGAAATTCGACGTCTCAACTCACACGCTTTTCAGACGTTGATCCGTCTGGCCTAGACAGATACAACGTCTAGACGAATTTAATTATCAGTATGTGAAAAGTACACTGTATAAGACACTACAAAATGATTTGTACGTGAAGCAACTACTAAGCCCCTTTGAAGGGTATAAAAACCATATACACTGTCAATTTAAAAAAAAAAAAAGCAAGGTGTAGGAATCAACAAAAACAAATTTACCCTCAGGAATGAACTTCAGTTTTTCCTCGAAGGCGCAGAGGCAAGGTTGAAGACTTGATATATCAAAATTCGCTCTACCTCCTCTACCTGCAATAAAGGAAACATTCACACAAAATGATCCTTACATTGGTAATTATCAATTTTCATCAATAATAGTAGTCATTATAATAAAGAATTATTGGGAAAATTATTAATTGTAGTTTTTAATTGAGGGCGACAAAACCAAAACCACAATTTGAAAGGAAAGTTATTAACGTTTGGTTTTGTTTCTTTTTGTTGTTGTTGTTCTTTTTTCTTGTTTGTTTGTTTGTTTTTTATGGGGGTGGGGTGTGTTCTTTGTTCTCGTTCGTTTGTTAGTTTTTTTTCCCTCAAGGAAGCATCCCTCTTCATAGGAAAATCAAAAAGAATTTAGGCTCGTAATGCCATTCTAACCAGACACCTAGTCTCCTCCCTTACTAGGTCCCGTACATATGGATACAACATGTCCATTCAACAATGTTCAACATTGAGAAAATTAATTCCACATGTTACCCGCGTTCTAAAAACGTTTAACAACATAGTACATTACATGTACAATTATGTATTGTAGCACAAGATTAAAAAAAAAACGGTTAATAAAATACATGTAAACTTGAAAGCTAAAAGATACATGTACATGTATAATACATAATTAGTAACCCATATGTCCACGTAAGGGGGTTAGTTTCTAAAGGACCCAAGCAATCTATTACATGTAAGTACATGTAGAGGTGTATTACATGGTTCCGCGAAGATTAACCTCTTACTAACTGAACGCAAGGGCCGTACTGAGGAATATTGGTCCGAGGTCGTGTCAGTACGGACCGAGCGTAGCGAGGTCCGTACAAAAACGGCCGAGGGCCAATATTCCCCAGTACGGTCCCGAGCAAGTGAAGTTAGTAAGAGGCATCATTTTTCGTACGAAAAAACACTTCCGGTAGTTCATTCAAGTCAATTTCCGGCGCGATGTCAAGGAAAGAAGCCAGCGATTTTATCTGGCTTTCGAATCAGTTTCATGATCGTTGCTGTCGATCGGGAAAAACTTGCGTGACTCTTGAATGAAAACTGCTCTGCTTCTATTATATGTGTCAGTTTTTCGTCGTCCTCTATAACACAAGATAGCTTTATTTGAAAATACTCCTTCGTTATGGGCGGAGACAACTCGGGAAGAAGGAGAAGAATGAAAAGGCCGCGATAAAATCTCACAAGCGTGCTTCTCAAGCTGGAAATTGTGGCAGCGTGTTAGTCTGTAATGTGAACAAAGAAAAAAGACACTGGAAATTATCTCTCCATCAAATGCCGCAAGTTGTTTGCTTCCGTGGCTTTATGGAGAACTTTGTGGATGCTGAGAGTAAATTTTCGTCGCACCTACGAAAGTTGTTTTTAGCGTGAGCTAGAGCAAGAGCGGACTTGTGAACAAGCTAACATTATTTTCAAGGATGTCCACTATATTTACAAGAGCAAAAATCTCGCTGAGGAATCAAGGTACACTGTTAGTTTAATACATGTACGTGTAGCTTTAATTTGTTCTTGTGGAAAGCGCTGGCCAATATTAAACTAGACAAGAAGGTGATCGTTTGCTTTCGGTTTGCAGTTGCCGATGAAAGCCGTTTGCTAGTTGTTTTGCAGTTTTTTTTTTTCGCCGAGAGCTTTTCTTGTGAGAAACGTACTCTTTTGTTAATGCTGAATTTTAAAAATTATTGTTTAGGTCTTGGCCGATTTACTCGGCTCTTTACAGCTTACAGTCTACAGCCGTACAAAAAAACAATAAACACACAGTCACTGAAGAACGTTGGCCATGCTTTTAACGTTGGCCATGCTTTTTGATTCACTGCTGGCGAATCTTTTGCTTATATCAAAAGTCGGTAAAGTTAATTGAAGAGCGCTTTTTCTAAACATACCTGTTTGCCTTGTTCATTTGTTTTCTACCAGCTTTTTTTTATCTTCTTGCGTTTTCGCAGTTTGAATTTTGCGGGAGTGGAAGCACGAAAAAAATATCCAAAAAGGATCGTTTCCATGGTAATGGTCCGTACTGTAAAATCCCGACCGAAAACTAACCAATCAGAACACTCGATTTAGACTGGAGAATTGCTTGCCGTATAACAAGAGAATTTATTTTTGACTGGTGAAAACAGCATTTTACGAGTGCAGCGAGTGAGTAAATTATTGTATTTTGCCACAATATATCCTCAATCCGCCAAATAATTCTCCTTGTTTTGTATTTCACTGACAAACTTTGCACTAGCAACAGTGTGCACAAAAGCAGGAAATGATATCCTCACTTAAACTGCCTATGAAGTAAAATCTAAGTTAAGCTTATTTGAAAGGCCTTTCAAAGTGAAGAAGGACGGTGTTTACTGTTTTGTAATATAATGATCTATTCTAGAGATATTCAAGCCAGCTCCCAGTTGGCTTGATGGCTCAATTGGTTAGAGCGCTGCACCGGTATCGCAGAGGTCAGGGTTCGAATCCCGGCAAGCCTGATTTTTCCAGGCTTTCCCGGATATATTACGAACCAATAAAATAACCAGCTCCCAGTTGGCTTGATGGCTCAATTGGTTAGAGCGCTGCACCGGTATCGCAGAGGTCAGGGTTCAAATCCCGGCAAGCCTGATTTTTTCAGGCTTTCTTTTCGCAACTGCATAAGTTGCGTTAATAACTGCGAGGATCTTCTTTACCTTTATTTGTTCATTCCGCAGTTCAAATAATTATATGAATTTCATATATTCATAATTTCATCAAGTTTTTATGTTATGCAAATTAGAAATTGATGACGTCATAGGTGGTTACAGCATGGAGACAAATCACAAAATGAAGTGTAACTCAGGAAAGAATGGATGAAGATAATTGAAACTTGGCGCTACATACATGTAGTGTCGTGCATTAAGAAAGACACAAGATGAGGCATATTGTGATGTTGCCATGGCAACAATCTTGGCTCCAGTCTCTTTTTGCTCTGAACCAAAAATTGCCATTTGTGACTCTATAACGAGAGAAAGAAGGACCTGTTGACAACACACACAATGCCCTTACTGTGCTTAGTTTCCTCATTAACCATTAAGCAGTGGACGATGTTTGTTAAGCCTAAAAAGGGAATGTCATTCTCGCAAGAAAGAGGCCAGGAAGCTCAACTGTTGCATTGGCAACATCACAATATGCATTACAGTGTGTCTTTCTTAAGGTACATTACTGCTGCCAAGTTTCAGTTGCAACGCCTCAATATTTCCAGAGATACGTACATCCTTGATTTTATGATTTGCCTCTATACTTACACTGTAAACCACTTGTGACGTCATGATCATCTCTAGAACGAGAGGGGATTTTGCAAAAAAGAAAACGCCATTCTCCTTCACTTTCAAAGGCCTTTCAAATAAGTTTAACTCAGTTTTTACTTCATAGGCACTTTAATGAGTGCAGGGCGGTAACTTAATGAAACTTACAAGTTTGTACTAAGTTATACTAGTAATTACTGTAATTTCACCAAACAATGTCAGTTACATGTAATGTGGTACTACTTTGAAGAACTACAGCCGCACAGGTGTACATGCACAATACTGTGTGTACATTATCTTTGACATATCACTGAGCATTCGGTCAGTATAAATCACAGACTGCAGAATATGGACTTTTTATAAAACATGGACTAGGTATGAAACACAGACTACGGACTGGATTAGGGCTAGGCCTGGGTATAAAAAGCGAACTACCTCAAACAACTTGTAATTCTGCAAACATATAATTACACTTTGTTTGGAGTGCCCAGTGTGGAGTGCCCACTTTGTTTGGAGTGCTCATCGTGACTTTTCGTATCGACTTGAAAGTTGATCACAATTCTATATGATGCACTTCAAGCCAGCGTTTTGCTGATCAAGAGCATTTGCTCCATCAAATGATCCAATTTACATGTACCATGAGTGCTTGGGTTCAGTTTTTTTTTTCAAGCTGTATACTTTAACTCTAAATTTATCCATAAGTTTTTACAGTATGTAAATAGAATAGAAAGAAATATTGTGAATCAATCTGTTGGTCCGTGAAATTTCGACTGATAATTCCTCACCAATAAGGGGGCCAGAAGGTGAAATACAGTTTACAGGATTTATTTCAGTTGAATCTACAATGTAGCTGTACATACGAGGTAGATCGATAGCTTACCACACATAGCAGATCCAACTGAACCGAGACAAAAAAAAATGTTATTTAATCCCAATTTGCAGATGTGAACATGACACTGATTTGACGAGGGGAAATTTAGCCGCCATACTATGCAAAAACCAATGTTTTTGATATGAGGCTAGTTAGATTTAGTGTCACAATGACAAATACAGTAGACTAAAAACTTTGTAGATTCTTGATTCTTATTTCCTGACAGTTCAAGTATCCCAGTCTCCACCCTTTGTTCATTTTCATTAACAAAAACTAAACAGTTATTTGAGCTAGTCCACCCTTTGTATCCAGTCCGCATTTTATACTGACTGACAGAGCATTCACTAAGGCAATGAGTCTTAAAGAGATTGTATGTTAAAGTGCCTATGAACTAAAAATTGTTTCGCCTAAATATGATAGTTTATGACTCCCTCAGTCTAAATATGTAAGTTTTGTTGAGTAGAACCCTTTGCATGGGATATTTTTCCAGCCGCAAAGTTCAAATTTGGCACCCAAAATGTGTCTCCATTTTGCGCTCGGCTAAAACCATCGCATTACAAGCCTGTGACGTCACAAATCGCGCAGAAGACAAGAGTGTTATGGCTGACAAGAGGGTTTCCAGAAGAGAAAATACTTTGGAGTGACTCGTGGGCCCAGGATTGTAAGCTACAAGGGCAGGATTCGCACAATGAGAGCATGTGTGTGTCGTTTCTTAAAAGGAAACGAATTAAGGAGAGAAGCGGACTCATTTGAACTGTGTTCAACTTGGTAAGAATTCGATTCGACCCGCATTACAGAGCTGCTTCTCGGAAAAGCCGCAGCATTTGAATGTCGCGTTAATATATGTAACTTCTGCCACTGTTGGATTAGTTCTACTAGTAACAGTTATCGCTATTCAAGATTAAAGATCGAGATAAAGAAGGTTTTCAATATTTGGTCCACAAAACTATTGCTATATGCATCTGTCCACTATACCTAAAAGCATCCAAGATCTACAACGCATAACTGTGCTACATTTAGTTTTGTTTACATTAACGTTTTTTTTGGAAACTACATGCAATATGTTTCTCAAATTGGATGTGCACCATAGAGTTTGAAGGCCAAGGGATAATAATGAACGGAACTGTCTTGACCAACAAAGAGACAAGACGTTTTAGTTAATCAGAGATAGCTATAGGAATATTTATAACTCCCTCGTGTACAACATGTTTCGTCAAATAAAAGGAAGCAGTTCTGCAGCTCTGCATTGATAATTTTTATTGCAAGTCACTCTGCTTCCACTGCATTTGATTTATGTGGTCCTCTTTAAACATTTCAAAGCACCATTTCAAGCAGATTTGTGCCTCTCTTCTTGTTGACCGTCCTCCCGTTATCTCGAGAGGACCATATAATATGAAATTTCACATGCCACACGTAACACCGTCTAATTGACCCTTCTGCCGCACAGTCTTGGCGATGTAGGTTTAATTTGAATTTATGGCATAAGTTATTTAATCATTTTTATTACTGAAGGGCAATGAAAATATGTGACCTTAATTTCCCATTATTTAAGTTTGTGGCAGACTTTGTATTGGAAATTCCTCACACACTGAATTGTCTCAGTCTCTTCTTGACTCATTCCCTGTACCCAAGAAAGCTACCACACAAGCCACCTAGTTAGCCAACAGAAAATCAATAATGAGGTTTCAAAATGGGCCTTTTCGATCTCGTTCTCCGCCTTTAATTTGTTGCCCCAATAATAATAATAATAATAATAATAATAAATTTTTTCCCCAAAAATTAGCTGCATAGGCTACATTCCCACCCTATGCATGCTATTTAGAGACATAGCATATAAATGTCTTGAACTGCTTTAATAATAATAATTATATATACAAAGGATAGTCCCATCAGTGTAAAAACACTGGTAACGAAGGGAGTTCTGTTAATAGATAAGTGTCTAAGATAGTAAAATACGGTACATATCTTCAAACATTAATAGTGGCATGCATGGTTACGTAGCAGAGGCCTGATGCAAACACGAGAGTGTTAGGAGAATTCAAAGGTTTATGCGAATTTGTCCGAACATAGACTCTTAGACATTTGTAACTGAAGAGCATATCTCTTAACAACAAAAAAGGCTAATACATGCGTAATGTGTACAGTGTACTGGGAGGGTACTGTAATTTAAAGGGTTTATGGATCCAAGGGAGCTACCTTAACCTCTCCACATCTCCCCCCCCCCCACCTTAAATAAAAATAACAAAAAAATAATGAAACTACACACACAAAGAGGGCAATTTCTACTTGACATTTCTGGCATGCTTCATGGAATCGGAATGGGTGTGTGTTTCAATGAAAATGGCACTTCAAAATGTACTTCTGGAGCAAATTACATATGCATCTCAGTGTTGAGAGTGACCCAAGGGAGTTATTGTCATATGAGACCAGTATACAAAGGGAGCTCAGACCAGGCCCCAGTTGTTCAAAAGGTTGGATAGCGCTATCCACCGAATAAATCACTATCCAGTGGACAAGTGTTAGGGAAACCAATTGCGTTATCCACTGGATAGAGATTTATCTGGTGGATAGTGCTGTCCAACTTTTGAACAACTGGGGCCAGTATAACTGGACAGGTATGGTTAAGCTTATTTACATGAGACCAGCATCATGAAAGTATAAGTGATCACATAAAGCCTGTAAGAACTCAGCACACTCGCTCTCACCTGCCATAGCATGTCTCCACAAAACTGGTATGAACCAAAATCC
This sequence comes from Siderastrea siderea, assembly GCA_964030785.1. NCBI lineage: Eukaryota > Metazoa > Cnidaria > Anthozoa > Scleractinia > Rhizangiidae > Siderastrea > Siderastrea siderea. The sequence continues at coordinate 53,277,772 of OZ034966.1, read as the reverse complement.
TCAAGCAAATTGCTGAACAGAAGGACAAAAATCTCAGCTGGTCTAATATTGTGTAGGAAATTACTCAAACCAGTTCATGTAGTCAGAAGTGATGGATTATTACAAGGACAAAGCTGGTCACACTAGTCTGAGTTTGCACACGTGTATCATACAATGTCCACCTTTATTTATCACAGTCATCATCCTCATAGCACCTCCAGGTGGAGTAAAAGACCACAAATGAGCACCATACTCAAAAATTCTTATTTATTTCAGCTTTGAGACACTCCCTCATGAATGGCTTGAAATTTACAACAATAAAAGCACTGCACTTCCATTTGAAAATCATTTGCAGCTGCTGATTATGATAAATAAATCACGCTCTTTAGAAATTACTGTTGATGTCTCAGCCATTAGCCTTGTTGTAATATTTCAAGCAAATTTTGGGTATGCTTATCTTCAATGTATAAAATACTTCCTGCTAACCAATAAGTTTATATCAGTGTTCTCTCTGAAAAAGTCCTCATTCGAAAGAACCGAACAATGAGTCTATCTTTCTCTTGGCGCGAAAATCTAAGAAAAGATGAACAAATTAAGTTACAAACAAGTACACCATAAACAGCCTTGAACTTGTCTGGTATCAGTTTGAGTAAAATAATTGAAGCACATACAATGACGCTCTGAACAAAAGAAGTAAAGTCAAGGCTGTGTCAATCTCTCGTTATTAACACATAAAGGTACTGACCATTCAATTCTGGGAGCTTCTCCTTCAAGCCAGTCAAGCCAGTACAGCTGAAAGTTAGTCAATCCCAACAATTCAATTCGCCATCTTGCTTCGCGCATGATTGTTGTTGTTGTTGTCGTCATTGTTTAGGCTTTATCCACGGATGACAAACCCAAAAACTGTACATCTTCAAAATCACTTCGAGCTGAATCTTCAGTCGTCGGTAGCTTTCATTGTATGTCAATGTTAGCGAGGAAAATGTAAGTTTCATCCCTCAAACACTTGACAACGACCAAAGAGACAAACATTCTGTGCGATTTGTGACGTCATAAGGCCCGCTTCCTCGGCCAACTCGTTCCCAGTCTTCGGAGACACAATTTTGGTCATTTTGGGTACTTTCAACGGCAAAATAACGGATTTTTGTTTCTTGCCACCCAAATTCTCTTGCCATTTCGGAATTAGCACATAATGAACTACCAAAATGTGCAAAAAAAATTTTTAGTTCATAGGCACTTTAAGAGATTAACATACCTGTGGATGAAGTTGCACCACGCAAGCAGCACAAAGGGTTTTGCTGTAATGATCTGAATGATCTCCTCCCTCTTTCTCTTTTGTAGAGCCAAAGCAAAGCAATGATTATAACTACTGCTAATAACACCACACCACATATTAGCACAATATAGAGAATGTCCAAGGAACAACTGCACTTCTTTGTTTCCAACTCTTCCAACACATGAGATTGGTTGGTACACACGTGAGATCGGTTGGTACCAGATGTTGCATTCTTCTCAAGGGTCAAATTGTCACACTGTTGTGAAGACCACACTTTGCAATGCAACAACCCTCTGTCTCCAATAACTACACCAATATGTAATGATATGCACTGTGGTTCAATGTTCTCAGGATAAGCTCCACAGCACTCAGTGCATGGATAGCACTGCTGATCAGTGACATTGAAATAGAATTCACTTGAAATGCACCTGTTGGAGCACTCCCTGTCTCTGCCAAGAGTGCAATTCAAAAGCACCTCTTTGTTCTGACACAATGTACATTGTTGACATGTATAATTATTCTTGACATTAGAAAATGAACCACCAGGGCATTCTCTACATTCAATGTCAGTATCTTCTGGGTATGACAACCCTGGACGCACCGATGGCTCTTGTCCATCATGGCAATCAGGGACTGGCCAGCAGTGAGAAAATGAATGGTCTCTGCGATTATACAACTCAACTTCAGTTTTATTATTGCAGTGACTACCATTTGCAATAGCCAACAGAGCCTGAAAAAAATAATAATAATCAGATGATTTTGTTATCAACAATAACTATTAATATAATTAACTACGCAAAGAAAAAACTACTTGTGCTATACATTCGTTTCTTTAGTTATGACAACACCCTGCAGTTTTTAACCAAGGACAATGCACATACACTGCATCATATTGTCTACACTCCGGTTCAATTGAATATACTAAACATTTATTTAGAATGCTCTAAGTGAGGTTATCAAAAAAATGTATTAAATAACAAAATAAAACATTTTTTGTGCCCAATACCGGCCTCATCCCTTACATATAGCTACATGCAGACAAAAAGCCTTAAACTCAGAAGGAAAGCTCCATCACCTCTGAATTATACACACGGTTGGTTTCCAAGCTAACCAGTAATGCATGGCAGATGCTGAAGTATACTGTAACAGCTATGCAGTGGACATATCAGTATCAGATGTTGAATATTCTCAAAAACACACAAGTAACGATAAAACGTGCATAACCGTCAAGGGCAAGACTACGTATAATGGAGTCTGAAAGTCTAAAACTCCTAGGCGTAACAACTGATACTAGATTGAATTTGAATGAACATATCAACTGTGTATGTAAGAAAGCTAGTCAGAGGATTAGCGTGTTGATGAGGCTAAGGAACTTAATACCTACTATGGCCAAGTTACAACTCTAAAAGTTGGCCATTCTTCCTCACCTCACACACTGTCACCTAGTGTGGCACTTTTGTAGGGCCTCAGACACTCAAAGGCTAGAGAGACTACAAGAACGGGGATTGTGGGCCATTTTTAGGGACAGACAATCTAACTACCAACAGCTTCTAGATAAAGCAAACTTACATGTACCAAATCTCTATAACAGAAGGCTACAAGACATATGTATTCTAAAGTATAAAGTAAAAGATAACTTGTATCCCAGGACAATTTGTAATTTATTTCAGGCAAGCAACCACACTTATCAATTAAGACAAACCGACTTCGCGTTCCCCAGATTTAACACCATTGCCTATGGGAAGCACTCGTTAACTAAAGATTCCTTGGTCCTAAACTGTGGAGTAACTTCTCCAGTAAGGAGAGACTTGCGAGCAACCTTATAAGGCTTTTAAGTCACAAATAAGAAGGCGTGATCTATCGAGCCTTCTAGAAGACAGATGCATGGGCATCTACGTAATTCTTACAATGCAGTTTCTGTAAATATGTAAATATAAATTGATTATTTAAATTAGTTTTTATGTATGTAGTCTTGTAGTTATTTTATGTGTATGTGTCACAGTTAATTTTACATTAATTTTTTTCATTGTTGTTATAGTTATCTTATAGTTACCCTTAACTGTTAGTTAGGTGTCCCCTATTAGCAGGGGGATTCCCCCCAGCTAGACACTTTTAGACACGTTAATAAAGTTTCTATTCTATTCTATCAAGGAAAATACAGGGTTCACACAGAAACTCTGAAGGAAAATTCCAAGACTTTCTCATGATTATTCTAAATGATGACTTTTGATCATACATGTTTATCATCATGTTAAAATTGATAAGAGCACTGGTGAAAACAATGAGTGAAATGCCCCACTGGCTAAAAATTTTGATGCTTGACACAACGTTTCCTACATTTCCTAAATATTATTTCTAGGGCAGTTTTGGTTTGCTTTTATAGGGCAATGTTGCCTCTCAAAGCCTTTCATCCTTTGAAAATTGTCACCTCAAAAATTTGGGGAATGAAAACATAGATTTACATATTTTTGGACTACCCAAGAATTATTCCCCCATTTTGCCGACGTAAAAACTGGTAATTGTTTATCTCATTTATTCAGCACAAATCTTGCAAGAAATTGGGGACCACTCCCTCTTGACCAATCAAATTCACCCACTGACACCTGTTAGGCATTGTGATGTGTGATCAACAGGCTGAACACCTCAGCCACCCTAGAATTATAGGCTTGCCACCCCACAATTATAGGCTCGCTCTGTCTTAAAGTGCACTGTACACTAGTCAACTGTTTGTCAAGGAATGGCTAATTTTTTAATTGGGCCAAGGGGAAATTTTGTTGGGTCATCAACTATCAGCACACTAGCCGATTTTTTGGGATGATCAGCTGCACCTCTGAATTTTATGTGGGTGAGTTAAGAATTCCATCACAATGATCATGTTTATTACTGTTTTATCTCGTCTTACGCTACTTCTTGTAGAAGTACTATACGTTCAGCAATCTGTAAGAAAGTGGTTTGCTTTAAATTTAGTTTTTACACGTTATTGCTGCTTGATGTATTCATCACTTCAAGCAACATTCAGAACTGGCTTGCAAAATTCTAGTGTGTGTACTTCACATGTAAATTAACATCAGATTATTACCAACTGCAAATCTATATGAAAATTCTCTTGTATACTTTACTTTACAGCAGTTTTCTCTAACACACGCCCTTCAAGGATTTTTTTCCTAACAGCCAAATGTGTTTTTGGTGGACATCAATCATCAAGTTCTTGCACACTGATTGGCTCTTGCTGATTGTCACATGTAGCGCAATCCTGTCTGTGTGGCCGTGGATAAACTGATTTTGCCTGTAGTGCCCTCTGCTTCCCTAAAATTTTTGTAACAGAACTACTAACAGCAATTCTGCAAATATTCATTGAGGACACAATCGGTAATCTGTAAATTTTGATTTTTTAACTGACAGAACTTCCCAGAAACCAACTGCGAAGCAAAAAGAAGAGATTAATTGTGATAGTTTGACAGCGAAAATTTCTGAATGGCAAGAATCAGACGTGTAATTCAGTGGATTTACGCACTTCTTCAAATAGAATAAAGGTCAGTTTTATAAAAATTTGCTTCCGAGGTTTACTTTCATTAAAACAAGTTTGCATTGCATATTTTCGGGCACTTTGAATGCATTTGTGAAGCCATACTCGACTCAATGAATAAAACCTTTGCCAAGCAATTTGTTTTGGTACTTTTCAAGTAATAATTCACAGTCTACAATATTTTGCTGTCAGTTAGAAATACACAAAATCATCAAAACATGGTGAAAACTTCCTGCAAGATTTTTTCATTATTTCACTCAGTTCTAAATTTACTGCCAAATTGTTTCGCATTCAGTGCGCGTTCTTGAATTGTCATATAGAAACAGATGATTGACATCCACCAAAAACACATTTGGCTGTTGGGAAAAAATCGTTGAAGGGCGCATGTTAGAGAAAACCGCTGTGATATCAAAAAAGCAGCATGCATCCATGCAATAGTTGTTACGTTATTTGCTTGGAAGCAAATCTGTAAATTTTCTGGTAGATAGGTCGAACGATTGAAATACATAATACTTTAAATGCATCTACATTTGGGTGACCAGTGATACATACATGTATTGATTCAAAAAAGGATGCCTAATAATTTTCCTAACTTGATAAGGAAGATCCAACTAGGATCACAGGAGCATTCCTGCGAAATGCACCTGTAGACTTCTTTTCACTTGCCACCATGTTGGAGAAGATGCTTGAGCATTTGACTGCAACAGGTTTCGAACTGGTTGCGACATGAACGGATCCCAAGAAATTATTTTGATCTGCCACACACCAGCTAACAAGGGCCGACAGGACGCTTTGAGATCTAGAACCGGGCAAGTCCCAATCTCTTTGTAGACTTATCTAAATTTGCCTTACAAGAGGGATATTTTGTCTACCAAGAGATAAATTGGCTAGTATGTACATGTAGCAAGCTTTAAACAGCTCACAGTTCCTTAGTTTTAACATGTATGTGCAGCACTAAATCTCTGAATGCACACATAGAAATCACAGTTGCAGCTTCATCACTACTACATCTATACAACTGTATATATACTGATTCAACAGTACAGCTCTTCTCAGTGAGATAGCTTATACAAGTCATGCATTAAGACCACATGCACCTATTGAAAAATATTAAATTACGCCAAGAAACCAGGCCTGTCATTTACAGTCTACTATACTGTTAACATGTACAACTGTACATGTATCGACCCTGTATAAGAAAAGAACCTCTGAGATTGAGGTCCAGGAACTTAGGCTTCCACATTTTCAAGAAAGAAAGGTGGACATAAGGATACCAGTCTCCTTGTTCACAAAAAGCTAGACGTGTACAGTGTAAACCCATGAGTATCTGTAAGTAACAGGTATCTATAAATTTAACACCTAACAAACATGCATGTGCAAACAATTGTGTGCAAAATTGTTCCTATGCCAAATTCACTGCTTGAGAACATTAGGACTGAACTTTGTACCCGGTACTTATACCTGAACTGGCCATGGACAAAACACTGACCCCCAGTCCATGGACTACCCCGATGGACTATCCAAATGGACTACCCCTAAAATGGACTACCCCTAAAAAATACTATTTCAAATAATGAGTACTATTGAAAGAACTGCTATTATACTTACATTGCACGTACCTTGTTTTTCGTCTGCACGGCCTCTAGCTGCCATTTTGAATAATTATACTCTATAAACAACCGCTGAATGCAAAAAGTGCAGACTCAAATCAAATCGTCCTTTTGAGAACTTGAACCAGGACTGAGGTGGTTTTATTTTCTGCAGCTGATCCGGCATGCAGCATGGGGGATATTCCTGGGAAACGCAAAGTATGGTAAGCTTAAGCTGGTACCTTGCTTTTTCCTCAGGTGTGACATATGTCACACACAAATCATCCAAGTCTTCATCTAAGGATTAATATTCAAACATACAAAAATTCAGAATCCTCCACTTATAACTCTAATTTAAGATGGAAACAGATTTTTGATAATGGGTTATTCCAGAAAAAATCGACACCTCCCCGACGGATGGCACGCTGGAAACTCTCGCGGGAGGGGGGTTCGAGGGCTCTCGAAATCCAGGTGGGAGGGGGGGTCTACATTTAAAACTCTTCTTTTGGGGGTCATTAAAAATGTAACCTCAGTTTTTCAGATCTTTGACTTTACGGAAGAAACTTCCTCCGAATCGAAGAAAGTAGAAGTCTTTCAAAGTATGCATTTCTTACCTTAAACGCTTTTAGGTTCAGTTTCAAAGATTCTGCGAAAAATATCATAAAAGTGATAAAAGGAGAAAACACGAAGAAAGTGCGCGGTTGACGTGGTAGCTACAAAGCATGCTCAGCGAACCAAGTTTAAAGCTTGGAACTTTGTATTACAGTACTGGCCAAATGTGAGTTGACAGTTTCGAGATGAAAAACAAATGAGCAACAACGTAGTCGCTTGAGTCTTCTCTCAAGAAATAAATTGGAAAAATGGACTGCATTCGACGCCAGTGTTGACAAGTTTGTGAGCTATCGTTCCCTCGCTCTCGCTTTTGCAACAAAAACTCAAGTTACAAATACCTTGCTCAAATGAATTTCATTCTCGTAGTTGTTTGTCTGTCATTAAATGTTTATCTTATCAATTTGAAGGAACACAAAAACCAAGAAAGTGAAATGTAAAATAATAAAATGGTACACTGTATCAGAATGCGCGTGTCTTCTGACACGTTTTTTGTGACATGTTTCCTTTGCTTCTGCCCAGTAGATGTTGTTTGGGGGAAAATAACCTTAAATCTCAGTCTGTCATTGAGATTCTTCTGTGTGTTGCAGGTATAAAGGAATATAAATCGGATACTTTTCGCGTCACCGATGGCACGACGTTTTATGAAATGGTTGCGTTACGCATAGGTTTCAAATTACTTTTGACGTATGCAAATTGCGTCTGTAACAGAAGCAGCACGAAATAAATTTCAACGGGCTGAATTTATCATTCTCCTGTTAAATTACAGCTGTTGTCGTTAACTTTAATTCTAACTTTAAGTTTTATTTAAGATTTATTTCAATTATGGCAAGAATACGTCCGGGAAAAGTTTCGATTTGAAAGGTTGTTTTTACCCCGGGTACACGTAATTTTACATGGACGATTTATATAATTTTATTTATTTATTTTATTCGCCGCTATCAGCTTCATTGAGCATTTCCACAGGAATGGGCTACAGTTGTAGTTCAGTGCTATAAAAAGGGAAGAAAATAACTTTTAATCATGTTGTTACCAGTAGAAAACCCGTTCATAGTTTCTGTTCATATCACAAGAACAAATTAAAATAAAAATTGAGCTCCACAGTCATTATATTCTGGATGCGATTCTACGTATTTTCAACGGACTGAATGTTGAATTTAGGGCCCATAATAAATCAGGGAAATCCGGGTGGGAGGGGGGTCTCTGGCCTTGGAAATCCGGGTTGGGGGAGGGGTCTAGAGGTACAGGAAATCCGGGAGGAAGGGGGGGTCAAAAACTCTTGCCATCCGTCGGGGGTGTGTGGATTTTTTCTGGAATAACCCAATGAACGTAAGTGGAGCGAACCCACGGCGCATGAGTCTACACATTTTGCATTCAGCGGTTGTTCATAGAGTATAATTATTCAAAATGGCGGCTAGAGGCCGTGCGGACAAAAATAAACAAGGTACGTGCAATGTAAGTATATAAATAGCAGTTCTTTCAATAGTACTCATTCAAAATAGTATTTTTTAGGGGTAGCCCATTTGGGTAGTCCATCGGGGTAGTCCATGGACTGGGGGTCAGTGTTTTGTCCATGGCCACCTGAACTTCATGCCCAGCTTTCTGTACTTTCTGTACAAAAGGCTATGTTCACATCTGGTGCCTACCATTCAACATGCATGGGCAGTAAGTATGAACATGACCTAAGCTACAACCCCGGACAAAACTACTTGAGACAAATTGAAAACACACCCATATTTTCCTATTGTTTTTAATTAAACCTCTTACACTACTGCATAACTGTCTGTCCTCCCCCCTCCCCCTCTTTCAACGTTGTTTTGAAGACCACAGGATTTGTATGGGCAAGCATGATGGCCAAAACAACATTGTACGGGGGTGGGGAGGGGGCAATTTGTACATAACTCGTGGTGTCCAATTATGGCGTTGATATTGGAAAACAGGCGGATTTGTCTCAAGAGTTTTGTCCGAGGTTGTAGCTGGTTAGACTTGAATGATTTACCCAAGTGAATTGAAGCAGTTATTCTACCAAGAGCGAAATCAAGTTTTGCATCACTTCTACAGTGTATGATGTAAGCCAGGAGAAAAAATTGCATTAGAACTTAGCAAGACTGCCAGACCCATTTAAAAATCTGAGACCAGCGTGCGAGGAATGGGAACTAAATTGGCACAAGCTCGCGCGCGAGGAGTGCGACAGTCCTAGTCAGATATTGTGCCAATCAACCTCCCAGGCGAACTTTTCCAAAGTCTGAGTGAGGCATCTTTATGGCTTACCTTTTCAAAACCTGTCGAGCACATAGCAGTGAAATTCTAAAAAGCCTTTAGTTTAATCGCTTTTGTAGCTGACAGTTGCAGTCCTACGATTGTTCTACGATTGTAGGACTGGATTGATTGCGATCTTTAAGTACAAGCAACACAGAGAGGACTGAAAACGTTGCACGAATTATTATGCGCCTTCAAGAATTATGCGTGAAGAACTTCTTTCCGTTCTCAACTTGAAATATCAGTGCTGTCCAGGTCAGCTGTCGAGAATCTCTGGGATGAGAAGCTTAAGTTTGGATCGAGCCTGCTTTAGTTTTTGCCTTTCTAACAAGCCATCTATTTTTTGTCGGATAAGTTGTCTCTACAGCCATTCTCGTACGGTTTCAGCAAAATACAGCTGACTTGTGAATTTTATTGAGCGATGAATAGATTACACACTTTGTAACGAGGTAACAGTTGTCATTGAATTTTGATAGAAGTTGAAACTCAAAAGGACACTTATATTTCAGTGTCTATTTATCAGTCACCAGTAGCTTTTGATCTAAGTTTCACTTGCGTTGACAATGTGCGACTTCAAAAACTTCGGTGGTCTAAAATAAAACCGAAAATAATATTGAAAAAAGTTCAATTGTACCTAAGCTCAAATACAATTTTTCTTTTACGAAAAATTATGCCTAGAATGACGGCATTCAGTGAACGAATAAAGGATGAGTATCGAGTGGACAGCCAGTTCTAAAACAGTCAGCGTTTCGCAGGCGTTCTGTTGACTTGTTGAACCTTTCAGAAAAATAATGTGGTCTATTTCAAAACGTATAATTTCTTGTGGACATTTTTGTTCCCTTTCTCCAACGTCTGCCTTTAAATATAAATTGAAAGCTTATTTATATACTATTTGCTATTCCATGCAGTTATCACTCGGGTAGCATACCAAAAGATGTTCTAAGAGCAAACATGACCGCATTAGTTTTTTTCTTGAAGAACGGTTGTAATCAGGTAATGGTAAAAATGAAACTGAAAGTGGTTTAATGATTCCGCGTTCTGGAAACTTTAAAGGAAATTTTTTCTGCTGGCAATAAAGTGGCGGCTTCGTTCGAGTTTTTATATCGCGAATTGGTATAAATTTTCTTCTTTTTTGTTTGTTTGTTCCTTTCTTTCTTTATTTTTGCGAATTTTTTGGTCACATGGATCCTTTACAGTAAAGGAAAGCAGTTGTCCAGAAAAATGTTGATCTTTGGAAAGAAAAGCTTTAGAAAAGCTTTTCTGCCGCTTACCCACATGCTGTCCACGCTCGTCCACGCAAAAGGAATCATGAGCATGCGCAACCCCGTAACTTGAAGAATTTTTATTTTGGTAACGTGAAGAAAACAGGTGGGTTTTGAGGACTATTTTCAAACGCTAATTGCGTGTGTTCCACTCGGTGAAATTTTTTTAAAATTGGAACATTTGTAGGATTTTTGTGTTTTTCAGTCATACTAAAGTAAGAGTAATTTTTGTACATGCACTTCTGCATTAATCGTCGAAAACAGAAATTTAATATTCTGACAAAACTTATGTACAAAATTTCTCACAGCTTTGCCAGAGGCAACTTCTCAAATGACAACATCTATACAACAAAAATAGCGAAACTTCACTGTGTAAAAACCAAGAAATGACGTGAAGAAACTGGGTAAGCTTAAAAAATGAGCCAAACAACTATATCAGTGGTTGCCATGGAGATGGGCCAGGCCCAGAAATTGTGACTTTTTTGAAAAGTATAAAGGCTAGGCTAGTTGCTTTAATTTGTAGATTTTCTCTAGTGAAATGTAAATCAATGTCCTGAAAATCATCAAAAAAGTTTTATATATTTGTCTGTTGAAACTGATGAGAAACTGTATGGAGCCACCTTAAATGTTTAAATCAAATCCGAGTCCTCGACTTGAATATTGGCTCGCACTAGAGCTTGTGAGTCATTTAGCTTATATATATGTATATATATATATATATACAGCTGTTCTCACTCATAATGGCCCTTCCTTAAGTATCAGGTGCAATCTAGTTAGACTTGGATATCCAAATTAAATTTGAGACTTCAAAATGGTCCAAATTCTAGTGGGCTCAAGTTCCCAAGACTCTAATTAATAATATTATTTTAAATGCAGAGAATTCGAGACTATGTTAAGATTTTCTGAGACCCACCATTTTCGAAAGACCATTCAATACCCAAAACACTGTGATTTTGTTAGCAAGTTGAGATACATTACTAGAGTAATTAAACCATGTTGAGCTGCTCCACGTGCTTGTTAAAACGTTACTCGAACCTAAAAGTAATGAGGATTTCTTTAGGAGCAATAAGTTGACAATGTATTTTGGAACACAATCAGAGCCAAAGTTGCTCAGTGATGGATGGAAATACCATATTTTCCCAATTAAACGCCCGCGGCGTTTATTTCAAACTTGGTCTGGTGGACCCGGCATTTGTTTGAATCAGCAGCTTATTTGGGCCCGCCACCTTTTAAGAGAGGGTTTTATTCGTTTTCCTTGACGTCCTGTATCTTGTCCATACACCTTAAATTCGTTATACCACAAATAAACATCTGAGGGGCTTATTCTCCGACTTCCTCTTTTAGACCCGGCGTTTATTCGGGGCCCGGCGTTTAATCGAGAAAATACGGTATCCCTTTTTTCACTTTTTTGCGGTTTATTCAAATTACAAAATCTCATACCACAGATTACAATCAACATTCCTGGAACATTTTTCGCATTCCTGATAGTATTACATTGTAGCTGCACTGTGATAGACACGGCAAGAAATAAGCAAACCATTAACCAGCTTTGGTGAATTTCATTGGCCCTTGGTCTCAAAACGTCAAACGTGAAACAAATTATTTACAAATATCACTATCACTGGGGTCATTCGATCTACATAAGCTCTTCAGTCTCTGACATGAATACACAATTATGCTCTAATAAATAATATGGAAGACCTTTGTTACGTTAAGCTTACAGTAGTTATGTTAAGCTTAATTCATACAGTGTAAATGAAGGCAGATTTCGCCTTCCTTGCTCTTGAAAGAAACTAACATCCATCGCTCCATAAGCATGATTCTTAAAAGGAAAATAGGTGCTCTTGGGTTAAACAGGACTGAACGTTTTAAAGCTTAATCTTAGTTGGTGGTAATACATGTAACAAGATCACACCTATCGATCGACATCATTCAGAAGCTTGACAAATTTTAATGCACGTGCAATCAGTTTCCGTAGCTACCATTAGCAAAATAAAAATTACAGAGCTTAAACATCTTAAGACATCTTAGAATTATGCTGCTGGTAAATAATACCAGCTACATATAGGACACTTTCAACTCACCACGAACGGTAGAAATGCTACGAGCATCTCGGCCTTCGATCGATTCAATCGGCGCTGATAAACTTCATAATGCTGCGAAATGATGAGACCATCCAGTACTAAAAACTCCCGTAACCAGCCTGGCACCCTTTTAAGAAGCAGACAAACCTTTCATAAATAGGCTCAAATACTCAATGAAAACTCCCAAAATAACACTCGACCCACACGGAAAGAATTCGCTGACTCGCAAAATGTTTTTGAAGTTTGCTTCGTCATGATCGAGATCGTCCTCGTCCCTAGTCCTACGCAGCCGTTATGTGGTGTCACTCAAGCGTTGCGCGTGACGCTCCAGATCCTGCTTGCCGCCTTCCAATCGGGCGGGGTTTGAAATAGAGGGTTCGCACAACTTCTCTTGACAGAATGGAAATAACTTGTTTGATAATCTTTCACAAGCCGTTGCAAAAACTTCACTTACATACGTTTGCCACAGCCGCGCGGGGGGCTAGGGCTAACTATTTTTATGTCTCCTTTAAAATAGCGTTTACGCAACCGTTTATCTACCGGATCTACCACTCATTAAAAATTGTGTTCTGTTCTCCCTTTTGGCTTCGGAAATAAATACAATATATGTTAAGGCGAATATTTGGTGAATTAGTGTAAGAAAACGCCACAATATGCGCAGGGGCGTTCCTGCCTTTACGCGAAATACGCAAATGCGTACCAGAATTTTCTGTGGTTAATTTTATATTTCTTAATTTAACGGTTTATAATACAGAAGAAATCGAAAATTCATATAGATGAAGTGACAAGGTAAAGTTGTGCAATTTCGGTGCTGACAGTTTCTTCATCACTGTTGCGGAAGAATGTGCCTGAGCCTGTTGTGTTCTCTCTTTCAGTCCAAGAATCCATTCAGTTATCAGGCGCAACTTATTGGCTCTGGTCGCACTCAATGTTAGTTCAGTGTCTATCAAGCAGTTTGATTCCATTATTGCTCTTTGCACCACAAAACGTGTCTTGTCCAACACAGTTGCCTTATCCAATATGCTCGTACGAAAGAACATCAACCTCATACCAGCAACAAAGGCAGTCGGGACAGTGGGAAATGTAATGACAGAAGAAAGAAACGACCCTATGGTTTGAGACGAACTTTGTTTGGGTGCAGAGCTCAAATGGCAGCCGATTGTGGCATGGAACCCAGCATGGCGCGTTTATGTGTAGCGCAACGGCACCGCATCGATGTGTTTGCAGATACGTGACCCTAAGCAGTATTAGCGCTGATTAGCCCGATTCTTTTATCCGGGTCGTGAATCTCGGCTCCGCCGTCAAATTACTCGCGCGTATTGCTTGTTGCTGTGCCACAACGACCAATTTCTAGGTCAATATCTGTTGCTCACATATAGCACCACCAGCAAAGTAGTACTTGTAGTACACTTACGAGAGCGACCTTTTCGATAAAGTGACCTACGAAAAAGAAGTTCTAAGATGGAAGGCAAAGAGGGTGCGTGCTGCTAAAAAACCCGGTGGACTAGTAGAGACCATGGAAACCATCTACAGTTCTCGCTATTCTTCTAACAATGCCTGTGTCTACTGCCACGCCAGGGCGGTCATTTAGTACCGTGCACAGAATCCAGACCTGCAAGCGCTAAACCATCAGAACTGAGTGGCTCTCTTCTCTGGCGCTTACGCAAGCTTATAGAGACATTGTGGTGGACACTAAAAGTGTAGCACGAGAATTTTGCGCTAAGAAAAACAGAACTTTTTCTTTTTAATTGATACTACTTCCTGGCAGGAATGATTATCTCGAGCTAGTTTTCAGTTACCAAGAAAATAACAGAACTTATTTTATTGTCCTATCAGGAGAACTATTGAAACGCGCTTTAAGTTTCTAACGTACTTTGGAAAACCGACTGCGTGCAGTTGTCTTACACCGGAAATTCAAGAACTGCTGGAAAGTGCAATAAGCCTAAGACGATATCTAGGAACAAGAATATCGTAGAAATAATAAAATGGCTTTTTGACTGTAATTGTAATGATAAGGGTAATTCTGTTTTCCTCCTTTGGCTAAGTGTCGGACTGGTCCCTACACTGGCTTTGTGCGTACTGCCAGAAATTGCCTGGGAACGGCCCTGATGCATGTTAAAATCAGTAACCGGTCAAAACGCCCTATTTATGAAACGCCCCCAACAAAAAAACACCCCCTAAATCAGACATGACGCCCCTGCAAAATAAGACTGGTTCGAGAAACTGACATCTAGGTAATGTAAATTTAGCGATGCAGCATAGACTGGCTAGTGAACTTAGGTTTAAACAGCTGTGATCGACCACCATCTTTAAAAAGTGGGCGTAAAAAGAACATTACCACGGTTCGGGTTGTAGACTACATCACACTGCCTCATACCCAGGCGAGAAGATTTCGACCCATCGAGGGAAGTTTGGGAAGGAAGCGCGCGTAAGATTGCCCCTTCCGTAGCCCTTTGCGTAAACAGGAAACCTTCCCATGTTCCCTTGCGCGTGTTTCTTTCGTAGGCGCTTGGGTGCCTCGCTCACTTAGACAAGTACAGCAGAAACATACGTACAAATACTTAAGTAGCATTTCCTCTTTTTTGTTTGTTTGTTTGTTTGTTTGCGCGTTCAATTTCGTCACACGAATGTTTGATCATAAGCATGCTTCCGTTGAGAGCGGAGACTCGTGGTCATAGCGCCAATTCGCTATGAATTCAAGGACTTTTTGTGTATACTGTAAAGGCTGTATAAAGGGAACCAGCGAAGCTATTGGACTATGAAAATATTGCCACCTGTACTTTGCCTCTTCCCATCATGGTTTTCATGTTCTAGACGACCAGAGGATGGCAGTCTTAAGCGGCCATGACACCTATTTCTAAGTGTTCCTGAAGGCACATGGTATTAAGGAAACCGAAAATGAGTCTAAAATAATGGTTCATTTTTGTTTGAAATACTCTAATGGTTTGGCAGTTTCGTGATGTTGCGGTTGATGTAATCACCAAATGGCGTACACCAAAAGATTTAAAAGAGGAAAAACAACACCTGTGGACCGAAACACAATTGCTAACCAACAGGGGCGTAGCTAGCCTTTAAGCCATTAAGCCGGGACTTAAGGTCATTTCCCCGAAATAAAATTTAACATACGATTTTTGTCAAACTTTCACAAGTTGTTATCTATCGCGCAATGTTTTGAAATATAAAATAAAAAGAATAGGTCCCCATGTCCGTTTACGAGATATCATCATCTCAAGTTACCCCATAATTCCATGCAATTTCGCCTAACAAACACATGTTTATTTGATCAGTTTACGCTACTTTCCGTAGGAACAGGAAGGACATAATCAAAGCAAATCTTGAAAAAATGTACTAGATGTAAAATATCGATAACAAGGAACAATTTACTAGATGTTTTATGGCAGATGCTCGAAGCATCAGACGAAATTGACTTAAAACCTTCCTCACGTGCGTGTTCTCGAGGTCGTGATTTGGTCTCCGTGAGTAACGCGTTTCTAGTAATAATTTTTTTATTCGAACATGTGTTTTTTTTCTAACTCTTTGAACAAAAAGAGGATTATTGGTAGATCAAAAATATGTGGAAAAAAAGATAGGTCACCATGCTTGTTTAAGAGTAAATAGCTGTTCTTTCCTCTGGTGAGCTTAGCCTCATAGGAAACCTACTACCCCTGGACGTGCGCGCGCTGTGAGCGCACGCCAATGACGTAACAAATCGTGCACAGTAAGGATGCGCAATGCAATACAGGGCAATGACCTTAACAGGAATTTCTAAGATTTTTTTTCAATAACCAAAGGGCCACTAGGGACCGTTCATTTCTTAGGGGGTATGGGGGGGGGGCTGGGGGATTTGATGAGTAGTTCCTTAATATATAACGACCCTTCCTCTACGTTACACTTTTTCACCTGCCCCCTTGTAGTTGTAAATATTTGGGATGACCCCCCCCCCCCCCCAAGAAAAAATGATCCAGTGCTGCAGGAGTAAATGTCCCTATTGACAAGCACTAAAGATGATTTTCTGGTTTCCAGGGATATCTTCCCCTGGAAAAGTTTGAAAGTCTAAAGATGCTCTAATGCAATTTGGTGCATTCTGAAGAACATAAACAGACAATAATGCCCGTTATAAGCATTACTTTGGATACTGTTATCGGTTGCTCAGTCGTTTCAGAATAGACCAGCAGAGGCCAAACTGAAAAGAGTTGACATTTCCCTGTCTGTATTTTGTAACGAGACAGTTGGTGGGGTATTGCCGTTGGGTGTATATTAGGGAGTTTAAATGGCTGGCGCTAATACGGCTGCCGGAAGTAAATTTCTCAAAAAATGAGACACTGCGCATGTCAGTCGGTTACGTCCAGCTGTAGCGGACACAGCGGCAAAATGAGTGCGCGTGCGCTAACTCGTTCCCGCCATTTTCACGGACGGGCGCAAGCAGAGAGACTGGATTCAAGAGAAACCATTCAGGGGAAAATGGTGGCAATTTAAAAGTCCCCGTCCTATGTTTTCATTTCGCGGAGATAAGGCCATCACGAAACAGATAAGGTTTTTACCTCGAAGACAGTTCCTAGAGAGACTCTTCTTCCACATGTCTCTTTTAGCAAACTGATTGTCTTCGCCACCATGGTGAATTTTTCCCTCGAAGTCAATGGCTCGTAAGTGAAACATGAATTGCGTCAGGTAAGCTTATACTTTTGTCGTAGCAGTACTAGCTTTCGCCTTTTCTAAAGGTATATTACCTAGCTTTTGTTTCAGGGCCAAAACTCGGGATAAATCTGTTTGCAAGTAAGAGATGATTGCAAAAGCTGGTAGTCAAAATTAAAGCCACAGAAAAAACCCGCCTGAAATTCAGGCTTTAAGGCGAAAACAACATGCGGACCGCCGAGGAAACGACACTTTTGCTTGCTTTATTCATCACGAAGTAATAGAATTGATTCTTACTTATAAATACGTCTTTCTAAAGTGCTTAATTAACTTGGATTGGCATGATAGCTGCACAGGAATAAAATTCTGAAACCTTTAGGCAAATAGTGGGAAGTCGTATTTTTTCCTAGGTTCAATTTCCATGCTAGGCAAGGTGTCCTTAGTCACAACTCAAACTTCTGCAAACTTACAATCAATCGACTTTTTACAGACAGAGAGCAAAGAGAGGAAAGTGTGTTATTTCAAGAAACTTTTTTGATAAAGAAATAAAAGCGACAATTACTCTAGAATCACCAAACGGAAAGGGTTTATATAATTGGTTTATATAATAAATGGGCAAAATATAATCTACGATCACGGCGTTCTGGCAATCAGACCGCAGTACTGGGAGAGTTTTCTAAAATCTATAAATTTAAATTTAAATGGTTTTAGAAATAAATTCTTTGCAAAAAGAAAGAAACTATAATCGGACACGATTCTAAGAGCTGAAAGCACGCTGAAGGTTTATTTTATACAAGCCGAAAGAAGGCGTTTCAAAACATTGTGATTCAGCTGTTTATTTAAACTGATGCGTGACAATTTTTCTTTTTTAGCAAGCGCTTGTAACACTATCTACCTTGTATCGGCGCTAATGTAACCTCAACTTGAATTTGCCAGGTCATCCCAACACAGCGAAAAGTTATGATGGAATTGGCTGTTTTTGCAGCGCTCGTGATCGTGAACAAGTTTTTGGAAGACGGAGCAACTGTTGTTGTTTTTCCAAATTTGATTTCAGTGCGGTCCATTGGAAGTTGGGCAGCCCGAGTGAACTCTTCTGATATATTAAAGGAATAATCTATGGAGACAAAATACAGTTTTAGTTTCGGTCTTCTCTTTCTTCATGCATTTTTATCAACGCGCTGCATCCAACACAAGCCACACAATAAACTTTAATAATCGAACACTAGCGGCTCCGAACTAATTTTCACTTTTGTTGAAAGCACCAAACCCTTTATGCTAAGTGTATGAGTACAACAAGTTTCAAACCCTTTCAACAAAACCACCTTACTTCGCTGATTCTTGCTTTCTGGTTACAAACTACACAAAACTGGAACTTTCTCTGTTATATTAGCTTTCTGATCACAACCGGAAACAAGAAAATGACCGGAAGCCCGCCAAAAAGCCGAGTATGCGCACTCATTTTGCCGCTGTGTCGCTGTAGCGGGAAATCTAACTACCTCAGTCAGGAGGTTTTGACGTAGTGGCTACTACATCAGGTTTATTTCGCTTCTCTGACATTTTTCTATGGCCGTCTCAGCACTTTAAGAGTTCCAACGGAAAACATATCCTTTGAAGTCAGTTTCAGTGGAAAATTTTATCAAGTTTGCCGCTCATACGCTTGTAAATCCGCATTGTGAATTTACGATTAGTTTTGGCAGAGTGTTGGAATGGCGAAGAGAAATATTCGTGTTAAGTGCGAGGTTGTTTTTGCGGTAAAGTTTGCTTTGAGTGTTTAGTGAAAATGTTTTATAACTGGATACGTATACGGTACTATTTTGCTTCGGTGAGTACTGAAATATTTCTGTTCTTCACTCGATAGTCTTTGAGATATTCGTCTCTTTGACGGAAATTATACATTTTATCGATTAAATTGTTGTCATTGTACAAAGTATACGGCATACGCTTTCGTTCGGAAATATTCTGTTGGTCCTAGCAAAGCAAATAGCAGCTATCTTTCTTTGAACGGAGCCATTTGGCTGTGAGAAGTTAAGTAAAAGAGATTTTCAACTTCTTGGCCCAGCTACTTCGTATCTCGCTTTGCTCAAACTTAAAGTGCCACTGGGACCAGAATTTTGGTATTCCATATTTTTACATTTTTGAACATAGTTTGTGGTTCTTAGTTACCATGCCAAATTTCAACTTATTACGACGACTAGAAGTCGCTTTATTCGGACGGTTTTTGTCGAGATTTTGCGGCCGCCATTACTGGCCCTTGTTCCGGAAGCTGGCTTGCGAATGAGCGGAAGTGACGTCAGAGGCTCACCTCAAACCTAGTGCCTTCACATGGTTACTTGCCACGGAAAAGTAAATTGTCCTCGAGGAAAGATTTCTTGCCAAGTGTTTGTTGCTCGACTTTGAAATCTTCCTTGCTGCGGCAGTAATGACAGGTAGCACTTGTGTTGTACAATGCTACAACAATAACTGAATCCAACCACCGAGCTGGTATTTTGCTTCATTGAAGGCCTGCGAACGGACCCGCAATGGAAAAAAGGACAATGTTCGCACTCACACACAGTGCGAATTTCAACCCGAGAGGCATTTTGATCATTTCACGGACGAGTTTTTCCAGAGGGCTGTTCATGTTGCAAGATCCCAGAGGTCGATCATTCCATTGCCCATTCCAACTATATGGAAAAAAGAACCGGAAAAAAACATTATCTGCGCGAACAAGACGAAAGGTAATTTACCTAATCTTATAACGCAGTTGAAGTGATAGTTTGTTTCTTTTTCAACGCATCCACCATTGTGCAAAACTGATTTTCTTTTAACGTATTTTGAAATTTATTATCGTCGAGGAAAACCCTTTCAGTTCTGCCGTATGCTAGCGCGAAGATCCTCGGCGAATGCAATCCTGACCGCCTTGATTAAGCTGATATAGTTTGTACTGCTTATCTTTTCCTTTTTTTAATTCCTCGTGTGTTAATTTCAGAGCAGTAATCGCTTAGAAGCATGGACATTTATTTTATAACATACCATTGAATGTGGAGAAACTTTTCTCTCTTTATTCCCTGTCGGTGAACAGTCGATTGACATTATTGTTCGGGCAGTAGCAAAACTTAGTATATGTAATCGCATGAGGCCGAGTAGAATTAAGGATAAATTTTCACGCGTATTTTCAAAGTTTTCGCAAAATTGCCCGAGTCGCGTAGCGACGAGGGCAATTTGTGAAAACTTTGAAAATACAAGTGAAAATTTATCCTTAATTCTACGAGGACTCAATGCGATTACTTGTTTATAACATAGAGGGCAAAATTTTCTGAAAACTTTCTATGCACATCAAAACACAATCCGCAGCCGGCCCTCAGAATAAACAATTCTCCACACAAGCAGTTTATTAAACTGCTACTCAGCGTCCAGAACAAAAAGAAAACTGTCTTTTATGCATATGTTCATCTTTTGAGATAATTACAGTTCTAGTTCATTGACAAACTCACACTCAAAACTCAAACTAAGTAAGACTTAATTTATTTACCTGAGTTGCGAAGCGCCCTCTCGCTCGCTGAATTAACCAAGGTTTTCGGTAGTTTTAAAACAAATAACCATTTGCTGTTTCTCGTAAAACATTCAGGTTCACCTTCTGGAATTTCTCTTCGAGCTACCACCTGATTTCTAACCATTTTTGCCAACCAACTCGGTTAGATTTAAACTCTGAAACGATATTCTTGTGTTGAACAACTCAAAATCCAATGCAAAATCTGCTTTTCGTTTCAAGACGCTTACAAAATGCAAATGGCGCGCTCTCGCGCTCAGCCAATCAAATGCGAGTATTTTTCGCGCTTGGCCAATCAGGAGTCAGTAATTTTGCCCTCGTTGGAAAGAAAATTAAGAAAAAATGCCCTCTGTCTCAACCAATCAGCAATCAGTAATTTTGCCCCCTATGTTATAAGGTTAGGTATTATTACAACCTATAAGAATTGAAAATGGAAGACATTCCACCCCTAAAATCCCTGAGCATCTGAGAATTTGTCAATGCTGCAGCTCAAATGAAGTTGAAAACGAAGTACACTTCCTCTTATCTTGCAATAGATATGATCCAATTAGAAAAACTTTAATGGACGATATTATTAGTAAATATTCCGATTTCGATTCTTAAAATTGTATTTCTCTTAAATAGCATTGACGCTTTCACTTGTTAAAAATTAGGTTACTTCATTTACGAAGCTTTTACATCAAGAAATGGATCAATAGACACAAAAATTGTAAATTAATCGATTTTGCAACATTTTTTCTTTCTCTTTTCTATGTGCAATGGCATTTGTGATTGGGAATGCAAATAAAATGTTGTTGTTGTTGTTCGAGATAAAGGCTTTAATAGATCGGATCGTCGGTGCGTGGAAATTGAAGTTGGGAAAAAATATGGGTCAAATATCACAAGCCACTATTTGCCTAAGGGTTTAACAATGTTATTTCTTTTACCTGTCATAGCAATCTTAGTAAATGAACTACTAAGAAAAATGATTAAATATCAAGTTATTATTTTTCGCAGCGAATGAGGCAAGCGAAAGCTTCGTTTCCTCGACGGTCCGCATGTTGTTGTTGTTGTTTTCATTGTGCGCTTTTAATTTTCACTACAAATATTTAGATTCCAGTCACACAAGGCCTCCAGTTCTTGAAAAAAAAGGTTTTGATTTATTTCACTTCTTTCGGCTCAGAAAAAGAATTCTCTAAAAACTGTTTAAAATATTTAGCAGCGCCAAGCACTTGCGTTTCAATGTGTTGAGTGACCACTGTACTATGTATGATAGACACGATAAGCTGCCTGGCAGCTGACTACAACAATAACGGTTTTTCAAGAAAGATTCCCAGACTATGCCAAGAATAGCCAAAAATCTCAATGTTTTTTTTATAATATATAATGAACATAAACAACGGCAGACAAGGTATCGCTTCTTTTATTTTCTCCCACACCAACATCGATCGACCCAAGGTTGAGAATTCGCGAGCATCAAAGTCTAAAGTTTTCATAGGTGTTTTGTCTAAATTTCCACAGCTTAAAAGATCAATTCTTCGAATAGCCATGTCTATTTTGCCACAGGTTTACAGTGGATAAGAGTTACACAACCTACCTTGGAATGGACAAATTTATGGTTGCTGTATAGCAGCTGAACAGCTGGCTGGTGAGCGCTATCCAAGCTTTGAACAACCGAGATGAAGCGATAAATTTTATCCACCGGACAGTGACTTATCCGTTGAAAAAGAGTTATCCACTTTTTGAGCAACTGGGGCCTGAACTACAATCATTGTCTAAGCATTTTTCGCTTATGTTTTGAACTCCCGCCGAATAACTCAAATAATATTGTCAACAAACCGTTTGTTTACAAGATTATTAGTTGAAACCTCACATCAGTTCTTACATCGTACGGTAAGAAAAATTCTTCATTTGCCGAATGAAACGAATCCTCAGAGGCTTCGGAAGTTAAAGACTGTTCCAAATCGTAGAAATACTCTTCGGAGGTTTCGCAGTCGACGGTAGACATCTTCAGTCAAAACACAAGGAAACGCGACTGAGGTGAGCCTCTGACGTCACAAGCTATTAAATTGCGCAATCACCCAGGAACACGTTTTCAGTAATGGCGGACACATTTTACGCGACTTTGGAGCTAAAAAATATCAGGATGGAAGGTTTGTTGTTCAGTTTCCTGGGGAAATATGAACAAAACGCGATATTCTGCGACAGAATTTGGCGGAAATAAACCTATGAATTTTCGTCTCAGTGGCACTTTAAATTTGGCGGACTGTGACAGAGCGATTTCTGACAGAGCTGAATAACGCTGAACGGTCAGCGGTGCGAAACGCGGGCGACCGCGCGCGAACCCGACTTGGCGACTGGGCAGGCCTGGCGGGCTATTTAAAATGGCCGGTAGTTGTGGGATTTTCCCGTACGGTAAACAACCCCGTTGGTTAAGCACAGTGTTGCGTGGTTAAGAAAAGTCTGTGTGTTTTTGGACAGCCAATACCATATTGTATCTTATTTCAGTTTGAAAAAATTTTGCTTTCATCGGTAAAATGGTGAAATTTTCAGTTGGCTTAAACGAGATTTTACGAATTGACCTTACATGTCCCAGTCGCTTTATATTTTATCGCGAAAGTTGCAAGTGGTGTTTCGTTGGTTGTGGGACTTTTGTTTTTTCCTCTGTTTTCGAGTCGGCCCAAGAAAATTGCTTTAAATGTGGAAGTCTACGGGAAGTGAATTCCTAGGCGATTTATAACGACTTTCTCCCAGAAAGCCTGATACTCAGGCTAAACTTTGTCGTGTTGGTCAAGTGAATGCTGAATCGCTCGCTTGTCAACGCCACACAAAACAACTCGAGAAAGAGAAGAACAGGTGTTCCTATCAAAAGCATGGCACCGCTTCAGACAAGAGTAAACTGTCAAAAATTCCAATGACATTATTATCACTGAGGTAAGAAAAGCATTCGTTCAATAGAAACGTCTTAAATTAAGATTTTGGTTTCTACGGAGCAACAGCGCCATTGAACAAAAACTGTGGTCGGTGTTAATTGAATTAAAATTAAGTACATGTCTGCATTAGTGTAACTTTCAACTTGCTTCATTACAAGTTTAAAAATTTCCAATTATAAAACTTTAAAAGTTTGTTGTAAGAGAATAAGGTATCTTTATGAACAGTGACACAGCCGCTTTACGACGCTTCGACTTGCCGCAATACAGCTTTTAAAAATAAAAAGCTTTTCAACCACAATTTCTATTGAACGAAAACTTTATAATTACTTACCTTAATGATATCGCCAAAGATACCGAATTCTTCTTTTAACAATTCCCAGTACTCAATAGGCACTAAGAACAAAATATTCCACAATTTATTTTCCTTTTAACAAGAAACTGACTCATTCAGTAACTCATTCACATTCCACAACCCAGAGCTGCGATCCGTGGCGCTGACCGTAAGGATCGCAGCTCTGGGGACGAGAGAGGAGGAGAGCAGTGACGTAACGAACATGCGCAGTGAGTTATTCAGCTCTGTCGCGGACTGTCGAGACGTACTCTCCCCAGACCTTTTCAGTAACGGCAGCCGCAGTGGTGCCAGCCGTAGCGATTTGCATAAACTCCCTAATAAAGTAGAGGGTACGGGGGCATGCTCCCCCTGGAAAATTTGAATTTTCAGAACCTTAGAAACGCCATTTTTTGGCATTCTGGCACTGATGTTTGCATTATTACAGATTCTGTCACTACCAAACTTAAAGGCAATTTTTTGGGGGTGACCCTCCTTTACACACCATATTTTTCGCCTGGCGCCTCACCCCCCTCCTTTGAAGCCATATTTTTTGGCGTGGACCCCCGTCAAATCCCACAGCCCAACTCCCCCCCCCCAACTTCATTAAAAATGAACGGTCCCTTATTTCTTTTACTGCCTTCCTTGCTTACACGTATTATTTAACAGTGAATCCTCACCTTGAAATCGTTTTGATTCTGTGAAATAAAATCATGACTCTTGAAAGAATATGTGTTAAAAATGCTAAGAGATTGTGCTTCGAACAATGAAAAGGCTTTGGTGTAAAACCTTGAAACAGTTTTGTTTACGCAAGACAGGGCATCGCGGCCAAACTGGCGTGTACTTTCTTTCCTGGGTTTTGAGAAATGTGGAATCGTAATTTTCAGAGAGAGCGAGGATACGCCCTGATCGAAACCAAATAATTGTTTTGAGTCAGCTAGCAAAAGTACAAAATGAATTTCTTCATTTCGCAATATAACAAAGTACATCTTTAGTAGAGAGAAGAGTGAAAACATACATGCAATCTACTATGCTGACACAGCAGCTATCATCCCTGGCTTTTATGCAAACATAACAAGCATACAAAAAGATGCGAAGAAGCTAAGAAGGGTGGCATTTGTGTGACGAATACTCAGTAATAGTCATTGCTTATGGTCGTCCTTCCCATTAGTAATTTTCTATTATAATTCAAAAACTTCGTCAAGGAAAAAAAAATCAGCTTTGCGTTTTTGCAATGAAAAGGATTTGATTATTGATCGTCAGCGGTAAAACTGGTATAGCCTGTTCTAAGTCGAACTCTAACAGACGTTGCATGAGACACTCACTTTTCGCTCTATATCTTGGGCCGGGCTTAAATGGAAAAAATTGCTGGCTACGCCCCTTACCAATAGTTTCTGTAACACTAAGAAACACCCCATAGTTTTCCAAAGCTGTAAATGAGGTGGTTTCAGCAACCACGACGGTGTCAGCAATGAGAGCGTCATAAACCATCAGGTTTTAATAAGTAAAACAATGGCTCTGAGCATACATTCTGGAACAATTCTTTGCCACGCTCTGCGATACAACAACGTGAAACAGCAAATTTTAACGCTTTATGGAAAACGGGAATTTTTTTTTATTCTCTCTCCAAGTTGAGCACCCCATTTGTGAGATATCTGCTCCAGGATAGCTCGGCCACAATATACAAGTAAAAGGAAAGGACTTGAATAAAAATTATACACTTTGGGGACGTTTCCTTTTCTTTGCTGTGTTGTTTTTTTTCAGTCCCCAGTAAAGGCTGGTTTCCATGTGATAGCTATGATCGCTGCAATCGGCTGCAGTGTGTTTGGCTAGGGATGGCCGGGAAGGAAATGGATTGCAACTTGAAAAAAATGGGGCGATTCCTTCGTTTTCAAACTATTTTCACGTGTCTTGGAAAAAGTGGCTTATTACAGATTCAGTATGGTTTATTCTTCCTTTTAGAAAATCGCGCGACATCTTCCTCTTAATTTTCGATCTGTGAGCATTTCGTGTAAACGCTGAAATACTTAGTTTGAATTTCACCACAGTTCTGACCCAAACCTGACCGAGAAAAGCGTAATGGCATAACCTCTTAAGCCTATGGGATGGCAGCAGTAAATTGCCTGTGAAGAAAGCTCGGACCTAGACGTCAAATCTTCGTTAAAAAGTTAGCTGAAAGTTGGAAGGAAATTGAGGATGAGGACAATTTAAAATGTGAGAGGGGAAAGCCCTGGGAGAGATGCTAATGAGATTGAGAGTGTGCAACAATCTTCCAACGGCCATTTCTTGGCTTATATGCAGTTCTGTACTAAAATAATGTCCTTTTACAAATATTCTTCCGTTTTTCCTGTACAAGCTTAGTTTCTTTAAGCACCAGTTACTTCGCCTAGTGACTGACTCAACTAAACAGTGTAATCAGATCAAACAACCCCCTGGAGCCGTTTCTTAAAGTAATCATGATCGGATCATAATTAAGATTTATAATTGGCTAGCATGGACTTCTTCCTATTATAGTTCGATTATAAAAGTTGCAACAGTCATAACTGATGCCCACTGTTAACGCGACTTTGGTATATAGGCGGAAAACCTCAGTCAGGGGCACCCAACGAGAAATTTTAGCACAAGACTTGAAATACCATTTTCTGCTTTCTTAGGTTGCTTTTTAGAGGCATATTTGTGTAAGCTAATACAGATTGATCTGTTCGGAATTTTTAGCTGAAAATTTAGGCAGCAGAAAATTTTACAAAACAGAATCCTATTCGCCGAATTTGCGAGCTGCTGATGGCTCTCCGAAAATGCTAGTTGACCTTATTTTGCATTCTAAACGACAGATTTGTCCCTCCGAAAACAATAGAAACTAATAAATCCTCTTTAATTGTTACGAGAGTCCGACGTGATGTTTCGCCAAAGAAAACCTAGCTTTCACTTCAATTAAATCCAAATCTCAGGCGATTTTAGGCCTTCCAAACAGACATTTCCCGAAACGAACCGTTGGGTGCCCCTGCTCAGTGGAATCCAATGGAAATGATCGCGGGAAAAATTGGAATTATGGAGAAAATGTACCATATAAACACAAGGGGTTACTACGTTTGGAAGCGTGTAATCGTGTTTTTGATTTTCAATACGGGGAATTATTCAGGCTAGACTAAATCTTTTGACATCAAGCCTGGCATTAAGTTTGCCCCATATTCATGCAATATGGATTTTACTTCGCTGTGAAAAGGATTATTAAGTCAAAAATTTTTTTCGTAACAAATTTGTGGTGATTATTTATGTAGCTTGTAGAGGTGACTATTGAGGTCATTTTGACTACTGCAATAGTATTGCGATAGTTGAAACACTATTGCGATAGTATTGCGATAGTAGGGATACTATTGCGATACTGTTGCGATAGTATTGGTCAGAATTTTTAAATCACTAAACAGTAGTAGCTAAAGTGTATGTTATATTTAACACCACCAACCACCCCAATTAAATTGAGAAATAAATTTGTAAAAACCACTGTTGTTGTCATGTTGTGTTAGTTTTAATTGCAACTCAAACATATATTACAGAATAACAGAGAACTGAGAAATGTTAGAAACGTCCTATAAGATTTATAACCAGGTTTCACTTTTTTCTGGTTGTCTTTGAACAGAAACAGTGTTCATCATTTTTTCCCAACGGCAACATGTGAAGCAAATCATTGTATTATGATTATTACAAGTCACTATTAGTGAGTTTTTGTATCGAAATAACACTAACAGATGTAATGGAAATTGAATTTCAAGGAAACTAAAAACATCCATACACATACACTACAGTAGTCGATGCAACATTCAGTCCGTGTTTAAGGCTTCCAATTCTTCTTGAGAAAAATTAACCTATCAACATGTTCTGATTTCAACTGAGATCTTTGGGCAGTGACTACATCACCTGCTGTTGAAAACACTTTCTCTGCGGGTACTGAAGTAGCAGGGATGCAGAGGTACTTCTTTGCCATTGTAGATAATGAGGGGTATCTATCACTGTGGTGACTCCACCAGGTGAGGGGATTTTCTGAAGCATTTATGGGTGGCTCCTTCTTGTACTGAGAAATCTCTGCTTCACATATCAGTGTCCTGATGTGACTTTGGTTCTTGTACACTTATTTGGTAAGTATCTCCAAAGAGACATGACATTGCACTTGGGTGGCTTGGCTTACCAGCATCCGATTTCTCAGTTTCCTGTCTCATTTTCTTAGCAGGACTGGGTACAGGTAGGTCATCAATCTCATCGTCATCAGGGAAAGATGGCAGTGCTGGAGGCTCTGGCTCTGCTGTTGTGTGTGGTAATTGTGGATCTGGTGTTTCTTTCAACTTACAAGCATTTAGAGAGAAAACTGCTTGTACAGTTAGTTCATGGTATGCATCTAATCTATCTTTATCAGATAGAAATGGTGTTGACTTGAAGCGTGGGTCAAGAAGGGTTGCCACTGTCAGAGCTTTTCTGGTACAAATATCCTGGTATCTGGTGGATAAATCTTCCACGACTGCGTTCTTCACTTGCTTTATTAATGGTTGATCATCATCCTTCTCCTTCATTATGTAATTCAGCAATCGGTGTTGCAGAGGCATAATCATTGATAAGGTTGGGACACTTTCCTCACACAATGCTGTTGTTGCAATTTTAAGTGGTGTTAGAACAAGAACCAACTCCTCAGCAGATGCAATGTCTCTTTCTGACAGAGTACCAAGATCTTTTTCCCTTCCACGGAGTTCCTTTGATGTAAGAGCTGCATAAATTGCAGGCTGCTGTTCCAGGTACCTGCTTATCATGTCAAGTGCTGAATTCCACCTCGTTGCTACATCTATCAATAACTTGTGTTCTGGTAATTGTAACAATTTCTGCTTATCTTTGAGAATTGCATTTGCAACAGTGCTCCTGTGAAAATAGGCCACTACTCGTCTCATTCTGGCTAGGAGATGACTCACAGAGGTAATTTTCAAAGCTTTTCCACAAGCAAGATTCAAGGTATGAGCTAAACAGCCAACATGTAATGAAGATCCAAACTCTTCAGCTGCAACTGTCATGTTTGAAGCATTGTCACTTACAAGTGGTGGATCTGGAGGAAGACCCCACTCATTTACTGCTTCCCTCAATGTCACGAGAAATTAGCATATAGCCAATGCGCATGCGCGTGTGTAGTTTTACGGACCTCGTGCTTTCGTGTGTGCGGTTGCTCGAGTTTCATGTTCTCGTAGTTTCGCTAAAGTAGAAACGAATTTGAAGATTAAAGTTGTGTTTATTACCGGCGGTAAAAACGACAGCTAAACGATGTTGAAGCTTGATCCACCGGAAAAGCTCGACTTTTCAAAGCCGCAAGAGTGGCCAAACTGGAAGCAGCGTTTCGATCGCTTCAGATGTGCGACGAAGCTGAACAAAGAAACCGAGGAGCTTCAAATCAATGCTCTGATCTACACAATGGGCAAGGAGGCTGAACATATATTTAATGCATTTACGTTCGAAGAAGGCGATGAGAAGAAGTACGGCGTGGTGTTAAACAAATTCGAGGAACATTTCGTGCCGAAGCGAAATACTATTCATGAGCGAGCATGTTTTCATCGGCGAGTACAGAAGGATGGAGAAACTGTCGAAGCCTTTATTCGAAACCTTTACGAATTAGCAGAACATTGCGAATTTGGTCTACAGAGGGACGAACAAATTCGAGACAGGATAGTGATTGGAATTTTGGACAAATCACTCTCGCAAAAGCTGCAGATGAAATCCGATTTGAACCTTGACACGGCTATACAAATGGCGCGTCAAACAGAGCAGGTGAAAGTTCAAGTCGCAGGCCAAGTAGACGACAAACACCTTGGAGAAGTAAATCGAAAGAATCGGAGGCCGAATGCAAATAGAAGACAAGGTCCTACTCAGCGTGGCAAGAATTTTCGACGACCTGGCGTTCCTTCGCTTCAGCCATGTTCTAGATGCAACCGTGCTCATAGGCCTGACGAGACATGCCCGGCGATGGGAGCCAAATGTTCTAAATGCAAGAAAAAGGGACACTTCGCTGTAGTTTGCCGTACGGTGGTGGGAGAAGTAACACGTGCTCCCGACCAAACCAGCCAACATTTCTTTCTTGGAGCTATTCAATCGGGTGACAATGCCGAAGAACCGTGGAGTGTCATGTTACACATCAACAAGAAGCCTGTGCAGTTCAAAATTGACACTGGAGCTGATATCTCCGTGATGTCAGAATCAACATATCAAGCTCTTCCACAGCGCCCTCAGCTTCAAACTTCGAATGCGGTCTTATCTAGCCCAGGAGGAAAGCTTAACTGTAAAGGCCTGTTCACTGCCAACATCACTTTAAAAGAAAACACCTACAGTGAAGATATGTACATAATTGAAGGTCCATGTGTGAACAACCTTCTTAGTCGACAAGCAGCATGTCGCATGGGTTTAGTCCAACGTGTCAATGAAACAACCGCAGATGTCTACGGAGACATTGGCCTCATGGACTGTGATGTAGCAAAAATTGAACTATCAGTTGATGCACAGCCCTATTGTATTAATGCGGCAAGGAAAATTCCCTTTCCACTTCTTCCCAAAGTAAAAGAGGAACTTACACGTATGCTTGAAGCTGGAATTATTGAAGAAGTCACAGAACCAACCGATTGGTGTGCTCCTATGGTTCCAGTAGTGAAACCCAATGGAAAAATCAGAATCTGTGTTGACCTAAGGAAACTAAATGAAGCTGTGAAGCGAGAGAGATACATTCTCCCTACCTTGGAAGATGTAGCACCAAAACTAGCTGGTGCAAAAGTATTCTCTAAATTGGATGCATCAAGTGGTTATTGGCAGATACCCTTGCACCCTGACAGCACAAAGCTCACAACGTTCATCACTCCAATGGGTCGCTTCTGTTTCCGCCGCCTGCCATTCGGGATAACCTCAGCACCCGAAATTTTTCAGCACAGAATGACAAGTCTACTTAAAGACCAAGAAGGCACAGCAGCTATCCAAGACGATATCATAGTCTATGGGAGAAGTGTAGCAGAACATGACAAGAGACTGCAGGAAGTATTCGAGATCATTGCCAAGTCGGGATTGAAGCTCAATGAAAAGAAATGTGAAATTTGCAAGCCCAAAATCTGCTACTTTGGAAGTGTTATCAGTGAGCAAGGAGTCAGCCCAGATCCAGAGAAAGTACGAGCAATTCAGGAACTTCCGCCACCACAGAACGTATCCCAATTGCGACAAGTACTGGGCATGATCAATTACCTTGGCAGGTTCCTTCCAAACTTATCAACAGTGATAAGTCCTATGAGTGAGTTACTGAAATTAGATACTGCATGGACTTGGTCCCATAGGCAGCAACAAGCCTTTGAGAAAGTAAAGGCCATGGTGACCACTACACCAGTATTAGCCTTCTATGATGTCAACAAACCAACTGTAGTCAGTGCAGATACCAGCAGCTATGGCCTGGGTGGTGTCCTTCTTCAGAAACATGGCGATCAACTACGCCCTGTAGCATTTGCCTCACGCACCATGACAGATGCAGAAAAGAGATATGCACAGATTGAGAAGGAGTGCTTGGTATCAGTATGGGCCTGTGAAAAGTTCTCGCGTTATCTTTGTGGTCTGGAGTCGTTCAGGCTGTTGACAGATCACAAGCCACTAGTACCCCTGTTCAACCGCCTAGACCTGGATAAAGTACCTTTACGATGCCAACGTCTTCTCATGCGAATGATGAGATTCAACCCTAAAGCAGAACATGTGCCAGGAAAGGAACTTGTAGTTGCTGATACCCTATCCAGAAATCCGCTTGTAAATGTCACAGAGGCATCAGACTCGGAAGAGGATGTCAAAGCTTATGTCGATGCAGCCATGATGTCACAACCAGCGTCACTGGAGAAACTTGAGCAGATCAAGCAAGCTACACTGTCTGACCCACAACTCAGTCTTGTACTGAATTACACAATTAATGGATGGCCAAAGTATGCAAAGGATGTCCCAGAACAGATTCGTCAGTACTACACAGTTCGTGGTGACTTGTCTGTAGTAAATGGCAAAATCATCTATTGCAACCGAATTGTTGTACCTTCAGCTCTACGATCAGAAGTCTTGGACCGTATCCATGATGGTCATCAGGGTGTGACTAAGTCCCGTGAAAGAGCCAACATGGCTGTATGGTGGCCAGGCATTAGCCGTGACATTCAAAACAAAGTGTCCACATGCGAATTCTGCCAAAAGAATCTACCCAACCAGAGGAAAGAGCCGTTAGTCACTACACCTCTCCCTGAAAGAGCATGGAAGAAGATTTGTGCAGATCTCTGTGAACATGAAGGAAAACAGTTTCTAGTCGTTATTGACTATTACTCAAGATTTCCCGAAATTGCCTATATGTCCAGTACCACAAGTGATCACGTGATCAACAAACTGAAAGACTTTTTTGCCCGATGGGGAATACCTGAGGAAATTGTGAGTGACAATGGGCCACAATTTTCTTCTGAACTGTTCCACAAATTCAGCCAAGAGTATGACTTCAAACATACCACATCAAGCCCACATCACCCACAAGCAAATGGTGAAGCCGAAAGTGGCGTCCGTATCGCCAAGAAGATCCTCAAGCAGAGTGATCCATTTGTTGCTTTGATGAGCTATAGAGCTACACCCCACACAGCCACTGGTGTAAGCCCTAGTCAGCTAATGATGGGAAGAGAAATCCGGACTCTCCTTCCTACATTGGAGTCTAACCTGAAGCCAATCTCAGTAAGTTACGAAGCCGTTGCTGAAAGAGACGAGAAAAGCAAGACAGCCTACCGACAGTCCTTTGACAAGCGACATGGTGTGCGAACGCTGCCAGAACTGCAACCTGGAGATGCTGTCCACATGAAACTAGATCAGCAGAAGGGATGGAAAACCCCAGGTGTAGTCATCGCCAAAAGTTCTACGCCTAGATCCTATGTTATCGAAACACCCCAAAGTATTGTGCATCGAAACAGGAGGCACCTGCGCCCGACGACAAGCCCTATTGAAATTGAGAAGTTCGCCGAACTTGAACCAGATATAGAACCGGAACGGGATCCTAGTCCTAAGTCTGCAACCGCTGATGTGCAAGAGTTACCTCCAACTGTGACTCAGTGCAAAGCGCCACTAGTTACACAGCCACACCCTGATCTGAAGAGTTCTCATGGAACACTTACTAAGTCGTCTGGAGCAAAAGTCAAAACCTCGAGCGGTCGAGTTGTGAGAAAACCAATCCGCTTTCGAGAGGACTCTTGATTTGACATTTGATTTATTGATCAACATTTGATTCATTAGAGACATTGACAGTTTCACACAAGTGTTGTAATTGTTCAGTTTATTTCTATAAGTTAATACATCAGTTTCATTATTTTTCTAAAACAAAAAGCTCATAGAGGGAGATGTCACGAGAAATTAGCATATAGCCAATGCGCATGTGCGTGTGTAGTTTTACGGACCTCGTGCTTTCGTGTGTGCGGTTGCTCGAGTTTCATGTTCTCGTAGTTTCGCTAAAGTAGAAACGAATTTGAAGATTAAAGTTGTGTTTATTACCTTGACACTCAATACACCAGCTATGTTAATACCAGTGTGACTTTCTGGCAGGGACCTTGTCTAAAAAATCAACAACAACAGAGTATAAGATTACGAGAAACAACATAAAATGATTCACCTCAGCGTGATAAATTGATAATGTGGTCATGTGACAAAATTAGAGAATTTCTTATCATTATAACGAATAATCTATACCTGCAACACGTAACTCCGCATCTTCCACTCCTTATCAATGTGGCAAGAGGTGATTGTTATGTAGGATTCGGTTGCCCGACTGGTCCATCCATCAGTTGTCAGCGCCACTGCGGAGGCTTCAGCAAGGTCTTTTTTCACTTCAATTTTCTTTTGTTCATATAGTGCTGGTAACGCCTTGTCAGAGAAATGCTGTCTTGAAGGTACTTTGTACCTCGGGTTCAAGAACGGCCAATAGGTTCTTAAATCCAACATTTTCAACAACACTAAAGGGCCGCAGATCCTTCACGATAAACTGGAGTATCGCACCAGAAATGCTCTTTGCTCTGTTTGAACTGTGGGGTAATTTTGCAGCGAATAATGTCGATAGAGACTGCTGACTGGAATGTGTACACTGCTTTACTATCACTGGAGTATCTGACTTTGTAGACTCTGTAAAGTCGAATCAGTCGATGGCTGCTGCAAATACGTTGCGTGTTTCCGTCGCACGTGGTCAGTTAGATTTGTAGTGTTTCCGCAATACTTGAGTACCATTCTGCACAACTTGCATCCAACTCTGGTTTTAACAAGGGGCTTGTCAGGCTCCTTTATAAACCCGAAATGTTCCCATATGTTTGCCTTTCCCTTTCTATTAGGAACGATTTCAAAACACTCCGGTTGGCTCTTATCTGTCATCTTTGTTGAACAGCAACAATCATTGCTCTGTACCCCCGTTAGGAAATAGGAGAATGACGTCATTTAAGCAGTCAATTATCCTAGAGGGGGTACAGCATCTTGTTTTCTTCAAAACAAACATGACGGAGAAGTTTAAAGTTTATATATTTCGTGCTCCTTTTGTTGTGACAGCGCAAACAAGCAGCGAACATGGATTTTGACGTGTTTCTCTGTTAAAGAAGAAGGCTACAGTGGACTATTTTAATTTATTCAAAAACTATCGAAACTATCGATAGTTGTCGAAACTATAGCAATTGTTATCGATAGTTGGATTTGCAATCGATGCGTCGCTATTGGGACACTCGCTATCGCGATACATCGATATTTCGATGTATCGTTACACCTCTAGTAGCTTGTATAGCATAGACTAACCATGTGCCCTGTGATTGGCTGAATGGCAGACTGTATGTAAAACTAGTTTTGAGAAAGATGTTTTTATTCTGTTAGTGACACAGGGGACTCGGAAAAAAATCCGAGTTCTCCCAACAGGAGTCGAACCCATGACCTTCTGGGACGTTCGCCAGAGAAACAAGTGTTTTTGATATATAATTCCGTGGGCAGAAATTATAAGTAGAATATCTACGCCAGTTGTCAGTGTGAAGGCAAGTCTGATGAAAACGAAACCACTGAGGAACTTTTTGAACTTGGGAACTCGTTCCTCTTCAGTTTTCGCTTTCCTTATTAAAATTAAAACAATTCTTCTTAAATTAAAAGCATTTGGGGTATTTAAAGAAAGCTGTCGCATCCGATTTCGCTTTTTCTACACTCCTCCAAATAACGTGCAGTAATAAGGTTGAGTGCGGAGATGATTTGAGATCAAGGGCTCATTAATATTCTTACACAGAGCATTATTATTTACGTGTGTGAGTTTCGGTTAATCAGTTCAACTAGCACGTTCGTCACTTTTTATTCATTTGCATATGACATTACAACTGGCACGTTCAGTACCTTTCACTAGTTTACGTTCGAGAGGATCACAGTTTACCTTTCCGACATGTTTACCATATTAATGATAAAACTCGCAGCTTGAAATAATTTTGCCTTAGGGGTTCTCAAACCGTTAAAAGCCTGTGTGCCTAGATACGTGTATTTTTCCTGTTGCTCCGTCAATTGTGATTCAGTAATAATCAGCTGCCCTCAATCATGTCGACTCTGTAATAACAAAATAAATAACTCAAATAAACTTGGTTCATCTCTACCCAATTTATTTCGGTAACCACTTCGGTTTAAAAATAGGTTCCCTTAGTAACTTGGTAATTTTAGTTTAAAATTATGTCTACCTTTAAAAACCCACGTGTGTCGTGTTTAACTATAACTATACATCGTCACGTATTTAGGCTAGCCGACTGATATATGGATGTTAAAGTGCTGCAAAATTCATTACTGCCTCTTTTTAGGATGACACACCGTACAGAAAGCAGTGACAACAAAAACGATGCTCAGCTGTCTTTCCCTGGCATTTCAAATGTTAAGTTTAATTAAACTACCAACAAAGAAACCAGTTTTAAAATCACACACTGCGAGACACATCACTTGCTACAACCATTCTCAAAAAGAAGCATTTGATCCAAGATATATAACAGGAGGACATACAGAAAAAATCTTACTTTAATCATAATCGGATCCTCAAGCTCAGAGAAAACCGAGAAAACAACCGAATCAACCACTGATGCCATATTCAAATAGACTGAGAAGTCCAAAACCTCCTCACAAATGATTCAAATGAAAGCTAAATGTATCGCATATGTTATCACTGATTTTATCATTCTATTCAATATAACTGTAAGGAATATTCATGTTCTAGACGTAGTTTAAAGTGGTGGGCGCACGAAAACCATGTAGTTGGAATTGGATAAATGAAACTAATAAAAATTCTAAAACTTCCAAAAAAGGGTCTAAAAGCAAATTAAGATTCCTTGAAGAAACACTATCTCACCCAGTGTGCTAGCTAGGATAAGATAAAACCTGGATTTCGTTTTGTTGATTTTACCACAACATCATTTTACTTTATCTTTCATACAATAACGTATCTACATTTGTTTTACATACAGTGTCAATCCTACAAGTTCTTTTCAATACTAAATATTTTTAATCTGCACCCAAAGTTTGAAATTGCATGCTTAGTGAAATCTTTAAGCTAACCAAACTAACAAAATGAAAGACCGACAAATATAAAATTATCTTACAGTAGGAAATTAGCGCGACAACTTAAATTGCGACACGGCAAACGGATCATATATTTTTTTGACATTTAATTATACTTCGCTCTAAGAGAGAAGGCTCAAAAAATTTATATTACTGAAATGAAACAGACCATTGCACGTCTCGTTTCTCGTCACCAAATTTCTCTGTATTTTGTTTAAACCCATAATGTGAAAGTTTCTCAATCTTCTGCTCTAAAATAAACGTGTTTTAGTCACCTCTCGTGATGAACTCTACACGCTGGTAGTCGCTGTTCGTTCGGAATTGCGCACGATTGTATTTTTGGCAGTTTTTCGGCGAAAGACTTTATCGAGCTCCTTTTTTATATCCCTCTTGAATAGCGCATAGGCGACAGGATTTGCAACGGAATTTGTAATAACTAAAAACATCACCACACTGTGTAAATTATTGCTCCGGTTGCATAAAGTCGTAAAGTGACAAAAGGAACTGTAAACCTCGACTGCGTAGCAGCTTAGAAAAATAGCGACCACGGTTGTTATCACTTTGACTGAGGAAGTTGACTGCAGCGCGTATTTGATATTCGGCCGGTTATAGAGAATTTGCGATTTCAGCTGAGCGTCTTGGCGGTAATGTTTCCTTGAGATAATTATGGCTTGGATTGTAGCCAGCAGTAAAACAGTGCAGGGGATAAACTGGAAGATGGTTGTCCACACGATATTGCTTACTTTAAAGTCTATGCGGATAAAGTTTAAAGTTACGCAAATGGACGGAATGAAGTAAATAAAAAAGGGGCTCAGCCATGCGGCGGCAATCAGCGTGGTGGCCCTTCGATAAGTCATCAGCGCAAGGTATTGCAGAGGTCTCACAATGGCGATGTAACGGTCCAGAGTCATCGCGCATAGGTTATAGACTGATGAGTAAATCGCAAGTACTGCTATGTCATCACTTATGGTCGAGTACTTGCACGAAGAACTCAAAAAGTGGCAAATCACTTGGCCTGGGTAGACGCATATGCCAACCCATAAGTCAGCTATCGCAAGCGATAGTACGAATCGGTTGTTTGTAGTGTGAAGCCTGCGGCGTGTGACAATCAAATAAATAACCACCCCGTTTCCAAGAACTGCCAGCAGCGAGGGCAACCATCCAGTAATCCAGTACCATTCGCTCATGACCAAAGAGTTAGTTTTGAAGGTCTGATCATGGAAGCATTCCTTTTAGTGTTCTGACAAGACACGAACCCTTTCTAAATCTGATTTCTGTGGGAGTAATCTTTCAAAAGCCATCTGCTTCTCAAGTGATCATGCAACTGCCTGAATTGACAATTTAATTGCTGCTGACAATTGAAATTCAAATTTTCTCTATAGGTTTTCTTAAGGCCAGTGACGACGTTAAAACTCAACAACCTCGTTAAGACGTGACCTAAGGGCGGTCACGTTTATGGACCCAACATGGTTTCCCAAATGTCTCGCTGTGAAAAACTTCCATTATCACAGTTAGTTGCTTATCTCTGTTGTTCAAATGAAAACAGGAAAGCAATGTATGATATTTTAGAGCTCGTGTCTGCGGGTTTACATCTTCCTGAATACACAGAGCAGAAGGTTGATTGTTTCTTTGCACCTGATTGTAAACATCTCTTGTTCAAAATACTGTCAGATGGCTAACGCTGATTTAATGTTCACTTAGGTTTCTGATTCTCTCGTTAAATCGTTAAAAAACATTTCCACTGCTAACTTGTACGTTGTCTTTTGAAAACATGTCAATTGAAAACTACAAAAAAAATTAACCAGGCCCTGGGGTGCTTGTCGATATTTGATAAACGGTAGACAGCTTGGACTGATTTTTACACGTTGTCAGTTGAAACCTCATTTTCAATTAAAACATACCGTGTACGATGAGTATCATCACTTAATTTTTCTTTCGTTTCGATAAATCTTGAAAAACTCGATAAATCTTGAAAAGGTCGGTAAATTGTGAAAAACTCGTTAAGTCTTGAAAACGTCGATAAATCTTGAAAAACACGAAAAAACTTGGAAAAAGTCGATACATCTTGAAAAACGCCAAAAAAACTTGAAAAACGTGAAAAAAGTTGAAAAAACTAAAAAAATCTTGAAAAACGCGAAGAAACTTGAAAAACGCGCAAAAGTTGAAAAACACGAAAAATCTTGAAAAGGGTAAAAAAAAACTTGAAAAACGCGAAAAATCTTGAAAACCGTAAAAAAAACTTGAAAAACGCGAAAAATCTTGAACAGTTATAAAATGGGGTCGGGAGGTCTGCGCGACTCCTACTTCACGCTTTCGTACGCTTCGCCTTACATATCTCGGTCTTTCGACCAATTTTGCTTCTTGTATTTTTGCAGTGGGTTTGGTTGGGAGGATTTTTAAATGGTTACTGAATTGAGCCATTTCAACTTAAACGTCGCATTTTTTAACTTTTTTCTCGAAGTCATATCGATCTTTTTCTGATAACTGTATGATGGCGCCTCAGTTAATTTTGTTAAGCGACTGAGTTTAAATTTTAATGCGACTAATGTGGTTTCTATGCCGCTTTCGGCATATTAGGTACATTGAATCTGGCTCCTTTACCCCTTGATAGAGTTTTTCAGCCTCTCGTGTTTGTATTTGTGACAATAAAGGATCTGAAATATTATAGGCAACTTGATGAGTTTCCCTGCTGATGTTTGTAGCCGGGGGGTACTCGACCCATATTTGGGTATAGTGAGCCACTGAGGGTTTGAAACCCTGACCCTGCTTAGGACAAAAAAATCCTAAAATACATACCCTGATTTAGGACAACAACCTCAATTTTATTACGCTGTTTAGGTCATGCAATACCCGGTTTATAATTAGGACAGACTCGCACGAAATCATATACCCTTTTTAGGACAGAGAGGTCAAAAACCATACCCTGTCCAGCGGCACATCCCCGTATAGGCCATATCAGGGAGTACCCCCGGGTGTTTGTAACGCCAGCCCCGGCTTATTTGTATAATTCTGTTGCAGGATGTTGTGTTTCGCATCACAGAGTATGATCTATAGACCCTTTTCGTTATGAAACTGAAGTTGTAGCTTCTTTCTAGCTATGCAACATGCAATAGATGGCTGAACTCTGCTTCAGTGAAATATTTGTGAGTAAGCTCCTCTTGAAACTGAGAGTTTCGTGTGGAGCTCCTAGACACGAAACTCTCATGACGAAAAGGGTCTATATCTCACACTCTGTGATGCAAAACACAACATCCTGTAACAGAATTATACAAATAAGCCGGGCCTGGCGTTACAAACATCAGCGGGGAGATTAACTCATCACGTTGCAGATAATATTACCGACCCTTTATTGTCGAGAGGCTGAAAAAAACTCTATCAAGTTCCTAAACGAGCCAGATTCAACGTACCTAATATGCCGAAAGCGGCACAGAAACCACATTTAGTCGCTGAACAAACGATCAGAGGTCAAATTTAACTGAGAATAACAAACAGTGCGCTTGGTCCACGAGAATCCACCGGTTATCTGAAAATTGATCAGATATGACCTCGAGATTAAAGTCTTAAAAAATGCGACGCCTAAGTTGTAACGGCTCAATCCAGTCACCATATAAAATCCTCCAAACTAAGCCCACTACAAAAACACAAGAAGCAAAATTGGTCAAAAGACCGACGGAGATAAGGCGCGGCGAACAAAGGCGTGAAGTAGGAGTCGCGTAGGCCTTCCAACCCCATGTTATAACATTGCCTGTTATCAACAATAACCTCTTCTTCGAGGTCAGAAAGCTTTTTCACGTTTTTCAAGGTTTTTTGAGGCTTTTTTTCAAGATTTTTCGCGTTTTTCAAGTTTTATCGCGTTTTTCAAGATTTTTCGCGTTTTTCAAGTTTTTTTCCACGTTTTTCAAGATTTTTGGTGTTTTTAAAAAGATTTTTCGCGTTTTCAAGTTTTTTCACGTTTTTCAAGATTTTTCACGTTTTCAAGATTTATCGACGTTTTCAAGATTCATCGAGTTTTTCAAAATTCATCGACATTATCAAGAATTATCGAAACAAAAGAAAAATTAAAGTGATGATACTGATCGTACACCGTAAAAACAGGCGAACAAAGTGCACGTCTCTCATCATTTCGCATTTCTTCCCCCAAACCCGCGAAAAATGAAGTTCACTTTTTTCCCGTTTTTATCATGGGAACAACAGATACAAATAACCTTCGCAGCATGGGTGCGAACTAATAATAAATTTCAAATAATTATCGTGGGACACGGGGATTCACCCTCTTATTTCATCCTCTCTTGACAGCAACTAATTAAAGACTGGTTCAAAATAAACGCGAGAGGCATTCCTTTCTTTCTTTCTTTCTTTCTTGCTTGCTTGCTTGCTTTCTTTCTTTCTTTCTTTCTTTCTTTCTTTCTTTCTTTCCTTCTTTCTTTCTTTCTCTCTTTCTTTCCGACTTTCTTTCTTCCTTTGTTCCTCACTTGGTATTGTTTTCCAAATCCACATACCTTTCGTGTTTTGCAGTCTCTAACGTACAAAATGTGTCCTATAGCTATAGAACTTCAGAAGAAATGCTGCCGTGTTGTTTTATCAGTGTTATTTAGTTGTAGTTTTAACTAAATCCAGTGAAAGTATATGTGCTATGTAAAACAAGGTTTATGTAAACTTCAATGACGGTACCTTTGATAGCTTTGACGCACAGATTAATTAACTGAGAATTGGCACGTATTTGGGGCTTGGCTGAAAATTATACAACTCAATTTCCTCTATTCTTTTTCAAGGTAACCGACTGCAAAAAAAGAAAAAGAAAGAGCAAAAGGGGCGTTGATTTTTCCTCCCATGACAGTTAAGAAATGAAATCACTGAGGACGCAAGACAATTCTAAATCTGTGATTTGTCGATAACTTAAACCTCGACCATAACGTCGATTTTAATCTTTCACAGTAGGAAAACATAATAATAAGAAACATTTATTATTAGTTATTAGTTATTTATTAGTTATTTTAACTACAATTAATCAGCACAATTTATATTGGTTTCGCAAGTGTTGGAAACTGATGGAAATGAAGGCAAAACTCTACAATATGTGTCAACAGAGATTCTTTATCACACTATCGGCATACTCCGTTAACATGCAATTTGAAAATGAAATTAATAAAAAAAAATCATAAATGTACACTCTAAAACCAAATACAGAAACCTTTCTTAAGAAATAGTTCAGTTTATCATTATCAAAATCTGTACCAGAAAAGATAAAATCTAAATTTCATTTTGTTGCCATACTACCGGCAGTGTTTGCAGTGTTTCGTGACACGCATTCTGAGACGTATATTCTGCAACGTCTCTAGCTTAGACCTCCATCAGATAACGTTTATTTGATCTCAATAGGAGAAGATGCATAGGAAAATAATTTCATTATTCAGTACAAATGTAAGTTCGACAAGGATAAGGAAATCTTGAAAACAATGGCCAACGCCCATAATGGCAGGTTGAAATACGTTGAATGGACTTAACATGTATTTTTAAGAAAGCGAATTAGAAGATTTTGATCATTTTCACTCCGCTACTTCGAAAAAAATATTTTTGTTCCTTGTATACTTACTGCTTATTCAGCTGGGCAATGCATGAGTTAAAGTTGAAACGATAAAATATTACTAATGCATACTTTGAAACACGTATAAATCTCACTGATTTCATTATATTGGTTAATTTCGTTCTCATACTACCATGCATTAAGCTAAGAATTTCGTAAAAAAGGCTTTTTTTTTTCAAAAAACGACATCTACCTATTTTTTGTTAAGGACGCGGCCTCCTAATACAAGGGTATTTTTGCAAAGGTTATGACTATGGGGGGAAAGCAGGTCTAAGCAAGACCTATTGTAATCTAAAAAGCAAAATATGGGCAACCATATTTCAGATTCAGATTCCGATTCAGATTCTCTGCTATTCCTAAAACGTACCTTTTATTCATCCTCATCAGGAGAACCTGCCCTAAACAAATCTTAATCACAATTTTTTTTTACATAATATTAAATCCGAAGAATCCACTAAGCTGTGAAAAAAGCTTAGTGTTCTCTAAACGTAATTCTACGAAAGCTAAGTCAAAGCATGTGTTAATTAAGATTTCTATCAACATAATTTCTTTGGCGTACTTTGAAATGTTCATTGCATTATCAGTTTATGGGCACTATTTAAACAATAGAGTTTTTCTGTCGAAGGCACTATCGTGTGATGGGTAGCTTGAGGAAATTTGCTGTTCTCAACAAATATTAGACTGAGCACGTAGTTAAACAATAGAGTTCTTCTGTTGAAGGCACAAACGCGTGATGGGTTGCTCGATCGGAAATTTGATGTTCACAACAAATATTAGCCCGAGAACGTAGTTCGAGGACTTGTATGAAGTTTGAACATCAAATTTCCGTGGGAACCTATGACACATAGGGTCTGAGACAGAAGGACTCTACTGTTTTTATTATCCAACGCTAAATTTTGAGCCGGAAAATTGCCAAAATCGGGCACTATGCCCTGATAGGCGCCCGCTGAGGAGAGACACACTATGGCGTCACGTGATCAATTTCCACCAATGGTACCACGCAAAAATTTAGCGTTGTACTATAAGTAATGTTAAAATATACAGAAATAGAAAACTTATCAAAAAATGTAGACTTTAAAAGCAAATATAAGATTTTCCCTTGAAAAAAAAACGTCAGTTTGTCATTGAAATATCTATCAAAGTAGATAAAACATCAATTTCATTTTGTCAATTCCTCGTTTTCATACTAAGTGTTTCGTGATTTAACGCATTTTGAGGCATCTTTTCTGCAACGTCGCTAGCCAGTTACAGAACCTGATCTCACGACTAAAATCATTATTAGAATTGTATTGTAAAAATATAGAATCCGTAAAATACGAAAACAAATGTCTGTTCGGACCATTGCATGCGTGCAGAAAGGATGAAGAAGGCTAAATGTTCTTTGCAGGTAAAAATATGAAAGATACCGGCTAGAGCTTGTGTCAGTAAAAAATTCTATCACTCCATTCTTTATAACGTTAAAACATTAATATTCATCTTCCTACCAGAGCGTTGTACATTTTATCATAAACAAGATCCAAGCCGAGATAGCTAAAATCTGAAAGCATTGCCTCCAACTCGCGAAGTTTTTGGTCAAAGGCAGTTTTTAAAACACGGCTTCCTGTAACGTCTGTAGCCTCGAATATTTCCATACTAACGTTCATTAAATCTTTCTCATATTCTCTGCAATCACACAATCGGCAATACAAAGATAAATATTCCAATATTGCATTTCCTGTATCCTCCATTACTTTAAACTAATTAATATTCATTATCATCACGTACTTTGATTTTAAAACGTTATTCATAAGCAATATACAGCTTAAAATAAAAACAATTAGAAAATTAAAAGGAAATAAAGAGTGCTTAAAAAACACCTAGTTTATCATTCAAGATAAAATCTGGATTTTACTTTGGAATTCATTGCTGCCGGCGGCAAGTGTACCATGAAACGCGGACATCTGTCAGGTGTTGACGGCTCTAAAACATGGATTATTTGTTATTTTCCGTAAGATAGACTAGACACTGCGCGTGGCCTGACTGGCGAAGATCTGAGAAATCATGCTTTATCATTGTATATATAAGGCATAAAGAAACTTATTTTTTGTTGTGTGTGTGTGTCCGGGGCCATTTGCTAAGACCGAATGCTAAAACGATAATAGTAAGGACGTGTTTTCGACTCGACATGCACAATTCCAAAAATTTAGATACGTGCCTGGGAAAAAAATGACCTTTAAGTTTCGCACGTTTTCTTTTTCTCTACCACTTAAAATAAAAAAGATAGCAGCCAATGTACGGGGTCTTAGAACGGTACAAATTTTTCAAGGTAAATGAAGGAGACATGAGACTTTGAACCTCGGAGTGGAGCCTCTCCGTACAAAAATTTATTGAGTACCCCCCCTCCCCCACCTCACCCAGACACTCCCAAAAATGCAAAGCAAGTGACTGTATGTAAGCTACTCGGAAACGAATGCGTCTTTGATGCATCAATTTCCGTTTTCACCAGTGTGATCGCTTTGCCCAACTGTAGTCTGAGAAAACAGCCGTCGTTTCGCGAGCTTGGTTCTGATTGGTTGAAACGCGGGGGAATTTCGTTTCAACCACTCAGAAGCACTACAGAGATCTGGGTAGTGACAAGTCATCAGTATGGAATTTCTGCGCTCGTTACTCAGACGTCATTTTGGGAGGGCTCAAGCTCGCAAAACGTCGG
Source organism: Siderastrea siderea (assembly GCA_964030785.1). Classification (NCBI taxonomy): domain Eukaryota; kingdom Metazoa; phylum Cnidaria; class Anthozoa; order Scleractinia; family Rhizangiidae; genus Siderastrea; species Siderastrea siderea. Next base: position 53,232,917 of record OZ034966.1, on the reverse strand, counting down.
CTATTTTCTCAGGCTAGCCCAACTCTTGAAAAACTGATTTGGGAAAACTAAGTGAATGGCTTTTCCCATATCATATATATTTATCGCAACCGGGTAAAAAGTTTTGGGAACCCAACGGGTTTGTCAAAATGGCGTTCAGGGACAGACTAGTGTGACCGAAAAATAAAATTTCATCTTTATTACCTACACTAATGTAGGCCACGTAAGCTTCGTTCAGTTAATTTTCTACGATTTTTTAGATAGTTTATTTAGTATTCTACCCAAAAACAAGCAAACAAAACAAAACAAAAACAGTATACTGACATGAGGTGACCAACAGTGTGCTAACACATTCCTTTCATGTTGTAGACCTGTCAGAATCTCCACGTTTTGTTTGCTATTGTTGTCTTCTTACCTTTTTAAATTGATTTAATTTGTTGCCATTGCCTTTTATAGGTCCGCTGTTTAATGTTAAGAGCGCAAAGGACCGAGAGGATGCAAAATGCATGACTGTCCATGATAGGAAATGGAGACCAAAAAAACAAAGAAAAAAAAAAGAAAATGGGACATGGAAAACACGAAAAGGGTCCACGTTTTACGGTTTTGCTCGTGTACGTGTGTACGTGCGCTTATGGACGCTAGTACAATACATTTTTTTGTTGTTGTTGTTGCTGCTGTCTCTTGCAAAACAACAACGTGAAATAACCATATTTTGGTTTTTGGGATGGGCGCGTGCTCTTGAGCACGGCTCAGTCCATTGCTAAGACTGCTAACACTTGCGTTGTCACTTTATCTATTATTTATTTATTTATTTATTTATTTATTTATTTGTCGACGGGTTTGCCACATTCTTCATGCATAACGTGCAGGTCACGTTTTCTCCAACTTAAATAGAACATGTGCTTAATGACTTAAAGACTTAATTAGAATGTATAGCCATCCTACTAGGCCTAAGGATCTAAATGTAAGTAAAAGGCAACTGTTGATAAAGGTGCTCTGAGAACACAACGAATTCAGTTACTCTAGGAAGGAGAAAATCATGGCCACGTTCTCTAAATTTCCTTGTTTTCTCGGGTGATAATGGTTCTCTAGGGGCTACGTCACGGTTTTTTTTTTTTGGGGGGGGGGGGGGTCAAACTTCTGGTTAAATCAAAACTAAAACCATTTTCCTACACACAAAATGGTCTTCGTACTCCAAGAAGAAGATATGAATTGAATTAGAACAAAACGTTGCAGTTTTCAATGGTTTTTACTACACATGAGGGAAAACTTGAGAACAAGCGGCGTGATCCCAAAAGACCCACATGTGAATGTTGTCATTGCTTCCTGTTGTTTAACGAGCCTGTTGAACGCTTCCTCTTCTGTGATATGTTTATGTCTCTTTCAACTTGTGGAGAGGCGTCCTAGAGGCGTGCCATCCAGATTTTAGACACGACGTATATTTGATTGATTTGCAGGTGATAAGGAAACATGGAACTACAGAGTTTTAAGTTTTTTTTTAATTATTGTTTTTTCATTACGTTTTTTTTTTACAGCCCATCAAACTAACTATTTTGAGACGAAAAAGGGTATTTGTGAATCAGGGTATTTTTGTTTAGTAAATCGAATGACTCAGCAAAGCCAGCAAAGTAGTCAGTTCTCTCCGGAAATTTAAACGCGTGCAGTTATTTAAGTTTTTATTTGTTTGCTCGCTCAGCCAAGTGATTAGTCTTATGATTTAACTTTTTATCTTTAGATCTCAACCTGTCTATGTTACCTCCGGACCTTGAAGATTTACTGTGCATCAAGTTAAGACGATTTCCGCTCAGCGTTCGAGCAGTAAGTGCAAAAATTAAGTTACCAAAAAAATACTTGCAGCACTGTCACATTTTGAGAACAGATAAGAAGAACTTATCGGTACTTTTGCTCCCAAGCTGACCCCGCGAGAGAAAATTGGATTTGAAGTTATCCATATTTCAGTTAAAAAGACGCTTCATGTCAGTTCAAAACAAAATGGCGCCCGTTTTTAGCATACTTTTACGAGATTTGAAATTAATTTTCTTGAGATTGCTTGAGAATTTCATCGCGGGGTCACTTGGGCAAGTGAACTAGAGTGTATTGTTTCAAATAGCATTTAAAATGTTACCGTGCTATGGTCTATCGAAAACGAAAGTCACGCACGTCGTGTTCGGGGAATCCCCGGCTCGGTTTCGCAGAATAGCAAATAGATTCCGGGATTGCATCGTCGAGTGACTAACCGAAGCAATTTATTTTGCGAACTGCTTTGCTTGGTGCTGTTTGCGTTTTCGTATTGCAGACAAGGATCGACTGAGCCTTACATAACCTGAGCCGGCTACCGGCAGCCGGGTGTCTGTGAGATGTAAGCCGGTCCAAATCAGGTACACAACACTCGCGTTTGTCATCCAGACAGCTTCTGTAGTTTCAGGTGTATCGGGGTTGGTGATCCGGTGCTTCCGCCCTGTCTGAACGCCACATAAATATTCGTTTTCTTCTTGTTGCTCTGTTCCAAAGGTAAGTTTATTTAGCTGATTTATTGAAATCTGTGTACAGATAAAGTTATTTGCATCGATTATTCAGTTTAGTTATTAGATTTCGCTGGGGATGCATGCGCGAGCCTTCGGTGCAATCACAACAATGAGTGCTCGAGCGACCAAAACATCGCTTACTTATATTCCCAAACGTTTGCAGTTCTAGGGCCCATTACATCAATCAGCAGTAAAGTTATCGTGTATATAACAGACAGTTTGCAAACGTTTTGCTTGAGTATTTAGAAGTACGTATACAGCCAAGCTACGTGCATCGTATTTAGTGGCTTTAATTTTCACGGTGCGGTGACTAGAAGTGGATCGTGGTCCAATCCTGTTGGATACTTGCGTGTCACGTAAGTAGAGGCACACCTTGGAGAGTTTGCATTGTTCATTGATTAACTTTGGTGTTGATGTTAGACTGAGTGGTTTTCATTAACCCGTGAAACACACTTTAGCGTATTTAGTACTAATACACTTTATTACACTTTAATTTTCGATTCATAAATAGACCCATGACCAGTTAAAAAGCCTGCTTGAATCATATCAAACTCAGTTTTATTAATCATGAAGTTTCATGTGTTTAATAAACACAAGTTATAGTCTATACCCTGGCTGTGTGATAAAAGATGAGACTAATTCCTAATTGTGCCGCCCAACACTAACAATTGTTTTATTTATTTTTACGTTTTCATGCAACTTTCCAATAGTTTAAGCTGAAATGTTTGCTTCACAGTAAGAAAAGTAGACTAGAAGCCAAGTCTATTTGTCATACATAAACAATTAATTGCGTGCATCTAAAAAAGTTGCATAAACAATGAAAAAGACAATCTTTGTTGAGCTGAAAGAACGCCTAGCTAGTGTACCAGCGAGGATTAACTTCGAAGACACCTCCACAAACTCTACAGTATTTGTCTGCATCATTCTTGAGAGCCTTGCAGTATGGACACGTTTCTGTAAATACATGTTTTGGCACGGATCAGACGCCGAGGGCAAAACAGTTTAGTTTCTCTTCCAGTTGTAGTGGCCGAGCTGGACCTTGTGAAGATTTGCCCAAATTATGTTCCTGAATAGGCGCTTGCATCAGTGGCAAAGCCTTGGATGACGTCCTTTCAGGCTCTTCGGCTCTCGGCTCTTGCTTATGGAGTTGGATTGCTGTCTTCAGGACTACCAGTGGACTTAGCCCTGGTGTCTCTCTTAACTTGCTACTTCCTGAGAGTACGAGTTTATACTCTGGTAAAGACCCTTGTGTCGTTCTAGTTGAACCATTTGCTTAGCTGTCAATAAATAAAAACTAAGTGTTAACTTGTGAGGGAAAAATGGTGACTGAATTTAAATTATTTGATGTGCTTTACGATCTTCCTTTGCCAAGTTTTTAATCGTAAATGGCGTTCAGTTGGTTTATTAAAGGTTTTTATTTTAAAATAGTTAAAATGTTCATCCGCCTAAGGACGTTTCCGGGCAAATGCGTAGTATAGTACGTATCAAATTAGCAACTTTGCCAGTTTGAAAACCACAAAATAAGAACAAAACTGATAGAGGGTCACAGCCCGGTCGCCCCCTTCCTCAGGATAACCATGCTAGTAAAGTAACTTAGAAGTTCGTCATTTCGGCACAACGAAAAATGTCGTGTTTTGGTGGGATAAATAAATGTCATTTTTTTACTGAGAGAATGCACATTTTTAGCATACCTTATATAGTACATGTAAAAACATGGTTCATCGCGCCTCACGAGGGACTTAGTTTTCTTTCCTCTTAAATGCTTAGAAGAAATTTGAAAAACATTTAATTGCACGTGCACAACAATGCCATTGCAAATAAATAACAAAATTAACATTATCACCGACCTTTTCGTTGTTCGGCTTTAGTTTTTATCCTCTCGACAGCTGCTTTAGAATCCTCGAAGTTCGCCAACTGAAGTGCAACATCGCACTCTCTCCTTGAACACTCGGTTCCTCTGCCGTCGTTTTGTACGAAGCCCGCTGCATTTCTGGGAACTGAACATTCAATGGTGTGGACGTAGTGGTTGTTGTGGTTGAATTTTGTAAAAGATTTCTCCTCCATGACCTTCCTTTGTCGTGCTTGTGTTGCACTGGAATGTGATTTTTGTGCGCCAAGATGTGGTCCTGGCTGGCACAACGAGCACAGGCACAGCTGGCAAAAGGGCAAACTCGCTTGTGACCTTTAAGTGGCCCTATTTGACCATGTAAACGACATTTTGTACAAGTTCTTCCTGACATGGCTCTGAAGATAGATAACTAAAGAAGAAAGCTCGCAATGTCCAAAACCATTCGTCGTAAAAACGTGAGGTGTAAATGACTGTGCGGTGTAAACCGTTATTCATATCAGGATTCATTAACGTCATGCTCACGCTTTTTTGTACTTCCATTTACACATTGGCCACATCTTGCACGAGGAATAACATTTGACAAATTCATTGTTGGCAAGTTTAATGCATTGTAGTGTCAACAATTAAAAATTTTTTGTGTACAACAGCATTACTGATGCAAATTATACTTCAATACCATTCACGCTTTCTCAGTTGATCATTTTCCGTCCGAAGTTTGGAACTTATGAGATGCCGTGGCATATAAATCACAAAGCAGGTTGTTACAGATATGGTCAAAGTTACCCGTCACAAAAACGGCTTCAGGTTATTGTCATTTATTTGAATACATTATCTATTGCAAACACCTCGAGAATCTGCAGAGTTTCATATAACTGTGAAGACAAATACATCCGTTTCTTTCAACAAAAAGCAACATTGACTCCTGCAATCAGCGACAATGCCAGACCAAAGAAAATGGAATGGTGGAAGGAGGCATACTTGGAAGCCCTGGTTAGAATTTATCCTACAATTTATCTTCGTGAGTTGCAGGCATTGCTTGCCGGAGACTTCAACTTGGCTCCGAGAGATGTTCCCTCTATTCCAACTATAGCCAGACTACTCACCGCGCTACGTATGACTCGAAAGAAGTGTGTGCATGTCGCGACAGAAAGATTTTCGCCTTGTAATCGCCACTGTGGTCAACTCTTCTTTCAATGGAGGAGGACAATTGATCCGAGCCGTGTTTATTTTTTTTGCTGAAACCAGCTTCAATTGTGAAACTGAGAACAGGGAATACGGGCGAACAGATACAGGAGTGTCATGCCCTTCTTTCGCCAAAAAAGCAAAGCTCGGAATGGAAAGGTTTCCGCCCTTGGTGTTTGCGGTTTCATCGAAGGAGTGCTTCAAGTTATTTCTGTTGCTGGAAATTTTACAGCAGACAGTCTAGTTGAAACAATCGAGCAGCAAATATTGCCGTTATTACCAAGAAATGTATTTTGGTAGCTGATAATGCCAGCATACACGATGAGCTGAGACTTTGCGCAATTTTAAGGAGAAAAAACATCACGCTTGTAATACTACCTCCCTATGCTTATGATCTGAACCCGATAGAGATGGTATTTGCTAAACCAAAAGCAATCGCCCGTTATACTCCTGGTTTCCTAGATGAAAATACATTACTTGTTATTGTAACGGCCTTTGAGTAAATTAGCCCTTTAAATGTCAGAAGATTTTATAGGCGCTCGTGGAACGTGGTTGTATAACAGTCGTAGCTCTTTTGAATTCTAAAGCAAAATGTTATTTAAAAAATTCCATGAATATAGTATCAATAATAAATGCAATTCAATTCAATTCAATTTATTCACACACAAAAAAAGGACTATAAAATAATTACAAAGGGAGTGAGATAAGTTATGGTATAGAGTAAAATGCATATGATTACAAAAAGTTCAAGTTAATAAAGTTACAAAATAGGTATAGGTCCTTGGGCATTTACAATTTGCGGACGACGCCAAGTGTTTTCGTACAATAAGATCGCCCTTGGACTGTGCGCAATTCCAGAGGGATATTGACACCTTAGTAGAGTGGAGCTAAGAATGGAAACTGGCATTCAACTTTGACAAGTGTTCACTCTGCACGGTGACAAAGAAGCGTATTCCAACAATTTACGATTACAAGATGAACAATAAGATCATTAAACGAGTCCTAAGCCAGAAAGACCTCGGCATCGTCATCACCAGCGACGCAAACTTCAAGGAACACATCTATTCTCAAGTTAGCAAAGCCAACAAAATGCTGGGCTTCATACGGCGCACACTAAACAGCAGAAGTGATCAGTTTCTACCAACTTTTAGATCACTCTACTTGGCTTTTGTCCGCTCTCATCTAGATTATGCATCAAAGATTTGGAGCCCTAAAACCGTAATATTGATAAAGATGATAGAAGGGGTACAAAGGCGAGCCACTAGACAGATACTACCAGGACTACATTTTATAAATTAAAATGTGGATATTATAACGTACCAGTTGATAACTATTTCGAATTTTGTGCTGACAAAAGACTTAGATCGTACTCAAGCAATAAACTTAAGCTTAATGTATATAGAACAGAACTTTTCAAAGCTACTTTCTTTAATCGTATACCATATCTGTGGAACAATTTACCAGATAATATTAGAATAAGCAACCTTGGAATCTCTAGTTTTAAAAAACAATGTGAGGATTACTACAAACATATAGGTTTTGATCCTGACAATCCCAGAGCTACATGGGTGTCATGATGTTCTAACTCTAATTTTTGCTATATACTTTTCAATAATTAATTATTGGTCATGGATGTGAGAATTTCAAATTTTAAATTATTGCTACATTTCTCTAAGATTTTTCATTATTTTGTTCAATCTTATAACTGTCCTGTAATTTTAGGGTGGACTAGCTCGAATGGTTCGTTAGTTCCTTTCTAGTCTTCCTCTTTTGCACATATTTAATTTTTTTTCTGTCATTGTAACTTACTATATACGTACTTTTTATTTATGTAAATTTATATATTTTGTTTATATTACTTTGTGCAAAGAAAATGGGATAAAATTAATTAAAATTAAAAGTCAAAATTGAAATAATAAAATGACACTACTCTTAAAACCTCAAAATCAATCTCTTCTTTTAAATTTTATCTGAAAAATAAATTAATTACTGACTTTTTAAATAGCTGTGACCTATAAGAATGTTTTGTCGCTTTATTTATATATTTTCACATTTTTAAATGAATTTTTAGTTTTTTTTTTAATTAGATTTTTTTTAACCTTAATGTATTGTCACTGAAAAGCCCCACCAGGGGAGTGTCAATAAAGTATTGTATTAAGTATTGTATGGTCGAATTGACTTCAAGCTGCAGGATTTTTTTCTCTTTTTTTTGTTTTTTTTTTCTTTTCTTTACTTAAGCACCCCCGGCAGTACTACTACTACACTTTATTACACTTTATTACACCCTAATTAGTACACTTTGTTTCACGGGTTAATGAAAACCACTCTATACTTACACATCAGTTGGAAAACGAAATAAAGTTAAGATTATAGTTAAGTCTTGCAGCAGCTTAAAGAGTGCACAATTATGCACGAAGTAACTAACATCATTTTGTTAGCCACATGTATAGCTGGTGTTGTGCATAAATCTCTAAAAACGAGCATGTGTTGTGAAATGTTGCTCTTCGGTGGAGACAGCTTGCCTGTACACATGCGTAGTGCCATAATCTCACAAGAACAGTATTATAAACATAATAAACATGATACGATGTCTTAAAAAGTCTCTGTATGGTTTTAGAGCCTTTTCAGGCACATTTCAATACGCTATAAAAATAACTTGATTGCCTAAAGGCGAATATTATTCAAGTAGCAAAAGTTTGAAAGGAAGGGAAACTTTTGCCCGATTTTTTCCACTAACTTCCATTGAGCTAGTGGCTTTCCAACAAAATAGCCAGATAACAGAGTGTTCCAAAACGCAAAAGAGGACTCAGGGTCCTAAAGGGGTCAGCGGCTCCAGGGCTCCAGGCTAAAAAATACAGGTCTTCAGGGCTCCAAGATAGAAAAATCGGGGCTCTAGGGCTCCATCGCTCTACTATAGGGCTCCGGGCTCAAGGTAGAAAAAGGTTTCAGGCTCCGGTCCTTTCTCGTTTCGAACTACCAGTTGCAAACCTGGTTTCAAACCAGAAACTGAAAGTAATAAAAATACATTTGATGCTTCTGGAAATCCTTAAGCTGGCTAGACAGTCACAACAAAGGGTCAAAGAAATTACCCAGTAGACTGCTAGTCACTGAGCACGAAGTGGTGTTATTTTAAACCAGTGTGGTGTGGTTTGCTAATGAAAGTGTTTTTATCTTGACGTTGTAGAAATGAAGAAGACCAATCAGATGCAAACATGAGCTTAATGGCAATCCAGATTCCACAATGGAAATTCTTAATCATTCTGATCGGCGTGGCTTTTTTGTTGTTAGTAAGTTGTATGTTTTTTTCTTCATTTTGTTAAATTACTTAGTATACTCCGTGGCGATGAAGCACAACAGTGAAGTTTGCTGTTCACTTCAGGTTGGAGAAATCGTTAGAGCTTTGACTAAACAAGCTTTGTTAATGGTTTTAGGAAAACCTCACAAGTAGGTTTGCTGGTGCATGTAACCTGATGAGAATAGAGCAAGTGTTCTTTATGGGTGAATATTTTTAGACCCAATAAACTTTGTAGGCAATTGTTCATTATAGCGGAGCTAGCGCGCTAGCGCGTCAGCGGAGCTCCATTGCTAAGGAAATTTGGTAACCTATCAAGCCAAGAAATTTTGGTAGTGACGTAATAGTCACGTGACCGTCCGTCCGTACATCCGTACGTCCGTCCGTCCGCACCACAGGGGTTACCAATGGATATAACCCTGTGCTGAATCCCGTGTGTTTTCCCGAAATCGCATGTTCACCCGCGTTGTAGCAAAACAAGCAAAGACAACAAAAGTCAAAAACAAATTTGTTAATGGTGGAAGGGGAAAAGTTCAATGTAGGCGAAAGAAATTAGGCGGTAAAGTTCACGCGAAAAGTTCAAATTTGCCTCGTCGGTTCTGTTCAAACTCCGTCGGCACACCGCTTCAGTTCGCAGCTTTTCGCAGCGGTTTCGACGCCAAATATAGCAGAGCTAGTGCTTTTTGGTTTTTTCTGTCCACAACCATGGTTTTTCTGGCGTTCTCAACACATTTTGCCAGGAAAAACGTCAGGATTTTCATGCTGATAAGCAGCTTGTAACGAAGAAAGAAATAAGTATTAAAATTAACTTCAAGGATGACAATAAATGCTCATGGCTTAGTGGAGTAATTAACGATCTCTCACGCCGACGAACCGGGTTCGACTCTCAGCGGGAGCAGGAATTTTTTCTTTTCTTTTTTTTAATTTAACGATTTGAATGAGAGTATTTTCACAAATTAATAACTGCCAGCAAAAACAAAAAACAAAAACAAAAAAAAAAGCAGACAAAACAAAAGGGGGGGCTCCGCTTTTAGGCTTGGCTAAATCTATATATTAGTTATACTTGCGACTTTTTTTGGAAAATCGTATTTGTTTAATCTTTTTAAAGGTAAGGGATTCATTTGCACATGAAAGGGTCTAAATTTGAAAGAGACAATTCTCCAGTGTAACGTTAAGTTACTGATTAATAGCCCAATTTCGATATATTAAAATTCAGTCTCAAACTACAGGCATCATTTCGAGGCTGAGGGGAATAAAGCCATATATGTCCTTATATTATTCCCCTAAGCCTCGCAGTGATGTCTGTTGTTTTAAGTTTAATTTTAATATATCGAAATTGGGCTATTGTTACAGTGAAATCACTTATAATTAATCCTTGTCCTTCAGTGTCGGTTCGCCGGATTCCTTACATTACAATATGAAGAACGGAAGAAGAGGTCGGACTTGCAAGAGCTGTTGGAGTACAACTCTATTTGTCCAAATGGCAGCAAGAAGTGCTTCTCCGGGTACCAGGTGTTCACTGTAGACCGAAATAGCGAGGAACATGAGAGTTCGACAGTAGAGAAAACAGTGCCATCGAAAAAGCTGACCAAGCGAAAAAAAGCTCATTCACTGAAATCAACTAGACGGGATAAACTCGCCGATCTTGAGAGAAGGAAGGATCACGTGATCAGAATTCCAAATGAGGATTTCATGGCCTGGCATGTACATGAAGATATACAGTTATATATGCTTGATACGGAGGAACCGGAAGACCCAAATATCTCCGAAGACGCAAGCTTTGATAAGTCAAGTTTTATGCAAGATGTAAATGGAAAGACCACCACTGCTCTGCAAAATAGAGAAAAAAGAGTCTTCAATAAAAGGGGAAGGGCATCTCCAAAATTTCCAGCCAAGGAGCGAACCCCGCCTCGACCTAAGGTGACTACACTGGAAGAGACAAACAGTGGGTTGATTCAGCTCACATCGCAGTCCGCCGATCCAGAAGTAGAAAACGATGTATTATCTGATTACACCGAGAAGATATTATATCTAATTGTTGGAGTTCTTCTTGGGGTTACTCTGAGAGGCTACTTTTCATCTCGGATACTCTCCATTTATGTTAACGCCATGGCTTGGCTCAAAAACCCCAGGCGTTACAAGCAGCTTAACAGCAAGAAGCAGCCACGAATCGCGGTTGACTCGAGTAAGTAACTGTTCGCTCATAAGTGTTTTTGTTTAAGATGACTCTGAATAGGTAGTTAAAAATATATGAAGATTTTTTGGCAGTGAGGGTGTGCAAGATTCATGCAATTAAAGTTAAAGTAAAATGAGTTGAGCAAATGAGTTGAATATATTGAATGACGAACTTTTTTGAAGGCTTTGTAACTGTAGTTTCAGCAAATATACTGCTTAACGCCCTATTCCTGACGGAGCACATCTGGTAAGCCGAACTGGTGATATTTCTTATTTTAACGGTTACTCTTTGCCTGGTTTTGTTTGGTTTGATTATTTTTTGTTCAGTAAATCGAATGACCCAGTAAAGCCAGCAAAGTAGTCAGTTCTCTCCGCTAATTTAAACGCGTGCAGTTATTTGTTTGCTTGCTCAGCCAAGTGATTAGCTTATGATTTAACTTTTTATCTTTAGATCTCAACCTGTCTATGTTGCCTCCGGACCTTGAAGATTTACTGTGCATGACGTTGGATGTTCGTCGCAAGGGCGAGCGATCATCTGGCTGGCGAAAAGTTGGTGCTGAGTTTAAAGTCAGCCAAGATCACCTGAGATACCTAAATATAGAATACCGAAGGGACAATGGAAGCCCTACTAGTAAGCTGTTACAAGTTCTTGGTACTAGAGGTAAAACAATATCTGACCTCGTGGATGTATTGAAAAGTCCTAGAGTAAATCGCCTTGACATCGCTAACCTCATAACACTAACTTGAAATATGAGTTTCTATTGTTACCGCCGAAAAATCAACGCTAATGTCAAAATGTCGTCACTCAGAACGAAGGTCCGTCATGGACTTAAGTAGAGGCGGCTCCAGGAAACTATAAATGTTAACAGATAAAAATACCCTTGATGGAAGAGGGATGCTCTCAGTTTCCTGCGGAGCGCGAACGTAGTGAAATAGCAAATCTACTAGTAACGATCCCGCCGGTCAATTTACAATGTTGAAGCCAGATAAGGAAGAGGATTCTAACTAACACTGTATGGCGAGACGTGGTGTAGTTATAGCACAAAGAGGGAGATGGATGCCCTGAAACTGAACGGCGCAGAAATTATTTTTTGAAAATTTTGCTCCTACAAAGCGCCATCTGATTGGTTGTCATTCGTTTAAGATTACGTTTTGTAAAATTTTGCTTATATAATGCGTACTTAATTGATTGGTGGTGTAGCCGTTTTGATGACGTTCTGTTCAGAAGAGGCATGATGTCAGATAGCTTTCGTCCGAATCGCCCGGCGGTCTATCGCTGCAACTGTCACCGCCAGGGCCAAAATTGCATCTTCCACACGTGTAAATAGAATAGCCATAGGGATGATGTACCTGAAGCAAAAACTAATTAATGATGAGTAGTATTGTGTAAATATACTATAAGTAAATTGAATATGGTGAATGTTATGCGGTAGTATAATATAATAAACATAAAGTTTACAAGTGACGAGTGAGTGACAAATCTCCCACCAACTGCAATAAGTCGTTCGTTGCACAAGCGCATTCTTGAATTAGAAACACTGTTTCGACATGTGACCTACAGCAATCCCTTAGCACTTAGGTCGCAAGTGTTAAACATATTTGACCCCAAAAACACCCATCCATTCAAGACTCTCTCAGTTTATTATGTTTCCATCAATCCATTTTCGAAAAGCTTGCTTTTAACTGGAAACAAAGTGCAGCAAATAAAGGATACAGAGACCACTGATGTACTTAAGACGGATTCCGTTCAACGTTCGAGCAATAAGTGCAATAATAGTTACTAAAAAACTACCCGTAGCACGGTAACATTTTCAATGCTATTTGAAACATCTCACTCCAGTTCACTTGCCCAAGCTCACGGTGGGGCCAAACCACCCCCCAAATGGGTCATGAAATGTCCGGTCTTTGGTTAATTTTTTAATAATTTTTTTACTTTTCATCATTTCTTTACCAAACTTGGTAATTTGATATGGGTCTTTGTGCCACACAATTTGACATGAATGGTGATGCCAAATGTCAAATTATGACGTCATAATTGGTGACGTCAAATTATTCTCTAAAATAAAATTTTAGAATTTGTAAATTTTTTCTAGTGTTTTAGAAAGAACACGTCAAGAGGAGTTGAATGCTGAAAACAGTTTGTCGATGTGACAAATAATGGATGAGATATGGCATTTTAGATTTTGAAAATTTCACAGTCTCAAAATAGGGTCCCCCCCTTGTGTAATACGTTTGAATTTAAGTGTTGTTTTGTTGCGTCAACGACACCATTTAAGTTGCAGATAAGATGTCTTAAATGACGGAAGCTAAATGTAAAAGAAAAACTCGGAAAAAATTTTTCCTGCCAGAGCTAGAGCCCCCAAACCAGTTTTGTGACGTAATTAAGTGTCACGTGATCAATTATGCACTTGCTAATATTATCGTTTTCAAGCCAAAAACTTAAAATCTAAAATGATACGATTTTTTGGAACAACAAGAAGTCCATTTTACCAGATTATTAGCTTGCATGGAAAAAAACTGTACAAAAAAGATCAACAGGGTTGCTTTTAGAAGAAAAGTATGGTTCCGGGGGGGACACTTTAAATGTCTTTAAATTGCCATAACTCAAGATACGTTTGTCTTAGCGAGGTACGGTTTTCAGCATTTTACTCCCCTTGCCAAGTTCTTTCAGATGACACAACTTTTTATTTCAAATTTGAAATTTTCAGTTAACTCGTTTTGTGACGTCAGCCATTATGACGTCACAATTTGGCCTTTTTAGTCATTCTCATACTTAAAATAAATTGGGCGACAACCCAAGGTTTTTTGCCAAGTTTGGAAAAGAAATATGAAAAAGAAGCAAAATTAGTCTAAATGACCCATTTGGGGGGTGGTTTGGCCCCACCGTGAAGTGACCCCGCGATGAAATTCTTCAAACATTCTCAAGAAAATTAATCTCAAATCTCGCAAAAGTATGCTAGAAACGGGCGCCATTTTGTTTTAAGCTGACATGAAGCGTCCTTTTAATTGAAATATGGATAACTTCAAATCCAATTTTCTCTCGCGGGGTCAGCTTGGGAGCAAAAGTAACGATAAGTTCTTCTTATCTGTTCTCAAAATGTGACAGTGCTGCAAGTATTTTTTTGGTAACTTAATTTTTGCACTTACTGCTCGAACGTTGAGCAGAAATCGTCTTAATCTCCTACAGTCCTACTTGTAGTCTATCTGAAGATCAGACGAAGCTGCTTTCTTATTTATTAGGTATAAATATGCATCAGTGGAAACACATTGGGCAAACTCAAGTCGTTCTTACTAAACCTAGCTAGGCCTGTGATGTGTAGGTTCATGACATGATTTTAAACGCTTGGCCAATCTCAGCCTCAACGTTCTCATAAATAGCCTGAGAAAACAGCCGACGTTTCGCGAGGTCGCCACTTGAGCCCCCGCAAAACGACGTCTGAGTAACGAGCGCAGAAATTCCATACTGATGACGTTCACTACCCAGATCTTGGTAGTGCTTCTGATTGAGTGAATGAAAATTCCAACCAATCAGAAGCACTACCTGGATCTGGGTAGTGACACGTCATCAGTATGGAATTTTTGCGCTTGTTACTCAGACGTCGTTTTGCGAGGGCTCAAGTGGCGACCTCGCGAAACGTCGGCTGTTTTCTCAGGCTATCTTTTAAAAATTATTTTCATATAGCAAAAGAAAGTGTATTGATCTTTGAATTAGGCGGAAAACACCCTTATTTACACATTTTGTTTTAGCCGTGATACTGTATTTCCTTTCTGAATCATCAAATAAAAGTCTCTCGCCCAGCAGGTAAAAAAATGCCAATATTCAGCTGCTGATAATATTGGCATATTAGCCTGCAATTTGTTATCTACTCAGGAAGAGACCAAAGAACACAAACGATATTTTTAGGGTGCCCCTGAAACTCACGCGGGTGATATTTTAGGGGAATCCCCAGCTCTCTTGCTCCCACGCACATATCGCAGCCTCGATTTCGCGGAATAATATGAGCTCCCGGATGTCGAGTAAACATACGAAACGCCTCTTCTTTTAATTACAGAGTGCTTTTTGCCTTCTTATGTTGCACTAAAGGTTTGTCTGAGACATGTCTTGAGCCGGCTATCGCAGCCGGTTGTCCTTGCAGTGTAAGCCGGTTCAAATCGGCTACACAAGACTCGGATTTGTGGCCAAGAGGGCTCTTGTTGTGTCGGAAATATTGCATCAGTGTTACCTGGGGCTAGCTTCCGCCTTGTGGGATCACCAACAAAGATGTGGTTTTGAAATGTTATTTTTTGTGCCAGAGGTAGGTTTTTGGTGGTTCCTTGTTTATTGAATACCGTACACGTCTGAAATGAAATACATCGGAACTTCGAGTATGGTTAGCCGCCGTTTTGAGACTTCTGAATAAGCGCTTACATTTGTTATTGAAAAATTGTCACGGGCATTGCTCAAAGGATCAAGCCACCTTTTTCATCTATTGACAGACTGTACAACCTGTAGCAATACAAGTAGCGACAAAAGTATCAGCGTACGGAACAGTTTTCATACGCTTATATATTTCACAACAAACTACTTTCACTTTTTGACTGACAACTTCGTACGCGTGCTAAACATCATGGCTCGATGACCAGACGTGGAGCGTTTTCATTGGGTATTTGCTAATAATGTAAGTAAGCCGCTTTCCATTTTCATTTTATTTTATTAGGTCTTTCAGCATTGTAAATAAATCACGTTTAAAAAGTTTAAGTATCCATATATCAAAAGTGTGAAAGTTTCGATACTAAGCTAAGGACTGAATTTTCATGTTACAAGTCTACGGTCGTGAAACGGTTTATTCGCTAAGTCGAGTGTCAATGAAACTGATCTAGTTGGGGTATGTGTGGATAAGACGCACGGTTGAACGAAGGAACAATTTTAACTCCAAGGACAGAGATATCAGAACTTAAAACAACTACATTGCGCGGGTTAATAAAGTGGGGGAGGACATGCTATTTTTGAATCAAGATTGATGCAGAGGCATCCATGTAGAGAGACAATGATATGTTCTTCTTGTTTGTAACACTGTTCATGAGACTATTCGCTAATTTTACACAAATTGATCTGTCCTAAATCTTAAAAGCTGAATACTTGTAACATATCGACGCCGGTGATCACTCGTAAACGAGTGTGGTCATCTACCAAGTAGACATAATTAGTTAGGGTCTCTGTGGATCCTTGCATGTCGATTGAGTGACTTGATAGAAGACAATGTTATTCTCTTGGAAGAGAAGTTCATTCTCTAGAATATCCAGCTCTAAAATCAGTATTGATTTAGGAGAAAAACGATTAACAAACCTTGAAGTGTTGGAGCTTGTTACTCAACTATCAAAGGCAATTGACAATAGTGAATATACTACTGGTGTATTTTCAGATCTTTCAAAGGCATTTGACACGATAGACCAAGATATATTACCATATAACCTAAAGTATTGTGGGTTAAGAGGAGTTGTTTTAGAAGTTACCTATCAGGAAGAAAACAGATTGTCAAATATATAGCCAACTAACTCAGACGGCTTCACAATTAAGTGTGGTGTACCGCACGGTTCCGTGCTAGAACCTCTTCTGTTTTCAATTTATGTCAATGATATTTGTAGATGCTCTGACTTATAATCTTTTATTTTATTTGTTGATGATGCAAAGCTGGTTTTAAGGGCTAAAATATAGAAACACTCTGTATAACCAAGAAAGCATAAAGGGGCTAACATAGCCGTGAACATTAATGAGGAACAGTTTGAACAACTGACTCATAGATTTTATTTATTTATTTATTTTTTATTAGAAATTTCATATAAACCATGTGACAATAAAAATATCGAAAATGGAAGGAATAATCGCCAAAGAAAGGCATTATTTATCCCTCAAAACTTTGAAGACACTGTGTAACACCATGATTTATTCATATTTGACTCTTTGTAACATTATCTGAACAAGTACATTTACAAACAGAGTAAAATCTACATATTTGATACAACAGAAAGCACCAGGACTTATGACCTTAAACTTTAGAGAAGGAACTAGGCCATTGTTTGAGACCTTAAGGATATTGAATATCTATAAACTAAATATATATCTAATAGGACATTTTATGTGCTCATATTATCATGACAAAGACCCAGACGTTTTTAACAATTACTTTGTAACAAAGTAACAACATACACTCCCATAATACAAGATCGGCATCAAAAATATGCATTAATTTTAAAACTATTATTAAGAACAAATTTCGGAAAATTGCCCCTTCAAGCAGTTGTATGGAATAGCGTACTGAATGATTTGAAGAATTTAGCAACATGTTACACATTAAAGAAAGCAATAAAGCCATAGGTACAGAAACAAACAGACCAACCAAGTGCTGGAATTAGTAAAAAAAATTGCTCTGTAATTTACCTTGATCTATACGTAAAGCGAAACGCCTCATATTTTTGCCTTTTGCGGTTAAAACAATAATAGGCGAATTCGAACAGCTCGTAAGAGCTTTCTGGATCTCCTGTTGCCCTAGCTATATTTATGGAATTTAAAGAAACTGCATGATACTAATGGATGGCAATAAAGTGAAACTTGTTTAAGGAAAGTCTCAATACAGCATTTCCTATCTTTGCCGGAAAATTCGTGATGAATTCTTCTCCTCATGTTTCGAAAGTTAAGGTACGTTTTTAGTAAACAGGAGTCAAGGCTATTCTAGTTTCCTAGTAGTATTGGAATGTTTGAGCGACTTCGTAGGATATTCCTGAAATAAGTTCAGTCTTCGGTGCCCACGTGAGGACTTAGGTTGGCAAACTTATCGAGCCGTTAGGCTTATAAAAGAAAATTGTGAAATAAATACCGAAACATTTGGAGTTCACAGTATATCATCGGAGCATTTCTAAATGTTTAAGTAACACAAAACTTCGTGCAATAGTTACGACCATCTAACACAGGCATGAGATAATTCTCCTTCTAATCTGGCACCGATTCATTAAATGAAGATGAAGGGCAAAACATGGTAGAGAAAATGGTTTGGAATTCTGGTTTTTGGTAACAATCGTCGAGGAATGTTCAGTTAGATGAGAGTCGTTAGCCTTCTATTCATATGGATCGGTTTACTAAAACCGTCAAATAGATACTGAATGATTAGGATGTATGGCCACTAATTCAATCGTTATCTTTTGTTTACCGTTTTGACTATTACACACTAACTGTTAGATATTGTTACACGGCTTAAATAAAACCACTCTACTGTTGATTTAGTTGCTGATATATGTTTTTATTTTTGACTTTGTAAATCGACCACAGGTAGTCAACTAGTAGCAGATTAATGACGATACGGATTCGCTGGAAAACGGTCTTAATCATTTTCCTCGGGGTTAGCTTATTAATGGTAAGTTAAATAAACTTCAATTTCTTTGCCTGATAACTTCGGGGACACTTTAACCTCACTGAGGAGGCTTTTAAGTTACGTAAAAAGTTTTGATTTAAAAACCTGTTCAGTCCCAGCAGCACTGAAGCACTGTAGCATTACGACATGTAACATAACTTACTGCCTAGAGGTGAAGCATTAGCCTTTTAGATACAATAACCCTCGGCCGTACAAGCCAACTCAAACGCCCACTGTGGTACGGTTGGGGGGGGGGGAAGGGGGTGTGGTTGACGGAACCTCCCTTCGGTTTTCGTTGTGTTATTTTGAAAAAAATTGACCTTTGATAGATAGAATGTTACATGCTGTATAAAATGTGGCAAACATTTTTGGCTGGGGCACTGCTGGAGACCTCTAATGCCCGCCATCTTGAATTTTGCAAAAAATTATAAATAATAAAGAAAACAGTGCAAATGGAGGCATGTAGAATGATATAATTAAACCATTCACTGCTTTTGTGGGCGTTTTCTACTTCGTGTGTTTCACAGCCCCCGAGAAAGGGTGAAACACACGAATTTTTATTTAAAAAAACGTCTTGACCTCGTGGTAGGTATGACGTCGTATATCATAACCATAGCAACTGACTCTCCCAAACTTTGCCAAAGTTTGTCTAAGGGGTAAGTGTACAGCTACTGTAATCTCCAAAAAAAAATTAAGAAAAACCTCACGGGAAGTTGTGGACTTCCCTTGTACGCCCGAGAGTTACAATTTGGCTTCAAGAAACGGGCAGTGATGTACGTTTTGGAAAATGAAGTCTATGAACTGAACAATAAATTTCTGGATCATTCGGCTGCAATTTGGCTTGTGTAGTTGTAGGGAATCAGTTTCCAGCTTGGAAATTATTGTCTTTTCCATTAAAAAAAATACTAGTACCATTTAGAGGTGGGTATAAAACAGTAGTGATGCTCATAAGATTATAATGTTGACCCAACGCTTCTCGCCGAATTGCTCGTCATTATCTTTATCTCGACTGTGAAAGCAAAAATAAATAGCGAGAATTCTAGTTAAACCAGTGCATGGTATTCAAAAACCGATGATGATTTTTCTTTCCATACAGTGTCAATTCTTCTATACTGTACAGTATAAAGTACTGAGGCAGCCTCTAGAAGACGATTCCATTTGTCCTAATGGCACTAAGGCATGTTTACCCGACAACAATGTGCACACTGTAGAACGTAATGGTCCCAGTGACCATGGAACCTTTCTCGTAAAGAAAGCGAAGACAGCAAACGAAAGCAAACAATCTTATTTTCAGAAAAAACTAACTCAGAGAAGGAAAACTCATTTACCAACTAAGAAAAATAAAGATGGCAACACCGAAAGCGGCAAAGGCACTAACCTGAACATGGTCCGAACTCAACGTGAAGATTTTATTGATTCGTGGCCTCAAACTCTTCGCTCTGACAGATTTGACATGGCGGAATTTGAGGATACAAATATATCAGAAGAGGCACAAATGGACATGCCAATTTCCATGTCTGAAGATGTTCGGGCAAATAACGCCAATGGTCCTCAAATGAAAAAATATTCTCAGAATGCTAATACCAATAAGAAGAGAAGTCGCACTGGACGGAAACTGCCAACAAGGAAGCAACCCGTTTCTCTCTCAATGGTGCCTCCGCCAATTCCAGAAGCAGAAAGTAATTTGGGACTGCATAAACCGCACCCACCGGACCCGGAACAAGTTATTATCAACTTGTCTGATGGGCAGACAGTAAACATCATATTTTCGTATATGGTAGGAGGTTTTCTTGCGACTACCGTGGCGTATCTTTCAGCACTTCTTGTGGAATCCATCTGTAACTGCGCTAAAGCTTGTGGCAGAAAGTCCACACATCATGAATGGTTGAACGACACAGAGCAGGAAAAAATAGAAGTTAACTCGGGTAAGTAGTGGATGAGTGGTGTTATCGTATTTAAAATAGCGGTAAACAATCATCATTTGCGCTAATCCACGTTCATGCAATTCGTTATAAAGTTAGTTCTTGTCTGTCGGCCCAGTTCGGCCTGTGTTTCATGTACGGGATCACCAATTTGTTAAAAAAGTACACCAACCGCATTATCTTTACTATATCATCAATCCACCGTACCGAAAAGGATGGCGACTGGTAGATTTACCCATAGTTCTTAGCGAACAAGAACCTTAAAAACGCTCACAAAAAGGCAAGGAAAAGTTCTAAAACCTTCAAACTTAGCATACGGAATGTTGCTAGCACAGGGACAAATTTGTGCAAAAAATATAGCTTTTTGTGTGCTTATTAGCTGTTAGGTTCGCAAGTATTGTGGTAAAATGTACAGCCGCGATCTTTTTCCCGTACGGTGGATTGGACACGGTAGACAGTGGCCAGGTAAGACTGTGGAGCAGTGACACAGTGGCAGGGTGGTACTGTCGAACAATAGAACAGGGCAGAGTGGTACTGTAAATGACGGTCGGTGGAATGCAGGAACAGTGGAATAGTGGCCAAGTGGTACAGTATAGTACAGTGAACTGTGGAAGAGTACCTCTCGGCCACTGTTCCGCTGTTCCACCGTATTATACAATACCACTTTTCCACTGTTCCACCGTACTATACTTTACCACTCGGCCACGTTCCACTGTTCCACCTCATTTAAGGACGGTGCCTCCTTTTGTTACTACGCATACGTTCTGCGCATCTTGGGATATTCGGCTTTCTTAAGGAATTTGCCCCTTAATACAACGATATTTTTGCGCGGTTCATGACTATGTGGACAAAGCAGATCTTAGTAAGGGCTATCAGAATCCAAAAAGAAAATTGGGGGTAGCCACGCATTTTTCAGAGATATTTTAGCTTAAATTTGGAAAGAAATTGTCATACATTCTTTGTATTTTAACGCTTTTTGAGGATAATGGTTGCTTAATTTTCTCTGAAAAATGCGTGGTTACCCACATTTTTCTTTTTGGATTCCAATAGCCCTTGCTCAGATCTACTTTTCCCCCATAGTCATAACCTTTCCAAAAATTCATCTCTATTAGGAGGCACCGTCCTTAATATACTGTTTACGTGATATAATGTCTTTTAAAAAATTAGGGATTTCGGTACATGAAACACATGTCCAATTCTCTTTTTAATCAGATGCAAGAACGTTTAATGCATAGATTAGATTAGAGTAGAATAGATTAGTCATGCTTGTCGGTTTTAAGCCAATTACTATCGCTATCAAAATCAGAAATTCATTAATACAATTTATGAATTAGGTTCGGCACAAATGAAGTTCGAAAAGTTTTGTCAAGTCAAGTCAAGTCAAGTCAAGTTTAGTAAAGTAAAGCAAAGGTCTTTAAAGTAGAGTTAAGTTCAGTAAAGTAAAGTTTTGCCCTTCTATTCGACAGGCCCAGTCGAATAGAACGGCGGGGCCGACCCAAATACAGATCTGTAGAACTTCATTGTTTCATACGTCATATACGTCAATTTATACGTACCGAACTTAATAATTAGATTCGGCACATGTAAAGTTCGACGTTTGAACCGGGCTTTAATAGCAATAACGCAGCGATTGAGCGATCAAATATACTGCAAGCATACTTATAGCCTGGTTTTCAAATGATGACCGGCATGACTTAGTTTAATTACTAATAAAAGTAATAAATGACTATTGGCCATCAATAGCATCGTATATGGAAACTTAAACAACCTTAACTTACAAAAAAATTAATGATTTATTATGGGTGCTGTCTCTTCAAAGTGGTTGATACGGCCTTATTTAAACACATGCACTTTCTCTTTTTTATTTATACATTTATTTATTTATTTATTTATTTATTTAATTAGACCTTTACCTAAAAGTTTTTTTTGGTTTGGTTTTAACCACATGTACGCTTTACTTTTGCAGAACTCAATCTTGCAGCATTACCTACAAATCTTGAGGAATTTCTTGTCAAGAAAATGGACGTACGATACAAAGGACAACACTTTTACTGCTGGCAAAAAGTAGGCACTGAATTCAAAATTAGCAGACTTGACCTGAGATACTTAAAGATCGAGTACAAAAGGGACAACGGAAGCCCTACCAGTAAACTGTTGGAAATGCTTGGAAAAGCTAAGGGTAAAACCATTTCTGACCTCATGGACGTATTGAAAAGTCCTAAAGTAAACCGCCCGGATATCACCACTTTCATAAAACTGACTTGACCTGTCGGTAAAATGCGACAATAAACTACAACGAATTTGCGAAAAGCAAAGCAGGAAAATTGTGTATGGAAAATGTACTGACAAACTGAGCGATCTCAAAGCTTAAACCCGGATGATGAGAACGTTTTCCGATAATTTGGAATTTGTGAAAAACCACGAGTACTTTACTATTGACTTTGCGAACGTCTCTATATTGAAATCTAGCTAGGGATTTTTTTGTTCTAAGTTGACCGTTTTACGAAGCTATGGGGTTTTGCGTTTGTCAAGGTTCCTTTGTCGAGAATTCCCTAAAGAGTCTTGAACCCAAAGAAAACAAGACAAAGTATATGTGGGTTAAGATTTGCCCAGAAAGCCCGGAAGGCATGCTAACATTTTGTTATCCCGAACGTAGGCTATTAACCATCTTGCATACTAAATTCGGTACCAAAGTCTTTTCCTTTCTAATAATAATTGAGAAAATTTCTCTGTTCATTTCCATGTCACTGAAGTACAGAAATAACTTCAACTGATACACAGGAGGGCAATATGTAACAAGAAGAGTGGTGTAAATTAATGTAAGCGTTATTGAACTTCAGTAAGTATAAAGAAATGAAACGAAACGAAACAAGGCCAGTCAAACAGTAAGTCGGCAGTCGTCTTGGCCTCGTTTTCCTCGTGTGGCCTCGCATACCAGTCGGCTGAGCCGACAGATGATCTCAGGACACCAGCAGTTGTGGTTTCATCTCCAGCCAGGTCAAATGTTCTATTTTCAAACATGTACATAGCCTGGATGTTAGGACGAGGAACCAATGATTACAAAATGTAAGTGGGTAAAATTAATTTCTTTTCTCGGTAAGTTAATTGCACGCGTAAGTTTTGTACAGTGTAGTTACCCTATCCAGACCGGGCTTTTTTGGTTCTTGTGGGACGGGGGGGGGATTCCGCCCCCACCTCTTAACTCAGAGAATATTAGAGCTATGGTAACGAAACTTAAAGGGCAGATAGTGCGTCCAAAAGTGTTTCCATTGAGGTCCGCACCCAGCTGATGACGTCATATGACGTCACAATCACGTTTTGTTTTCAAACGGCGGCCATCTTGGATCCGCCATCTTGGATTTCTTAAATTTTTCAAAAACCTTCAAAAACCGCTTAAATTGATCAAGAAGTGATCCAAATCAATAAATTCCACGGAAATGATCTTAAAATGTAAAATTTACTTCAAAAAAGTAATAGCTAGTAATGATTTCGATTAAAAAAAGGGAAATTCAGAATTCTGAAAAACCGCTTGTCAAAAAGTGGTTGCCATGATGATGTCAATCTTTTTAGACAAAGACATGCTACAGCAAATTGTTCCCAGATAAATTTTGGGAAAGGGCACCAAGTTTGGCGGCTTAAGCTTGCTTATTAAAAAAGTTATAAACGTCCAAAGTCCGTGCGGGCAGAATCAGCCCCCACCCCTCCCCCCTCCCCCGGTCTGAATACGGTTAAAATGCTAGCAGCTAGCGGTCGTTCACATGTAAAGATTTGACACTTTCATAAAAGTGTAGTTGTCTTTACGGAACATCCATAGGGCATTTTTTTTATTAACGTTTGTATCCTTGCATAGACCTATACCCTAAGATGGATCGAACAATCGATCAATCAATCCAGCTTTAAATAACGAGATCAACACTAAATTAAAATTGATTATTTTGAAAAGTAGCGTGCTGATTATGTTTTATTTGAAAGAAAGGAAAGTGTTTCAATAGACTGGTAAAAATCTTAAATTGATTGGGAAGTTAAATAAGTCTTAAATTAGTGGAGGACAATCATCAACTTATAGCGATCACCATGAAACCGGGCGAATGATGTACCCGATGAAACCAGCGAGCTACAGTGATGCTTGTGGTGAGAGGAAATGACGTTGTAGGCTCCTGTTAATGAGGTTGGTTTGCAAGATTAATTGTATTGAAGAATGACAATCAATTATAACATTAGGAGAAAAAAAAGCGGAATGAGTGCGGAAGTATAAATACTTTGTTGTGTGAGGTGTCCCAACTAGATATGTTTGTCATTGTCAAAAGTGACCCAGCGTCCGGTGTGGGTACGACTCTCGTCAGAAACTTAGAGTTCGTTCCGGGGTTTTTTGAGGGTTGGAAAAAATATTTTCTGGATTACCAATTTTTAGCCAATGACGTCACGTTAGTGACGTCATATGGCTACTGTCAGAGTCTAAAAATCAACGATAGACGTCTGGATAGACGTTGTACGTACGTGCGATGTCTGTCTTACGATTTGTGAGGCTGGGGGGATATTCTGTGAGACGATGGGTGGGGGTGTGCACCGGGACACTGAAAGTCTTACCTTATCAGCGGCACAAACCCATACAGCTAATGTTATGGGAGTAAGACCCCCGGGCTTTGAAGTGTTTTGCATTCGCAAGTGTGGATCTACTTCGATTGCCTGTTTTGTGTACGTGAGGTCTGGCAGGATTTTATTCGCGTTGCAGTCCTGTGTTTACTTAGCTGAAGTACATTTTTCCACAGCAGCAAATACAAGACGGACTTGCCAATTTGAGATGTTGTATGAACAGAACGTGGAAATTAACGTTACATCGATCCCTAATTAACAGTGAAAGAAACAATATTTAAAGCCCAAGTTTATAACGATAGTGAAAAGAGTAGAGTAAAACAGCATAAAATTTTTCGGGATTATCTCTCGGTAACAGCGAATCTAAAATTTGCAGTGTCATTTTTGTGTGCGTGTTACAAAACATGAACCCAATTAAAACTAAATCGGAAATTGCGCGGCTTGTTGCTAGCTATTCTTAAAACTGAAAAACTTGAATGAAACTAGTATTAAAATCCAAGTCACAGTGGTGATCAAGGAATTAGAGGATGGATGTAGTAAAATCTTAACAAGATACTAAACGTTATTTCGGGGTTATTCATAGCTCAAAGTGTAAAGCATATGTTGAGAAATTTGCATAGTTGACAGCTGTAATTTCAGCCTTATAAGGAATGTAACGCAACACTTGAAACATCTCGAACCGACCGAAACAGTACCGAAAGATTAACAACAACAGATATGTGACAAAGCATTCTAACAGAGACCTGTTGGATCTACTGGAAAGCGAGCTGAATTTGAACATTTTCGTACTGTTCGAAGGTAAAGCAAACGAAATTTATTCGGCTGTAGGTTGAGACTCCAAATAAACACGTGAGCTAAAAATAACTTTGTACCGTGGGAAAGTTACAAATGTAAACATACTTTGGTCGATTTGTGAAGCAAAAAGACGAAAATTATTATAGCCGACTTGATTACAAAGCAAGCAACTTCAAATAACAGGGGAAATAAATATAGTTGCAAAACTATTTCAGTCGTGTTTATAAACGCTAGTTCAAACCGATTTCGAACGAAAATATTGTGGATACAAGAAACGCCGTTTGATGGCAGACTCCTGTTTTGACAATACAATGTACTAAGAACGTAAGTGGTTGCCTGAAACGTCTGAAACCTTACAAATTAAACAAAGTAAAGCGAGTCGCGTGTCACGCAAATCACGCAGAGCGTCAAAACGGCACCCTTTAGAAAGTTGACCGTTTATGAGCACTGAAAAGTATTGGATATTCGCCGGTAGAAGTAAGAAATTAAAAGGTTCAACTGCAACTTGCATTTATTTCTGAAGTAAAATTGTTAACTTTCCACTGATCTTTGCCTAAATTATGTATGCAATATTTTTCGACGGTGAGTTTAAGTTTAAGTTTACTTGTTTTTGTCTGTGTTCTTTGAAGAACCGTGAAACAAAGAGCTTTCTTCGGTTTTTTTTTTTTACTCCGCGTAGTCACGCTGCTGAATCACTACCAGGTTTTATAGTGGATAACCACAAGATCTTTTTGATGGTGGTGGTGGGGGGGGGGGGGGGATAACCACAAGATCTTTTTGATGGTGGTGGTGGGGGGGGGGGCTGAGGGGTTAGGGTGGGACTTACCGGAGGTGTAAAGTCCCATAGGTTGTCAGGACAAATTTCACCATATTGTGAAAAAAACGTCATTGGCTCTGCGCGTATTGCGCGCCTATGTTTTAGACATGCTGACGTGTGCTCCAAACTCAAGTATGAGACATGGAAACGAGATTTAAATCCCTTTGCCTGTTAAAGCAAGTGCTTCTTTTATATGTTTGACACTGGTTATGCAAACACAAGGCAACTGCGAAAAGCGATCGTTAAACGAATATACATACGTTTACGCTCTCCACCCATCCCCATTAGCCCAGGCTTGGAATAGAATTTTAATGCCAACTCAACTTTGCAGAAATGCCGGCCGTAAGGGCTTTTGCTTGCTTCTGATACCGACGGCATATCTTCCCGGCCGAGACTCAGTATCCCCGGTAGCATGCGAGAGCCACTAATAGTTAATAATATGGACAAGGCTACATTTGCATTCGCAACACAAGCTTTAATGTTATTCGGTTTTTACAGCCCGTTTTGCCCCGCTCTTTACGATTCTCCCCAACCATGGCCAGTTCAGTACTAGTTTCTCGGTTCATTTATAATATAAAATTACCACTTTCACATATTCAGAAATCATGAATCCAGTCTCTAACAGTTCGCTTAAGCAACTTGAAACAATTTATTAAATAACTGATTTTTTAATAATTCAGGATACAATAAACAATGATTTAGCCGAAGTTTAGACAGTGTTTAACAAAACCGTGGCCTACACCATTTCATTTGGAACAACATAATTTTCAGACGTTATTCACGGCAAACAGTGTCACAAGGGTACTGATATGAGACAGACTAGCAGAGCATTTTGCCTGTTAAAATGACCTCTGTCTAGTTGTACTTCGTTTAAATAACCGGCCCAATGATCATGGCATTACTAATTGTCGTGCTGAAATCATCATTTAGGGGAATCCCCGTTTTTCGTTTAAAAAAATGCAAATTAAAGATACCAATGACTGACGGCACGCGATCTATAAAAGGAAGAAGCAGGTCTCTACTGACTTATCTAGACAGTGCACGCATTTTTCAATTTGTTGCCAGCTTAGATGGTATGCTTGTCGCAAATGAAAGTGCAGTATTTTGGCCGTAGGCAATGAAGTAGGTTTGTTTAGAACTGTTTGTGTTCTGGGTTCCATAACAACAAATCAGAATGACAATGACATGGTCGCTAGTAGTCCGAAGTCCTTACTTTTACGCTGTATACGGGTGTATCAGCAAAAAAAGTCCACATAGCTGTTGTAAATTTCCGTAAACCTGCACGAAAAAATTCCCAAAGCCATCCAGTCACTTCCTTGGGAAAGTTGCAAGCTTTTACTTAGCGATATCTTAAGATATATCAAGATTTTGGTCGGCATGTGAGCGACATGTGACGTGTAACAGCCTCGATCTCATTTTAATGAGATATCAGTATTGGAAAATATTCATTTCATTCTGAGAAACCCAGAGATCGGCCTTCAGCGTCTCCCAGTTCCTTGTTTTAGTTAGTTTCAGCCAAATTTATAGTATTTTTGTTTTGCAAAGGTTATTAGATTTTATGATATTTAATTTAAGACAGTTTGACAAGCACACAATAAGCGACATTCGATTATAAACCTCAGGTCCGACTCGTCACTGCGATCCGGGAAGCAGACGACATGATGAGATTCTGAAAACCGTTCAAGCCAAGGTAAGGTTCTTTCTAACTACTGTTTCGTCCAAGATGTAGCAGTTTATAACACGTTCTAGTTTTAAATCATCATTGTTGGATTATAACACTTGTGCAGTTGATGTTGATGACTTCCTTTAAGAAAATAATCTTTAAAATATTTTATTGTCCGACTCTTTAAGTCGGCCATTATACACATTTAAGGAGGGTGCCGGCTTTTCCAGTGCAATTGTCGACGGATTATTCCTAACTGACATTCACGATCACAAGTTGAACAAAACAGAAACACGAAACAGTCTGTTGCCTTCCATATAACAAGCTCAAAATATCTTTAGTGGCTTAGTGGCTAGTCATTTCAATGTCTTGAGTCCTTAATAATCAGTCAAGCAAGTATTTTGCCCTAACATTATGAAATTAGATTTGTGGATATCACACACTGATCTACCTGAATATAGGATTTATGCGGGAAAAAATAACGTCGTTCTTACGTCTTTCCTACTCATCACTAATTTTCGATATTTACCAATTGTAACATCGAGACATGCTGATGGATTATTCACCTCGAATATTGAGAGCGTGATCCAACCATGAGATTGATTCTTCTAACGTGCTGTTGAAACGCCAACCGGTACCCAATAAACCTTTATTTAACGGAAGGCGGTTAGCCCCGAAATAATAAACACAATACAAGTTAAGTAGTTTTCCGGAACTTCAAGGAACTGGATGAGTGCAAGTTTGCTGGTGACTGACAAAAACACAACAAACAAGCGGCCTTCGATCTGTTTCGCGTCGTTTGTCTCAACACCGGAACTGTAAATTCACACGATTGATAGCACAAGACCGAATACGCTTATAGCATCGGTGTCCACATTTCTGAGACGATGAAGTTATAGCATGCTAACTAAACGAAGAGTAATAAAGTGAAATCAACAGTACAGGTGTGACACTGGAAATTTACCAGTTTAATGTATTCAAATAAGCTAAAAGAATGTTACCGTTTCCATGTCTTAATGCAGCCATGTTTTGGTTTCACTCAGTTGCGTCTTCTTTCCAGTTTGTCATTTTTGTTTGTCAAAAATGACAATAATAATAACAGTACACTGTAGTAAGGCAATTAATTAAGTTTAAGACAAAATCATACAATGCATTAGGATCACCGAGACCACACTGTGATATTGACTTAAGATGAATTATTTATAGAAAACTATAACTTCCATTCCACTTTACTGTTATATTGTTCATTGGGAGGTCAAGATTTAATGACTTTAATAAAAAAACCCTGCAGTTGACGGCGAAATGCATCCACTGCACCGGTCTAACTACCTGAATGGCTTCACGTTGCCTTATTATATTTTGCCTTACAAAAAAATATTAATCCAGACCGATTCTTTTTTTTTTAATTCACCGCTTATGGTCACCTTGTTCTAGATCTAGTCCGAACATTTCCAGTTGAATATTCTAATTTATTGATACAATAAATTCCTCCCATGTTATCTTTGACCTTTTTTTTTTATTGAGTGACACAGTGTTAGTCATGTACTCTGTGAAAGAACGCCCTGACAGAAAGGGAGACTTCGACTTGTGAATTCTTTCTGGCCGGCTTGCCCTTCGAGGTACATATATTAGCTTTCTATGGGACAAAAATCCTTTCATCTCAAAGCTGCAAACATAAAAAACAGTTTTTCTGTGACAATTAGAACAGTTTCATCGTTTCGTCGATTTAGAAAACCTCTATTTATTTTGGTGCTTTTCTTATTTTATCTTA
Organism: Siderastrea siderea; assembly: GCA_964030785.1. Classification (NCBI taxonomy): domain Eukaryota; kingdom Metazoa; phylum Cnidaria; class Anthozoa; order Scleractinia; family Rhizangiidae; genus Siderastrea; species Siderastrea siderea. The sequence continues at coordinate 53,202,969 of OZ034966.1, read as the reverse complement.
GTATCATTCAATATGCGTTTTTCAGGAAGTAAATAATTTTCTACCATGCTTATTTATTTATTTATTTATTTATTTATTATTTTTTCTTTTACTGATGGTTTCAGCTTTACTCTGTATTTGTCTCTTGAGGGCCAACACGACTAACACAGTTTTGATTAACAGGTATTCTTACCCTCTTTAAATAAAATAATTCATTTAACTACTCGAAGGCATTTTTGCTGAGACATATTATCTTTGTTAGATCAAATAGGAAAGTGCTTTATTAAACAGAAAAAAAATGTACTGATCAAAGTTATAATTTTATTTCGTAGCATCAAAATTGATACAGCCGTAGACATAAGGCAAGCGTAGGACACGCCAGGCGCTCGAGGCGAGGGATGGAACTTCTGGAGGAAACAGACCTTATAAAACTACTCCTCACCGTTGGAGTTGTGTTCTTGATGTGGGTAAGCTCACGGTTTTTATACTACGTATATTGAGTAACGACAGATTACCTAGTAGTTTAGTAGTTTTCCACATTTAATGTTGCCTCCATTAAACCATGAGACAAAGATGATTGGTGGATAAATGGACCAAAAAAGACAAAAGAGGACAAAAATGTAGAAAGTAGGAAGGAGTAGTACACCATAATAGATTTTTCACGAGTTAAGTAAACTTAATTTCAGTTTCAAACAGGCACATCTGACCCAAGGTTGTTTCTTAACAGAAACCTCTGTTTTACTTTTTCCATTCTCACGGCCTTTTTTATCTTGATTGGAAGCTTTAACATTGAGTCTAAGGAAAAACTAAATTTGGATTCCCTCTTGTTGTGGTTGTTGTTGTTGGCAATCTTGTCATCGTCGTTGTTGTGTAATTGCTGGCCGTAGTTGCAGTACGTGGTAGAGCTTGTTTATGCTAGTATCAAGTTTTTCCATAGCTGGATTCTACAAAGGGAAATAGAAAAAAAAACAGGTAGTCAAAGGAAAGGCAGTTTGAGACGTAGATTCACTGCAAACTGTTTGTAATTAAATTTTGTCTTTCTTTGCATTATTGAATGGTTAGGTGAAGAAGTTCTGGGAGGAACTACAAGAACAGAATGAGGCGTTTTATCCAGATGGACTCGATAAATGTCCTCCAGAGACCTACACCATTCGCGATGATAACAGCAATAGATTCAGCTGCATTTCCTGCCCAAAATGTCCTGCAGGGGAGGAGCCCACACCACCATGTGGTACAAAATGGCCTGTAAAATTGTCCGGCAAGTGTATACCATGCGACACTGGGACTTTTTCAGATGAGGCTAATAGCGCTGCCTGTAAGGTGTGCACTGGCTGCGGTTCAAGAGAGGCTGTAAGCTCTTGCACACCAGAAAAGGACACAATGTGCATGGATTGTCCTTTGGAACATTTTGAAGACCATTTGACAAACACGTGCAAACATTGCTCCTCTTGCTGTGGAAGAAATTCTTCTGCTTACCGTGAATGTATCACATCGAAGTCATGTAAAGGAAACTGTTCTCAGGGATCGAAATTTAAACGCAAATTTAATTTTTCCATTCTTAGCAGACTGGTTCCCAAAACGATGAGTAGTTCCCTCGAAGCAAGCTCAGATTCCAGTTTTACCAGCCTACACAAAAATAGACGAAAAGGGACAACACTGTTTGACACCACAATGAATACCAACCTTCAAGAGCCTACTCAATCACATATAATGAAAAGGGACATTAATGTTCAAGTTGCATATCAAAAGGATTACAAAGACAGTACAATCAGCGAAACGAAAAATACCCCGCCTGATTCATCTATGAATAAAGGCCTTGATGGGAACAAGACGCTGGAGGATTTAAAGTTTGAAATTCCTGGAGTTTCTAACAGTTTTCGAGAGAAAACTGACATTCCAAGGGTAGAGCAAGACAAAGAATCTTACACTTCGGTGAAAAACGTTCCGGAATTCATTAAAGCCAATGCTGTTGAAGAGGAAGCTGGCCACCCTGTTTCCACGACGCGTCAACCAATAGTGGTTCCACCAATAGCACCACAGACCGAGAAAGGACAGTTACTGGCACCAACACAGGCTCCTACACGAATTCCCCTAACATTAAATGCAGCAGGAACAGATCAATCTCAATTTATAAGTACAAGTTCCTTCCTGGGCAGTTTTTCAGGAACCATTGCTGCAATCGTTCTTCTTGGTGTTATAGGACTCATCATCTACGTTGTGGTCAGAAAGTGTGCCCATAAAAGGCGCCGTGGTTACAAGAAGTTGAGTAGCACAGACAGATCTGAAGAACAACAACATGAAAGTGAGCATGATAACTGCAGTTACCGTATTTTCTCGATTAAACGCCCGACCCCGAATAAACGCCGGGTCTACAGGGCCAAGTTTAAAATAAACGCCCCCGGTGTTTATTTGAGGTCCCGGCGTTTATTCAAGATGGGTATATTACATCAAGAGAAACCCTTTATCCTCTCTTGATTACATATAAATCAGGATTATGTGTCCTGACTGCATACTAGTTCTCTTTCTACCATTATATTTGAATTTATATACTAATATTCAAATCAAACTACCTTTTACAAAAGTACTTCTCACTCAAACAGATAAAACAAACGACGCATCAGGTATCGCGTCAATCTCTTTGAAATCATGGCAACTTTTCTGCGGGCTTGTACATCAAGCAAGGATCATCTCGGGGGTCTCTCCAGCGTTTTTCCAGCAGTTCCTTACAATTGAATCGTTCCATAATTTTGCCTTTTTCAGAACTGATGAAGAAGGAACCTCGCTACCACCTTGTTCTAAATATAATTGCTTGCACAGTGCGTTTGCTGTCAAGCAGTTACCGATAGACTTCCTCCGTGTTTTTTCCTGCGCAGGTTTTTTGTTGAAATTTGGTTCTTAGTTGAATAAACCTCCAATACAGGAAAAAATGCACTTAATAAACAAACTCTGGGCCCCGAATAAACGCCGGGTTCGAAAAAACGCCGCGTCTACGAGGCCGAGTATTAAATAAACGCCCCCGGAGTTTAATCGAGAAAATACGGTATCCTCATATTTCTGCGGCTTTGAATAACACGGTTGCGTTCTATGCTGCCTTCAGTTGGCACAACTGACGCTTACGTAAAAAAAAGAGGTTAAGAAAAGGGGGAATATTCAACATGTCGCGAGCGTGGGACAAAGAAAAATCTGAGTCCCAGACGGGAATGGAACCCATGACCTTCCGTACACGGACTCTCGGACTCTCTAACCACTGAGCTACTGGGAGACTCTTAGCGAGCATAGATCATATTTACTGAGATGTAGTTAAACATGTTCAAAAGTTTGCAGGCTGTGATTGGTGGATTTCTGTTTCGCAGGGGTACGATGATTGTCGTTGTAGGTATAATCAACGGCGGCAATTGCTTGTTGAGTTTTGAGGTGTATTTTGAGTAGCCTGTGGAGCAGTAGGTCTGTTTGATGCCCTCAATATTCTTCGGCTTAATTTAGGCCCTAGCGATGTACCACCCTTCTTGCCTTCTCAGTAGCTCTTATTATCCAATTGTTCGTCATTTCCCACTACACGTGCACCGCATCTCCATTTCATCCCTTTAATATCCATTTTGGCTGTGTCATGGGTTCCTTCCTTGGTTTTTGTATTAAGGATATATTTTAAGGTTCTATTTAACGATTTGATTTTCACTGCTCTTAAATGACGTGCTGCTGGCCACCACAGTCGTAAGCCATATACTCCATGTGTATTGGAAGGGAAAATTTCTGCACTCACAATAACTAAACGTGCGCTCCAAACACAATAGCTTCATATTACAGATAATGACCTATTTGAGCTATGTTAGGAGAATTCACTGGCAATTAATTGAATCATGTTACTTCCCTTAAGCTAGAAAAAAGCATAAGAGATATATTCCATTTTGTTGCTGCAGTACACATTGATCACTTCTTGAATTGTACACATCATAATTATGACAACTATGCAGTTTGTTAACCGAGTTTACTAGTGCACTGCTTTTATAATCCACCACGACAGGTGATCAACTTGATGAAAACTCAAATGAAGACGAGGTGGCGAGTTCACGAAATGGAACGTCCAGTGAGAGCTGTGATCGAAATGAAGCCATTAAAGTCATAGAAGGTAAGAGTGCAACGCATGTCATATTATAGTAGCGGTATGTTTTTAATACCATGCTTCCATCGAGATTCCTTTACCCAATTTAACGTCAGGGGCAACGTTAGGGGCAGTCGACAATTGGAGATGCGAAATGGGGTATGAAAAGTTCTTTATCCTCCAATTCATGCATTGGCCCTTGCATACACATTGTCTACTTACTGATACTCGTGCAAAGGATATTCTGTCCTAAAATACTGCAGGCAAAAATTCTGTAGAACACAATGATGAAACCAGTGGCACAGTCAAGCGTATTGGTAACTAAAATTTAAATGTTTGAAATAGTCATCTAAGTAAGGTACTTAAGGTGATTTCCACCCAAAAGAAAATAAATCCTAATGACAAAAAATGCGTAACGCGTATAATTCCTTTTTTGTTTTTAGACCTCAACTTAAGCGAAATTCCTCCAGATCTTGAGGACATATTGGTCATGGAACTGGACGTGACTCACGGCACAGGCAAAAACAAAGTTTATGGCTGGCAGAAAGTAGGAAATGAGGCTGGGATATCACGAAGAGAACTTAAGTATTATCAAACTGAATACTTGCGACCAAATGGAAACCCTACAAAATTACTGCTAGACAAATTAGGGAGTCAAGGAAAAACAATTTCCTATCTCATTGACGTACTCCAGAAGCCTAGAGTGCAACTGAGCAGCGTAGCTGCGCAAATAAGACATCGTGTGACAAGAATATGAACAACTTGACGAGATGGACTACTACAAAGTTAACCATTCGGTCTTTCTAACCGAAGATCGTTTGGTCGATTCCCGGGCCCGTCTCGATATGTTACGTAAGATAATAGGAGGTTTTGTGCAACCATTCCCAGTGTGTCAGAGGTTTTTTTACACGTTGTCACGTAAAGCAAGAGGTCAAAAGTCAATAAACGACCATAATAAGCATAAAGAGAGAGCAAGAATATCGCCCAGAACACTAAAGGGTAGAAAGCGGTAGCATAGAGCATCTAATTATTCTTTGGCTATGTAGATTGGCCCCTGGTCTCTGCCATCAATATTGTTTTCCCTGGCTAACAAATTTCCCTCCACAATTATCTTAACGGATTCGCGCTGACAAAGGGCTTACGCTCGAAACGTAAGCTTTGAATTTCTCAGTTAAGGTGGCCAAATTACCTCACCAACACAGTTGATAAATCCAATGGTTCCTTTGCCAGATTCTCCGGTATCAGGCAAGCGACCCGTTAGCGTTAAACTAGATACTGGGCTACCACTGTAAAGGAACAGCAGGTCCACATGAATACTCTGGTTAGACATTGCCTGTGTGGGCCTGTGAGTGAGAGTAACTTTGCTTGAGTTGCATTTTGAATGATGAAAAGATGCTATTGACTAAGCTGGAAACAAAACGCGAAGGTAATAATCACAACTTTGAGACTAATGTTGTGTGGAAGGGCTTTATATAGTGCTCAGAGAACCCTTCCGCTTGTGTAGTAAGTTCAGATCATTTTTATGCTCAGTTTAAGCTCGTATTTTATGAGTAGAGGTATGACTATCCCAATAACACGTTACAAAGGACAGTTGTACACTTAACTCTTCCATTTTTAAGGGAGCCCAAAATCAGTGCTCAAGGAAAAAACACAATTTCATTTTTAAAATGATAAAAAAGAGAAAAGAAAACAGCAATATATGAACGTTCTGCTGGAGAACCTCTATTTGAATCTTCACACCTGGGTGTCTTCTGCAGGCATGAACGAGTAGAAACACATCACATGACGCAAAGTTTCGACGTGGCAGTGAAAGTTTTAAAATATATATTATCGTGAAGGAATTTAGGATGCAAGATCAGATTATGAAATATAGCATAACCGATTGTTTCCCCTTTTCGTGGAGATCTGGGATATACAATTACCACACAGTAATTTTATTTGTATGCATCATAGCGTTCATCTAATCCTTAATTGACTACTACCCGTCCTTCAAATTGAGGTAACCTTTATTCAATTTTTCAACACCGACGAACATTTGGATTTAAACGACACACACTGTGAAAGCACTCTAAATTGGTTTGCAAGCAAAACATACGTAAATTGAAAATATTTATATGAAATAACTGACGGACTGACTGACTAACTAACTATCTAATTAAATAAATAAATATTTAAATAAATAAATAAATATTAAAATAAATAAATAAATATAAAGTTTTCTCACATTTGTGAAAGCTATCTCATGAATACAAACCTTTACCCTAATGTGCATTAGTTTGGCACAAGTATTAAATTTTTTTTAAATTTTATTTTCGCGCGTCGTTTAAGCAGCGAGGAAATTAGGGTGCGTAAGCCGCTACGCACACCTGTAAAGAAATAGGAAATAAGTACATACATGTATGTGTCAGTGCTAGAAAGTGAGCTGATGAACTAAAAAACTTCCTAGCGGAAACTTATCAGAGCATTTGCGCACTTTCCAGCACTCAATAAATAGTTTACTATTAACATTTCCTCTCACGCTAATTAAACCCACGAAAATTAATCTACAGATAGACAGTGGAAACGTATTACTCCCTTGCTTGTCATTACAAAGATGTAACCAGTGGCAACCGGTACCCAACCTTATTTTCGGTACGTTTTTCTATGTTATTGATAATAAACTATATTTTTTGGACTAGAAACTTTGTACTTTTGTCAGTTTTTGGACCGAGCTCAACGAATATTGTTTAACATTTACCGGTCCCGGTCCATTTTGGAATGCTCAAGGCGGGCCTATATGTGTTATGTACAATTTATTCTTTCATTGTACATTGACCGAACATTTTAGGGTTTTGGGCTCAACTTACCAAGTCTATTGTGTTGCTGTATTGCCAAATCTAATTTTCAATTTACTGAAATGTTTTTCTATACCAAGTCTATAATGTTGTCGTTCTATTTCGTTCTTGTGACGCAACTCAGGACTTGGTAACTTGCCTACTACCAATTTTCCAACGCGTGGAAGTCACATCTTTAAAGTAAAACGTGGTACAATGCTATGAGAGAATTGAAAGCTAGTGTCTCACCCTCCCATTCTCAGATCGCAAGAAGTATCTGGAGGGAGGGCATGGGTTCACATGTTGACACAAGTTTGAATCGGTTGCTATGGTTACAAGAAATGAAGTCATAAGTAGCAGGTGGCCAAGCCATTTTTGAAGAAAAATGCGCCTATTTTGGCCCTTTTTAGGTACCTCATTTTTTAGAACACACCACAGGCTTTCTACCAAAGGTGAATTTTTCGAAATATTTTAAGGTGATTCTATTCAATTGTATTGCGCATCCTTTCTGCGCATCATTTATTGCGTGATTAGCGCGCGCATGAGCGCGCGCGTTCGGACCTTGATAGGTTTTCTATGGAAGCTGAGCTGTTTAGAGAAATAAATCGTCGTTTTCTCCCAAACGAATTCGGTGACCCCACTTTTTTTATTCCATTTATTTAAGGAAAATACGACTTTACATGATATATTCAAATTTGAAGAATTTTTCGTTATTCAATTTTGAAATATTCCGGTTGATTCACTGTTACAGTCAGATTTTAGGCGTTTCACTGGAACCGTGCAGAAGCTCGATTTGCCTATTATTTCAAATTAGTTTCATTGTTATGGCAATTTTAAGACGTTTTACTGTAACGTTGAACTTCTATCATATGAATAATGCTTATATTTCATTGCCAGTTATAACTTTGTTGAAGTAATGGGTGTCTCTAGTACAAGGATAGGTTTTTTTAATATTGCTGTCTAAACATAGCAAAGTACCTATATACTACAGCCTCGTAGCGTAAAATCAGACACAGTGATCCCCTCTTTTTATTTTATTTTTTTAATGTACTAGGTGCAATTAGTAACTCTGCAAAGTTTCAACAAATTCTCATTACAACTTCTTTTTCCATGGAATCACCTTAACGTAACGAAAACCCAATGGGGACTCCATCACCACCAGCCCCTTGTACCACTGTGGGGGTGTGACTTTGCTTGTACGTCCGAGGGTTAATTATGGCTGAAAATTTACAACTGGTGCAATATAGTTCACTCTGCTTTGTTTTGGTCCTTATTCTTATCATCGATATTTTATTAATTACGATTTAACTGCGATGGCAAGATAAAGAAGCCTAAAGAGCCCCGTTATCACAGCGCCTGTCAGCGGATCTTTGTCGCAGAGCCTCGGGCCCATGTGCTTGAATTCCGAGAAAGCGTTTAGGCGCCAATTAACATCCTTCCCGACCGGTATGCGTTTTATAATTTTTCCTTTCCGAGAAACTTAGAGTACTGTACGTTCCAGCTCTTCGAACTAGAACAGCAAATAAAACCGGCAGAGGGCTTCACACAGTTGTTGCTAGTATTCAGTTTTCTTTTATCTTAGCCAAAACAAAATAATTCGTTCAAGAATCCATCAAGACATCGGCAAAACGCTTTACCAAGACTGAAGAGCAGACAGACAACACACTTAAAATATTATCGACGTCGTTGGCAAGGTATGTTGATTTCTTCCGTCTGATGGCATCCTACAGGAGAGATTTACCGCGATAAAAACTTGATTCGCTCGATCTCAATTAGTCTCAAGTGAATTTATATCGTATGTTGTTTATTTTTGGTGCTTAATCACCTATTCAGTATTAAAGATTTAGGCTCATATAGATTTTCTCAAATACCTCAAATATAATTAAGTCGTCTAAAGTAGGTTCCAAATCATGAGTGCAGTGGATGTTATCATAAAATATGACACAAACTGTTGGTGACTGGTTCGCTTTGGTATTCAGTTATGCTTTACAATGTTTCAGTCTTGTAGGCAATTGATAATACTCGGCTTTTGCATCCGTTTTAGCACAGGAAAGAGACAGAGCGATCCAAAAGGATCAGCTGTGGCCCTTTTAATATTGTTTCGTATTTTGTTTAAATCAGTTATGACTGTTTTAGTATCAATTTTTGTGTATTCGAATATAGTCAGGCTATTTCATTAATCTTAGAACGCCGATTACCAAGGTTTATTTCCATATGTACTGGCAAGATGAGTTTATTTTCAATCGAAACAGGAGTCGCGGTTCATCACAGTCATATGAGACCATACGATATTAAATTATTTAATTAGAAAGACTTGCAAAATCGAGACATACTACCCATTTCCGGTTTATAAAGCTAATGGAGGTCAACGAAACCGTGATCAAAATACGTCATTTATCTAAGTGAGCTCAGACAAATTTTGTCAAATTGAGCTTTATTTGGAAAACGGTCTTTGCCCTCACCTGGGAAATAAAGTTAGTTAGGAAAAACGGAAGGCATGGGAGCAAAAACAACATTCATTTAATAACTTTAAGTTTATCATGATATAATGTGCTCTGTACACCCATACCCCAACAATATGCTTCCCAAAAATCAAACCTTAGAACATAACATGCGTTACAGCTTTATTTGGTTGTTTTTTTTTCTGTTGTTTTTTCCATGAAGAAGCAGGTTCAAGATTTTTTTTCTACTTGCATTGAGGCTGCCTCCACTCATGAATGTGGAAAAACTTGTTTGCCAATGTGATTTCTCTGGAAGTTAAACCCTCTTTAATCACCTTTCTCGACAGTTTACAAGGACGTATACCTCTGACACGAATCTGTAATGATGCAAATAGAGCCAGACCTTTCCAGAATGGTGATTGTTGTAAGCATTTTGTTCTTGCTATGGGTAGGTATTTTACATTTATATATTTAGCATGTAGCTAGCATCCTTTCCATTTCACTGGTGCATCGAGAAAGATCTTAAACTAGAAACCTAGGTGAGAAAAAAATCAGACAAACGTTGCCAGAGTTGTGCACACAAACAAACACACAAAAAAGTAAAAAATTGTCCTCCCAAAAATTGAAGGAAAATTCGACCTATCCACTCCTTACTCCTTTTTAGTCCAGTCATTTTGTGGAAAAAAATCGGTTAACCTGTAACTAATTGCAACAGAAGGTATCTCAACGGTTTTAGACTTAGAAAACTATCCTTAATAACATATCAAAAGTCCCAAAAAATCCCAAAAGATGAAGTTGCTATAAAACGGGATTTATTGAGAGGCTCTCAGAGTCCAGTTTTACTGCAGGCATGGGAACGAGGCTGACCGAAGCTTTTGTTATAACGCTCATGAAAACGTCTTTAACTTCATAAAATACAACAAAATTTAAACCATAAACATTAATGTTAAAAGTTCATATGCTATGTGTTTTACGATAAAATGGGATACTATTTTGGGGGAATGAAAGCTGTATCCTGCTCATGGGCCCGGGCTGCGTAACATTTACCTATCCGCTGTTAGTTGTTGTGTGCGTGTGTGTGTGTGTGTGTGTGTGTGTGTGTGTGTGTGTGTGTGTGTGTGTGTGTGTGTGTGTGTGTGTGTGTGTGTGTGGAGAGCTTTCTTTTCTTTTTAAACTTGAAACATGCTTGTTGAACTGGTTATGATTATCCTGATGCCTATCACTACGTTGTACCGGGCTTCTAGGTATTAAGGAGAAGTGTTCGCCTGTGGACAGCATTGCCAACGGATCTTGTGATTAAACCAGTGCTGAAGCGAACCCTAAAGACAAGCGAAGGCCTAACTAAAGGAACGGGCATAACTGAACAGCAATGACTTCTCTGGCTGTTATCCATGCCGGCCTGTCAGGTGCTGAGGCAAAGCGGGTGTTTTAAGAGTTCACCGGAGTGTGATACAACTCGCGTGACTAGAACAAGGACATGACAAAAGCCAGACAGAAGCGCGGTATGAAGGACACACTCGTTATTCTCTCTACTTTGGCTGACAGGAATCGCTTCGCACCTGTCCCTAACCTCAGAAATATCATGACAGGTGTAAAGGCTGACAATGCTGTCAATGTAGAGCTACTGAAGAGAGGATATTGTCTTCAATAACTACAGTGAGCAAGGGGAGTGAGCAAACTGTCACTCTTGCTTAAAAGTCTTCCGTCATCATTGAAGGCGACATCGTGCAGGTACATCCGCAACTCCTGTTTTTAACAGTGTTCCAGATAAGAGACGGGTCTCGGGTCAATCACCCGATAAAGAAGGCTACCTGACCGACAAAATATATGGCATTTGATTAAATTCTTTCCCTTTTGAGTGGCACGCGTAGCAAAAGACACAACCTCGTACCCCTATCGTCAACTTTACGGTATTAGGCTTTTTTTCACTTTTCTTGAATTAAGTTCGCCCGCACGGTGCTAGTCTTGTCTTTTTAACGTTTCTCTGTACTTCAGTCCGTTTACTGCCTTTCTCTTGTTTCCTTTAACTTTGTTCCGTGCGCTAGTTCACCCGTACAGAGTAGTCTCTTTTTTAACTTTTCTCCGTACGCTAGTTCTTTGTACGGTGTTAGTTTTGTCTTTTTAACGTTTTTCCTGACGTCAGTTCATTTGTACTGTGTTAGTCTTGTCTTTTTACAACCTTTCAATGTACATACGTTGTTAGTCTTAATTGTCTTTTCAACCTTTCTCCGTACGCTACGTACGGTTTGCACTTAACACCGTTCTTACTGTCATGAGAGACTAGCTTTTGATCACATTTATCGTAGTGTTTGTATTGCGCATGCGTTCCAGTAGTTTTACAGACCTCGTGGTTAGAGCGGAACAATGATCGGAACGTGAGCTCGAGTTTAATAAGAAGGTGTACACAGAGGACTTGCTGTTGAATCAAACAATATTTGTTCCTGTTTGAACTGGTTGTCCGTGTGTAACGTGATACTTACGGTGTTAAGTTTGTCTTGGGCGTTTCTTCGTACGTTAATTCTTTCTTACGGTGCTCATCCTGTCTCCTTTAAGTGTTTCCGTGTACGTTAGTTCGTTCATCCAGTGTTAGTCTCGTAGTACGTTTCACTGTAACGGCTAGTTCGTTCCACAGTATTAGTCTTTTCAACGTTTCTCCCTACGCGAGTTCGTTCGTACGGTGTTAGTTTGTATTTGCAACCTTACCCCGTACGCTAGTTTGTACGGTGTTAGTCTTATCTTTTCAACGTTTCTTCGTACGCTAGTTCGTTCGTGCAGAGTTAGTCTTGTAATTTCAGTGTTCAATCACGCTCCGTACGCTGTTTTAGTCATGTCTTTTTAACGTTTTTCCTCGTACAATTTTAGTTAAAAAAGGATTTCTCCATCTGTAATTTTGTTTATACAGTGTTAGTCTTATCCTTATTATGTTTCTCTGTACCGTCCGTTTGTTGATAATACAACTTTGTAAGTCTTATCGTTTGTACGTTTCTCTGTACGTCAACTATTCGTTCGAACCGTAGTAGGCTTGTTTCAAATAGTTGACACGTGCTGACTAGTGTGTCGTTTTGCACGGTTTCGTTTTTGTTTTAAGGAACTCGGGCTTTCTTTCAGCGTGCGATAAAGACAAAGCAGAAATTTAATAATTAAAATGATAAGGCGTCTCATTTGAGACACGACTTACCACCCTAACAAGCCCATGTATCAGGATGTTTGTGGTTTATGCCGCAGCTATGTGGCTAGGAAATATGGAAATCGGATCGTTAAATTTATGGCTATGACGAGATGTCCACAAAGAACATGACGCAACAGAGGAGAGCCGCAAGAAGAGCTGGCGCAACTATAACCTTCTAAGAGTACACGAAAGTTACCCTAAAGGGTCCTAAAGAAGAATGACGTCCTCGCCACTTCCAAGAACAAACAAGGGTTCATAAATATGCTAAGACGATTTCTGCAGAATAGAAACTGTCAAATATATCAAGCCGAAGGTGACGCTGATGTTCTCATTGTGACGACTGCCGTAGAATCTGCTCGGGAAAGGGTGGCATGGATATGGCCTCTATTTCAAACCAGAACCAATTAAACTCTAGAAGATGCGTCTGGAATATGAAGACATTTAAAAAGCAGCATGTTATTTCTTCACCCCATTTTGGGATGAGGCACCACCTCCCGTCTTTACGGAATTGGCAAAGCTGCAGTGTTGAAGAAATAGGCCAACACTCTACACGTTAGAGAGCAAGCTAAAAAGTTCAACTTTCATTCTCAATTCCACCGTGGATGACATTGTGGCAGCAGGTGAGAATGCACTAATATCCCTCTACTGTTGAAAGCCCGGGAAAAATCCTTGAAAGCTCAGGATACCAACTGAACGCTACTGCGAGAAACTAGCGACCTAGAGTATACAGATACTGCCCCAGAACCTGCCTCCAACAACGGCAACAGCTCAGTATCATAGGCTAGGGGTGTACCTTCAAGTGAAACAATGAAAAGGTGAAGACGAAGGCATGTCAGTGGAAGAGTGGGGATAAAGTGAGCGATGATCAAGTACTCTCTGTGGTGACTGGCTTACTGGTTGTCCCGGAGTGTCTTATCTTATTTTCTACGTATGGTCAGTTTCACCTAATGATCGGATTGTGCCAGCACAAGATGTATCTGCCGCCCTGCCGCAAGCATAGCCTGGAGTGTTCCCCTGCGTATGGTCAATGCAGAGGTACCGCATGCACAAATGCTACCCACCAGTTTGCCTATGATAGTGATGATGGATAAGGACGTAGATATAACATGGGCGTATGAAAAGGGGGAGCAGGGATGGCGCAGTGGTGAGAGCACTCGCCTCCCACCAATGTGACCAGGGTTCGACTCCCGGTCCCGATGTCATACGTGGGTTGAGTTTGTTCTTGGTTCTCGTCTTTGCTCCGAGAGGTTTTTCTTCGGGTATTCTGGTTTTCTCCTCTCCTCAAAAACCAGCATTTCTAAATTCCAGTTCGATCCGGACACAGTGGACGAGGAGCCGCCTTGCGGATGTGCCACTGCTAATTCCCATTTTATTTTATTTTAAAATGAACCTTCAATGTTTGAGGAAAGTGTAAAATTTTATTGGAATACGCCACACACACACATGAAACTGTCGCCCTATTCAGGTGTTCTCTGGTGTAGCATACAAGTTGTCAAAAGTAATAAGATTTACTGTGCTTATACGCTTGTCTGGTGACGTTTTATAAAGAATGAAAGTTTACAGACACATTCCAAATAGATTTATTTGACTTTGGATGAATTCTGGCAATGAAAAAGTACAATAAGAACATTTTCCCGTTTGAGCCTCGTTTTCATGTTGGCCCAGAGCACGCGTTAGCATTTCGTTTAAATTTGGAGATGTTACCGTGCTTGGATCCTTTGGGACTTTTAGTATGTTGATCTACACACTAATTCTAAATGATCGGCAAAGAGAAAGCTTCTGTTGCAATTAGTTGCAGGTCCAATCACAAAATGACTGGACTATTCATTCAAATGACCCTCTTAACTCCGATCAACAAAACCTTATCTATGAGTTACGAAAACAAGAAGACAACAAAGTGCAATCGCATCCATTGGACTTCTTCATCACAGAAGCCGAAATACGTACAGCAGTAAAAAAATTAAAGAATAACAAATCACCCTATTCAGACAAAATACGAAACGAAATGATTAAAACTAGTTTAAATGAAATGATACTCGTTTATCAGAAACTTTTCAACAATATTCTTGATTTGGGATCAATGCCTCAAATGTGGTGTGGTGGGCTCATTACACCAATATTCAAGTCTGGTGGAAGAAATGACCCCTCAAATTACCGAGGAATTTGCGTTTCTAGCTGTCTAGGAAAATTATTTTGTTCGATTTTAAATCAAAGACTTCTAGAACATGTCAACTCGTTGAACATCCTTCACAAATCTCAAATCGGTTTTTTACCGAATAACCGAACTGCAGACCATGTTCTTACTTTGCGAACATTGATAGATAAGTACGTTAATTGTCACCATGAAAAGGTATACGCCTGTTTTGTCGATTTCAGGAAAGCTTTCGACTCGGTATGGCACGATGGGCTCCTTTATAAACTGCTGCAAAATAATGTTGGAGGAAATTTTTATAACCTAATCAAAAGCCTCTACTACAATTCTACTGGTTCTATAAGGATTGGCAATAACCAAACGCGACCTTTTCAATATGCAAGAGGTGTACGCCAAGGCTGCATTCTGAGTCCACTTCTGTTTAACCTATACATTAATGACTTACCTTTCTCTTTCGACAATATTCTATCTGATCCATTTGTTTTACCCAATGGAACCAAATTAAACTCTCTTTTGTATGCAGATGACTTGATTATACTATCACGATCAAAAACAGGGCTGCAAAATTGTCTCAATGCATTAGCCCAGTACTGTACATCGTGGATGTTACAGATTAATCCTAAGAAAACTAAAATAGTGGTTTTTCAAAAACGCGCGAAAAAATATGAATGTAACTTTTATATTGACAAAGAAAAGATTGACACTGTTCAGAATTATACTTATCTAGGAACGCGAATTTCTTCATCTGGAAATTTCACACTGTCGTTGAATCACTTGAGAGAAAAGGCTCTTCATGCTCTCTTTGCTTTAAGACGGCACGTTGACTTAAGCCGTTTAAAACCCTCTCTTGCTTGCAAAATTTTCGACACGATGATTTCACCCATTTTGACTTATAATAGCGAAGCCTGGGGTGTCTTTGCTAAATCAGATTTCAAGTCTTGGGACACTTCACCAATTGAAAAAAGTCACTTACAATTTTGCAAACGTTACTTACAAGTTAATAACAAGGCATCTAATATTGCATGCCGGGCTGAAATGGGTCGCTTCCCTTTAACCTTTGATATAAATAAACGAATTCTTAAGTACATAAGTTATCTTCAAAATAAAGATCAAAACTCCTTCGTCGTGCAATCACTGATAATGTCAATAGATTTGCACTGTAATGGTAAAAATAGTTTCTATTCCAGTGTTATAAATATGCTCAATTATTATGACATTCCCTTTAACTTTAATCATGACACTTTAGATGACACTAAGATAACGTACCTTGTAGATCAAATGAAAAAGAAATATATCGCTTATTGGAAACATTCTCTTTGTAATTCTCAAAAACTAGAATTTTATAATACTATTAAAGACAGTTATACACCTTCGCCTTATTTACATTTGACTAGAAAAAATCCCAATCGAAAAACGCTTGTGAAACTAAGAATAAGTAATCACAAACTCCTGATTGAAACAGGAAGATATAACAATGTCCCCAGAAGTGACAGACTATGCACTATTTGTGGGCATAATGTTGAAGATGAAACCCATTTTCTATTTCATTGTCCAAGATATTCATCACTTAGAGACAACTTTTTCAGTAAAATAGATCATGTAATTTCGAACCCCAAGCAGCTATCAATTTCAACCTTGATTGTGCAATTAATGAACTCCACTGACTATTATATTAATATGCAATTAGTGCAGTTTATATCGTCCTGTTTTGAAATGAGAGACAAATTATTGTCAAATTCTTGATCAGTGATTATTTGATTAGTTTTGTTTAATGACTTTTTATTGTAATTATTGTTATTATATATTATCTTATGCTTTTGCAATACTGTAATGTTTTATGGTCATGCAAATAAAGCGCAAGTGTTGTTGTTGTTAAGCCGGAAACGTCTCTTTTCTTCTGCTTTTGTTTGCCTGAAATTTAAACAAACCTAGAAAAAAAGAAAAAGAAAGAAAAAAGAACGGAAAAGAGCAAAATAAATTCATGCTAGCCAGGTTTTTTCTTGTTGAAAACTAAATGTACTAAAACTGCGTTGTACCTGTGCCCTAACTGAAATGTTTTTGTAATGCTTGTGTCGAAATGGAAGGGAGCTTCAGTTTCATGTTCTGTACAATGTTGCTGACATTTTGGCTACAAATCTGGCTAGACGACGGCCAGAACATTGAGTTTGCGGCTTTCAGTAAATGTAGTTCTTTGGTAGAAATTCCGAAGCTAAAAGGTTAAGGTTCAGCCCTTTTAAATTAGAATAGAAGTACGTCTGTTTACTGGCCGACCTTGTCTCTTCCTCCGAACCTTGAAAAGACGCAAAAAATCCTAATTCCTACCGTTCCTAATATTTAATATTCTATCAAAAAAGAAAACGGCGTAAAATTGGTCAAATTGCAGTATTGCTATGTCGTTTCTTGTCCGAGCATGTTCGTTTTACACTCTTTCCTATGCTGCAGTATTTCACGTTATCCATAACATGAAAAATTTATCTGTTCCAAAGCGCAATGTATAGCCACACATGTTTTCCTTCTTCTTCTTCATGCTCAGATATGGTGCCTCTGGAGAGAATTACCGGATGACACTGCCTTCGATGGAGTTGATCATTGTCCTCCGGATACATACACAGTTTTGGAAGATAGGAACACTAAAGTTAGATGTTTTCGCTGTCCAATCTGCGCTGCCGGTAAGGAACCTAGGCCGCCATGTGGCATTACATTGGCTACAAAAGTAGTCGGTGAATGCACTCCATGCAAACCGGAGTCATTTTCAGATGAACATGGCATAGCTGCTTGCAAATTGTGCACTGAGTGTGGCTCGCAAATGGTTATCAACTCTTGCACTACGACAAAAGATACAGAATGTAACGAATGTCCATTTGCGCACTATAAAGATGACTCGACACGTACCTGCAAACACTGCTCTTCTTGCTGTAATGGAGGGCATTCTGCTCCCAAACTGACCTGCCTAATGTCAAAGCGGTGCACAGAAAACTGTCTTCACCAAGCCAAAAGCGGAATTAGAATGACTAAGAGAGATTTAGAAGATCCTTATAATACAGCTTCCACTGACAAGGGTGACAGCCTAAGGAAAGGTGCCTTAGAAAGATCTAACTTGTTAGAAGTGAAGTTTGCCTCCAAGCGAAAACGACTTCCTCGCTCAAAAGAAAATCAAGGCGTTAATCCCAAGCTCACAGAAAGAAATTATAGGGACGGTCAACCAGAGAATTCTGTGCACTCCTCGTCTATCGATGAAGTACTTCTCCTCGATAAGATTAAGGACCTAGAGCTGTCCGAAAGTCCTGGTAGCACTAACCACGTTTTAGAAAGCACTAGCCTCCTTAGCATGGACAAAAATGTCACCACGGTAGTTGCAGAAAGCCCTAGCACCACTGGCTCTAAATATCAAGACAGGGAAGTAGGCATTGTGCCCCAGCCAACCGTGCTTCCAACAACGGCAAAGAGAGACTTGGTTCGCCTCTCACCGATACCTTTGTCAACACCAGTTACTACGGCAAACGCCCAGTTAATAAGTACAAGTTCTATTCTGGACAACTTTCTTGGAACGTCTGCGGCATTATTTCTTTTTTGCTTCGTGGGAGTTATCATATACATCGCATACAGAAAGTTTTGTCCCCAAGCGCCCACAGAATACAAGCCATCATGGCTGTAAATGGAAAAAAATCTACTACATCGTTAACTTATCGATAAATCGGTATACATTTCCAGCGCACATTAGCTGAATGTCAATTTCGAATGCCCCGGCCCCACTGGCCATACTCCTCCCAGTTTCAAGCATTATGCTTGCACCCTGGCGCAAATATCAAACGCAAACTTGCTTAATCAGTGCAGCGAAGAATTAGAGGACGTGCAACCGAAAAGATGCATGAGCTACATTTATACTGGACAAACGTTGACGGGACGTACTCTACAAAACGTCCTCCCAAACATAGATATTGACCTTCCACTCAACCACAATTGCAACAGTTATAGATGCATTTTCCTTTTTCTTGTATCTTGCACGTGTTGTTTAATCTTTGCTAAAATGTAGGCAGCATTTTAAGTAATTCAGCCTCGTCTATGAATGCAAAGCAAGACACGTGTAGTTCTTATTTCAATGCAGGTAGCTTACATACTACATCCTTCTATTTTAGATCTTAGCTTATCCGAGATACCACAAGATCTGGAGGATGTCCTGGTAATGAAACTGGATGCACCAAGCAAAGCTGACAGTGAATCATATGGCTGGCAGAGGGTTGGTCGGGAGTTTGGCGTTTCAAGAGATGAGCTAAATTACTTCAAAATTGAGTACTTACGAGAGAATGGAAGTCCTACGAAGTTGCTACTAGACAAACTTGGATGCCAAGGAAAAACAATTTCTGACCTCATTGTTGTGCTCCAGAGCTCAAGAATAGAATTCCACGGGGTTGCTAAATTGATAATTCAACGACTTCTAATCACTGCATGAGAGAAAAACACATCTAAAGCGAAATAGTTCAGCCCTTTAACAGGCACTATATAGAATGGTGGTTCCAATACAGGAGGACTGCTCCGAAAATAGAACATAACATGAGCTTGAAAATGAATAACCCTGTAACAGTCAACAAAACAAGATCTTGTTATATGACGCCATCCCGGCTTTGGTATAATTCGCTTGCAAAGTGAGATTCGGAATTTCTCCACAAATTGTCAAGGGCTCCTGAAGAAATTCGTATCTTCATTTGAAAGTTTCCGATCATTTCTCGTATTTTCTAACAATTTTACTTTGATCACTTAAAGAGCTGTAGACTGTATACCACACAATTGAAGCTTAAATAGCCAATCTGGTTGATCTTATTATACAATACCGTGAAAAATTCAGGGGCACTAGTCTCCCGCAGATGTGGATCGAAGGGTAGTTTGGTTTCCCCAGGTAAATCCACCAACGAGAAGCCCAGTTCTGCATGGGCACTGCACGTGCAGTGCGTGGTCTGAGCTACATGACCTAATTTGCGAGCAACCTCCGTGTGTAGACGATTTAAGATCGCTCCATTACGAGCAGTGTTGTGAGAGAATTTTACTGGAATGCTGAGCCTTAAGGAATGTTTTATTTTATGTGTAACAATTTTTTAAACGTCTCAGAAAATGCAAAAGAACAAGGGTTTTCTTAGCGTATCCGCTGGACCAGTTGCTAGCCTTCTTATTTCATTGGTTCATAAAGAAAAACACATCTCTCAATCGTCCATGTTTTCTCCCGCTAAAGGTAGAAAATTTACCCCCTTAAATTTAACCCACCCACTAGAAAATTTACCCCCTTAAATTCCCTGGGTACATGCCTAAATTGCCCAGGTAGATAAAAGCCTCAGCTATTTTACCAAGGGAAATTGTACTGGGGAAATCATGTTTACCTAGGGTGGTGTATCCACGGGTATTGTGACGTGCAACAATTCGGTAAGGTCCTTGTTCAAATGAATAATAGCGTTGAAAAAAATCGTGCTCAATGTCCTGTCAATTTCCTGCCCCACCCACCAACTCTGGGTTAGTGTGTAGTGACGAATGGAAAAATCAGACCAGTTTTTTCTTAAGAAGGACCTAAAACTCCTTCATTTTTTTTTTCGGGAAAGAACACAGCGCGTACTACGCATTTGCCTAAATAAAGAAAAAAACGGAAAACATGCTTAAAAACAGCTACCGTAAATGAATGATCTTTTGGACGCCCACTCCTTAATAAATGCCTCATATCCGATTTGAAATAGGCACTCTTTCAAATCCCCTTTGAAATAGGCACTCTGAGTTAAACGCTCCTCTCTAATATACAGCTGTTATCTAATAAACGTCATTGTCTAGTAAACGCCTTCTGCAAAGAGCAGGTTAAATGGGGACGAGCTAATCCGATGAAATCATTTTATGCAATGTAAAGTGTGTTTTTTTTTTCACTTTCACTGTATACCGGCCTTTGAAATTAAGAAAAGGTTATAATAACCTTTTTCTGAATACTTGTTTGGAAAAACACAGTAAACGCCTCTCCCTGTTTAACGGCCCGAAATAACCTGAAATACAAAAGACATCCTGGGTGTTTGTTAGATTATTTACGGTATATATATATATATAACAGTTAAACATCATAACATGATGGTTAAACAAAAGATCTATCATCTAATTCAGCCGCATCTAGTAACTCCTCGTATCTCATAGCTCCTCGTTGGCAACAAATCAAGTCCTTTGAGGCCTATGCTACGTTAGACAACTGTTTGTTGCAAATTGTCTCGCAATTTTGTTACTTCGTTGCGAAAACAAATTGCACGGAAAGTTGCTAAGTTTAAAAGCCCTGGGCCACGTTTGAAAACTTCGTTACAAAGATCGTTACCAATAAAAGAGCCCCTTTCGACTTCTCGCAACGATCGCGACAACAACGACAAAAAACAAGCAAATTGCGAGACATGATCATTTCAGGTTATGTTACAATAGGCAATTTTTCGTGCAAACTTGTGTAGCAACAAAACTGCTAGACAAATGGCAATTTAAATTGTCCAGTGTAAAAGCACCTTAACAGGACAAATAGTGACTTATTACTTTCTATGATTATTATTTTTTCCCAGCCAAAAAAGCGACACTGGTACTCGTGCGACTTGTTACCAGGAAACGAAAGGGAATCCCCGCTTACGTAACTTCAGCTTGAACAAGCAACTCGGCTGCGATCTGGGACTAGTTTCGATTTCTGCGAATTCACGTGACAAAATATTGACGGTAAGATTTTTATTTATATGTACAACAGCTTCAACATAGAAGAGTTCTAAACAAGGACTAGTAACAAAAAACAACATGGGAAGGCATTACAAGGTAATGGTGTTTATCACAAAGCTAGGTAGCTAGTATATCTCCTCATAAAGTAAAGATCGAGCATTTAGCGTCGAGGGAGAGCAAACTAATCGACTGTTCGCAGTAATTGAACAGGATGCAGGGGATGCGTCCAGTATTTCTTTCCCCATTTAAAGACAGTTAATTGAATTAATGTTTAATCACGCTTTCGAAATTGGTGGAATCGTAGCGCTGACGCGGTCTTTGAGACATTTAGTAACAGTTACAATCTCGTAGGTCTAAGAGCTTCAATATTGCGGGCATTTATTGCAATCAAAAGCGCTTTGTTTTGTTTTAGCTATGCATATGGTAATCTATGTGACCTATACAAGTGAGACTCGGTATACTAGTATGAAATCTGTATTAACAAGCTGCATTAAAGACACGATTATGCTCAGATTCTCAGCGCGAAAGGCAGCAAAGCCATCGCTTATGTATTTAGTTCTCAAAAGCTTCTTCGCTTGAAGAATTTGCATAATAATTAGCTATCGTGAAACGTCTTCACGGAATTTATAGACTAGGGTAAGTTAATAATCGAAACATTCAAGACATGTCGATTAATTTCGTTCAACGTTTCTATCTACGATACACTTGCGGCCTTTTTGAAAGGGGGTATAATAGCTATTGCAAAAATATGATAAAATGTTTCCTTTAGCAGTCGTGGCAGACGTCTCGCTTGGCAGCTTACAGGATAAGGTGATCAATATTATGTATATGATATGAAGCCTCAGTTGACAAAACTATGTTACTGACGAGTCGCTTCATTGCTTGGCCATGTACAGTGAGACGAGTTTGTACTGTTTCGTCTTCTGTAAGAGGTTTTTGATACAGCAGTAGGGTCCTTTTATAATTAAATGTCAATTCAATATAATCGATACGATCAAACGCTGATTTAACTTTGTTGTCCCATTGCCTGTTCTATTTCAGGGTACAGGACTCTGTCGAAATTCCATCACGATAAGACCTACAGATGTGAAGCGACCTATTCTGTTGCTGGAGATGCCAAAGAGCCCAGCAAGAGTGCTATCAGTTATTCAGACGACAGTTATAGTAGCCGCTGTTATGGGCTTTGTAAGTGTTACAGTTGTACCTTTGTTAAATAATAACAGCCCTTTTCACAGTTCCCGGCGCCATATTGGAATGGTAACCGCGCAAACACGATAGCGAGGCTGAGGATGACCCCGCGTATATTCAAACAGCTGATTTTAGTAGTAGGATTTCAAGGGAAAATCGAGTTTTATCCGTGAGTTCTCTGTCCAAAATGGTTCCAAAATATAGAGATAAGGAAATATCGTCCCTAGATGACATTCAAAACTTCACAGCAAAGAATCTACGAGAAATTCTGCGATCTTATTCAGACTCGACGGGAGGAGTGAAAGCTGATCTAGTGTTGAAAGTGTACGCTTTGCTAATGCGAGAAGTCCTACCGTCGAGTGCGAACAACAGGGGGAATGAAAACGATCCTCTACAAGATGAAGGGGATTTTAAATACGCAGCCACCACAAGAAGGATTTCAGCTCTTGGATAGTCAACTGATTTCCGTCATTTGCCAGAAATGAATTTCATCCAGCTATACGACTACCTCGTGGTATCCGCGTGCAAATATCGCCACATCGTACTCAAGGGAACACATTATAAGAAGCTTAAGTCCTATCAATTCTTTTTCGAAGGAAATGTCAAAAAGCTAGAAAGTAAAATTTTTGAAAACAAAACCTACGTCAGGGCAACCGTCTTACCATCGATGAAGAAGACGCCAAACAGAGAAATTGTTGAGTTTTCGTCTACGTGTGATGTATTGCGAGCAGCCTGCACTTACCCCGCTGGTCTTGGATGGCAAAGGAAAGTGTAATCACTTCGGAGGAGTGCTCTTTGCTGCTGAGGATTTTACTAGAAGAGAGTTACAAAAAAATCCTGAGCCATTAACCTGTACCTCACGACTGTCCGTCTGGGTTGTGTGCCTCGCAGTCAAAGTGTTGCTGCAAAGCCAAAACCATTAAGTTCGATCCAAGAGAGCCAAATCAGCGCACTCGAAGTGAAGAGAATTTTAAAAAGCTGTGTGACAACCTTCAGAATTGTTTGCCTTCAAGTTCTTTCTTTCTTTTTCATGACCTTAAATCAAAATGCCCAGGCAGTGATGAACAATCAACTTCAGCCTCGGAAAAAGGGGAGGGGGATCAAGAGGACACACCCTTCACTGACAACTATGACATTGCTACAGCTCATTTTAAAAACATCGTAGATGAGCATGTTGAAAACTTGACAATCACAGACAAAGAGATAAGTGACACCGAAAGACTCACAAGGGACCAAACCAAAAACCAACTCTGGTTTGACAAACGTAAGTCAATGCTGACTGCTTCAAATTTCAGAAAAGCAGTGAAAACTAAAGTGGAACCATCAAATAAAGTGAAAGCCATGCTCTATGGGAATTTTTACCACAGAGGCTGTACAGTATGGAATGGAAAGTGAAGATAAAGCTGTGGGTCTTTACATAAAGAAAATGCAACAAGAAGGAATCCCTGTTGAGGTGAAAGAAGTTGGACTTTTACTGTCCAAGAAGAAACCATTTCTGGGGGCAAGCTTGGATAGAGTAATTACAAATCTTGACACAAATGAGAAGTGGGGGATGGAGATTAAATCTCCATTTAGCAAAGCAGGCATGACAGTTGAAGATGCCTGTAAGACTAAAAATTTTTTCCTAGAAAAACTTAGTGATGGAACTATCAGACTCAAAAAGAACACAGGACTACTACATTCAAGTCCAAGGACAACTGTATGTTGCCTACAATTTAGATCTGAAAGGTATTGTATTTATCGTGTATTTTGGAGAGGAATTGCCTTTATTTAAAGAGAACATTATCTTTGAAAGTAACAGGTGGCAGAATGAAGTTCTTCCCAAACTTGAATTTTTTTACAAAGGGGCTTTTTTCCCCGAAATGTTGACACAGAGAGTAAAGAGAGGCAAACCTCTGTACCTCCATGGTGGTTGGGTGCCATATGGACAATACTCTTGTACAGCAAATGGGCTTAAATTAAGATTTCTGAGAGCTACATGACCACCTAAAGGGTGCATATTATACGTCTAAGACTGATTATCAGTTTTTTAGCTTTTTTAACTTCATGAAAATGTTGCATTTTACAGGGTGTTTCCCTTTTTAGCTCATATCTTCAGGAACATAAAATTACATAGTTCTGCTGAAATATTTCAACTTCAGAAACTAGTGGTCCCTTCCCATTTTAACCTTTCACATTCTGATGATTCTCTCTGCTGTTGTTCACTGATGTGCAGGATAGGTTAAGAAAGCAAAAGCCTACTTGAACAGTAACATTTCAGATTTAAATGCATACACTTCACACTTTATTTATTATTACAGGATACTACTGATAGGAGTGACCAACACCTGATTTCTCCTTACAACTGAACAGCATTTAGTAGTGGTACACTAGTTATTATGGGTGCATTCATTCGACCAGATTCTGTAATAAAATTCAAAATGAATGTTCTATAACAGTCACTTAACATCCACACTTTGAAGAAACAGTGCATTGGCGGTACTTGTTGACCTAAGATGTCAAGAATATATTTAGCAAACTTAATAACTCAAGCATTCCCATATAAGGGACTGCATATTGTTATTCTGGAATATGGTTGATAAAGAACGCCCTAAATTAAGAAACATAGTTTAATGGTACAGTAGATTTTTGCAATTTCAAAGCTCTATATTACACTGAAACTTTTTTCCCTTTTTATATAGTTGTAAGGTAGTTTCCGATGAACTGTTTTGAACAACCACGTTTAACTTGAAGTTGATGTAAATAACTGTAAATAGATTTCTTATGTACATATATCCATGTGTACCATGAAGTAAGTATTTTGGTAAATACTGAACTTTTTAGTCAAGTTATGAGAATAATTCTTTTCAGATACTGTAAATGAAGGAATAAGCAACCCGTCTACGAGGTCAATTTTGGAATAAGCCCCCAGGGGATGATTTGGTCATATAGGTAAAATAGATCAAAACTATTTTTCTCCCTGTTGTTGATATTAATCATGGATTAGCTGGTTTTTGAAGTGCTCTGAGCAAATAACAGTAGAGTTAGACACAAAAAAATCATCTTTCCCTTGCCGGCGCTTGATCAGGTTGCACCACCGATTTCTTCGCGTTAACTCCTTCGGAAACCTAAAGAAGTGATAGGGTGTACGTAAACCGTCTGACCCATAAAAGGTATTTGAACACCCAAAAGCGGCACACTCCTTTCCTTTACTGCTAGAGGAAGCAGAAGGGCTGTTCTGGCAACTGTCAGGGTCGTCCATTTGCAGCATTTGCTGACAGATTCAGCCGGAGAAACCACGCTAAGTTTACTAGAAATGAGGCGACGCGAGTCAACCCCAGCCTCGCTATCGTGTTTGCGCGGTTACCATTCCAATATGGCGCCGGGAACTGTGAAAAGGGCTATAACAGAATACGCGCAAAGCATGATTGATACATTTTTTCCAGACATTGAGACAAATGCAATTGGCAGTCAAAATTTATACCAAGCAACGTACTTCACCTGATAATAAGTGAAGAAATTATACTTACGTCAAAAAACTAAGATGCTACATAGCATTAGACATGTGAATCTCTTTGTTTATTGAACTTTTTGCATTCATGTGTTGTGTATAATCCCACGCATACCATTTTTTTAGACAGAATAATTACTTTGAAAATCCGTAATGTAATCGATGAAACCAATAGGACAAAACGTAACTTGCTCCCTCGATCGGTCTATGAGGAACAGAAAAAGTAGATCAAATGTAGAATTATTTCTAGTCCAACCTACATGCAGGGCTTTCGTTTTCAAGGGTGAAATGAAGGGTAAAAATATCAACCAATAAATGTTGGAAAAAGTGCCGTAGATCTTAGTTATGAACGTGCCAGGATCATTAAGCTCTTTTATCAGTGTGATGAATGGGCCCCTTTCGACTACCACAGCAGAGCAAAGAGCTTACATTGCTTCCTTAATTCTCAGATATGGTGTCTTTGGAGGTTACCTCAGGAGCACAATAATTATCCTGATGGCTTCGTCCAGTGTCCAGTTTCATCATACAAGATTTTAGGTGACAGAAACGTAACAGTTAAGTGCACTACTTGTCCTGAATGCCCTCCAGGTCAGCAGCCCGTGCCACCATGTGGCAGTACCGTATTCCAAGAAATCACCTTTCAGTGCGCAATGTGCAGCCCAGAAACCTATTCAGAGGAAGACAGTAGTGGTACATGCAAACCATGTCGGCGCTGTGGACTGCGGGAAACCATCAGCCCCTGCACACCACAGAAGAACACAGAATGTGGAGAATGTCCTCGGGGGCACTACCAGGGAGACTTCAAAATGAATTCTTGTAAGAAGTGTTCTAGCTGTTGTGCTGGAAGGAGTTATGCTGAGTTGGAGTGCATTTATTTGAAGCAGTGTAGAAGGAAAAACTGCACTCAACAAGTGGTCAGTAAGCCAAATCAAGTTCCGAAGTTGTATGCAAACATTCAAACGCTTACCCCACTGAGATCAGTAACAAGTCAAAGACATATGGAACATGAAATAGTTCTTCAAAGCAACCTGAAAACTGAGGAAAATTCAGTCTTGGAAGACATCACGGCTCAAATAAGGAAACAAACAAGATTTAAACGAAATGCTAACACAACCCTGCAAAAAGTAGCTGTAAATGCTGATGCTACTGAAATGGCAGAGGAGGCAAGTACTAAATTCCAGACTTATGATTCACGTGCATCTGCTGCCACCATACCTGTTGAACCAGTTACAAGCCTGACTGTTTTAACCAAAAGCAACTCTCAGGAGGGTGTGGACACTGCTTCTGCATTGCGTGTCATTGAGTCAACAATGCCACTGAAATCGAGCTATTTTGGTGACCTAGAAAAGCTATTGAAAGTTATAATTGCAATGGGTGGTTTTGCAATTCTTTTGCTAGCCTTAATTGCTATCACCATGGCATGCAATTGCTGGAAAAGGACACAGTCTGTAAGAGAGATGCAGGGAAATGGTTACTCAATTATAAGGTGTACGTGCTGTATCAAGTATGCAGTAGATATTCAGGAATACCAACCATTGCCTCAGTCAGGTGAGACAATTTTAAAACATTTCATTTATAATGGAAAAGGAAAAAAGAAAAAATGCACATTAAGTGGTTTAAGGTCTTAAAGCCTTGAACGTCAGGCCTTCAATCTTCATGGAACCATTTAGTAGTATGAGATGCCTTTTGCAGTGTATAAACAAACAACTACGGCTGCTTGTTAACCCATTCAAGAGCAAAGATGAATTGTGCCAGTCTAAACTGTAACACTGGCATTAAACAGGAGAGTTCTTTTGGAAATGTAAACTCCATCAAGATATGGTGTTTTGGTGGATTAGAACAACATTTAAATCACGTGCACGAAGAAAAACGTCAGGCATGTTCGAAGTTATCACCACAATAATTTCTTTGGTTATGTAGTTAGTGGAGAGTACAAAAATGTAAAAATAGCTTGTTTAGAAAACTCGTTTTTTTTTCTCACTTCACAAAACAGACTTTGATTATCAAGAAATCTCACACAACAGGGACATTATGGTTGACAGCACCTCTTTTGAAACAACTGCACATACTGACCACCTTGAAAGTAAGTGATCATAAAAATTTCAGAAATATCGTATTTCAATTCTACACCATTCATCACCCATACTGGACTTTTGCATGTGTATATACATAGAACCCAACATTAGACTGTAATGAATTCTAACTGCCTTCTGCTTCTGACAGCTATTCGTTTAAATTTATTTTCAAGTTTTGCTCAATAAACTGTAGTTTATCAGACCCCGACTAACATCACAGGCTAGGAAATTAACGGTACAAATTAACGTTGTGCCAATGAAAGGAAAACATTTTTTCCTGTTTTTCAGGTCTGTATTTGAAGGACATACCTTTGGTTCTTGAAGATTATCTTATAAAGAAGCTTGATGTGCGACGCAAGTGGCAAAAAGTAGGCACTGAATTTGGGATCAAACGAGATGATCTCGAATATTTGGAAAATGAGCACAGATACAATAAAAGCCCTACTAAACAACTATTGGACACTCTTGGTTGTCAGGGAAGAACTACCGCTGATCTAGTAAATGTTTTGAAAAGTCCAAATGTTAACTACCCAGATATTGCTTTGTTCGTACAAAAGCATCTCACGGCTCAAACATGTTAATTCCATTCATACTGCACAGGACTAAATTCAATCAATAAATGAAGTGCATAAATTCTTTGTAATTTTTATCAACTTAAAGGCAATTCATAACTTATACCATGATTAGTGATAGCTTATACCCACCATAATTACCTACTGCTATCTGTTGGTGGTAATGTAACGTAATGTAATGTAATGTAACCTGCAACCTGTGGGGTGGTTTGCACTGTATACTGCTTCATCCAGACAGACATGTTGTTGTCAGGTATCTATTGTGAAGATTTTTTGTTGGTTCCAGGCGTCTAGATTCATATTAAGAGGATTAATATTTACCTGGAACAGAGTAGCGTAAATAGGATCAGGCAGGGTTTTATAGTTCGAGGTCATTATTGAGCAATTTCTGCTGCATGAAAGTGACAAGACTTATTGTAACCACTGAGAACCTCCAAGAGAGGAAAATTACTATAATTGCTTAACTTTTAGTACAGTAACTGTGGTATGGCATTGACACTCGTGCTTACTTTTATCAAGCTCTCTGGCAAGTAAGCAGACAAGCCTTTTAAGCATAATTTTAAAATTAACTTTAAGTTTCCCTCCCACCCACACCATAGGCAGGTATGGTTTTTTGTCTGTATTGTATAACTTGTTTCTGTTTTTGATTGGTCGTATTGTATGGGCCATAAAGTTCAATGTATTTTCATAGTGTCCATTGTATAGTTTTGTGGTTTATGTATTGTAAATTTATTTTATTTAATAAAGCCTTAGTGTCTGTCTCAGGGTTTTAGCTGCCGAATTGAAAAATGCTGAAAGGTAATGACGATGCAAATACCTCTTTTATACCATAATAGTAGCTCAATCGATCAATGTAAGAAATATTTGCAAACTTTCGGGAAACTAACAAGCAAAAGATTAAAGCAAATAAATGCATATCTGGTACTTCTGAACATGTTTAAAAGGTCACCCGTCGATGACTTTGCATTTTAAAAACTGATGACATCCGAAACATTTTCCCTAAAATCAAAGCGCATTTATTGTGCGAACAAATATTATACATGAAATAGATAGTACACAATAAAATGTATGTAAGCACACTCCATCTCGTAAAAAGAACTACTGTACAGTATCTTTAAAATCAGTTTGTTGTTGCCAGAGTGACGTTTACTTCACGTCTCATCCTTGTTTCACTGTCTTCGAAAGTTTTTAAAACCCTGAGTTTTGTCGTAACCGAGCTACAATCTCCGGCAGACACCCTGATGGAGGCACCTTAGAAGATGTTCTATATGTCATCCTAGTTTAACATATGGCAAAAAAATGGCTACACGTCTGCCAGTAATGATCCCCTTCCAGTACCAAGGAAAATACGAAAGTTTTCCTACACATTCGTCGTCGATCGTAGATAATTCATGAGGGAGTAGGCTGTGTATTGTTTACAAACACAGAACCATTGTACACTACTTCAGCAAAAGAATAGTTAAGCTGCATAAAAGTGGGTTTGCTAGATTCTCTGCCTCAGACTTATCTATCGAGGTACCAAAACCGCATCTCCTTTTGCTTCTATCCGCGATCCTTCCATAGGTGCAAGTCCCCCTGGTGTGATTAGCTAAATAAGAAATATTTAAAGATATTTCTTGACGTAAGACTCCCACTGACAGTCTCCCTTTCGAAAGGACCAAAGATGCATTTGATTGACCTTACGTACCCCATACGAATCGGGAAGGAGAATTAACAATAGGGAACTTAAGCACAGACGCAAGCCACGGACGGCAACCGGAAGTTAAACGTTTTCCTTTTAACCCATTTTGATGCCAACACGTCCATAACAGCAAGCCACCAGATACCAAAACAAGAGTTCCCAGCCCTTGGTGAAGAGCAGAGACAATGCAAAAAAGGAAACATTAATAATAGTATCCGGTATATATACGTATATGCACTCAATGTATCCTGACGAATTTATCACAGCAACTGTTTTAGACATCACACGCAGATCAGCGTGTTTACATTATCAAACAGATCGGTAATCTCGTGTTTGGAAACACAATACTGAAGCCTTGGGCAGTGAATAAGTGTTTCGTATTCCCTTTTCAATTACAACAGATTGAAAGACAGTACCGTTTAATCGCCTGTAGTCCAAAGTCCTCATTTCTGTGATTCACATGTGGACAATCTCATTGTGAGTTCCACTAATCTACTCAAAGATTATTATGCCACCTTCTTGCAAAGTTGCGTGAATTTATTAGAGATATTTCTGTCTGATATTTCATATTACGCATTTGTGTAACATGTGATTAAAAGAGCATCAATCTCACGGAATATTCGCATCAATTCCCAGAAACTAGCACGCACAGCAGTTGAGTTCCTGGTTGGATTAATAAACAAGGGCGTTGTAAACATCATACGGGTTAAGTTGCCGATGACGAATAGAAGACATTATTCGATCAGAGTTTTTAAACATGATACATTTATTTCGATTCAGTCTTTACCTTTTTATGGAATCGATAGTTCCTTTAGAAAGAATTGTTTACTTAATAAATTGCAGGCCCGGCGTCCTCCCCTAACGCATAAGGGAAGGGGAGAGACCACGGTATGATGCAACATCGCCAACAGTTGCATTTACTTACATTTAGTTACTTGAGTGCGTTAAACAAGTTATTAGGAAGCACCTCATACTCTAAATATAGTACATATCATTCACCGAGAGCTGGTATATCAAGTTGGCAGTAGGAATAGCCTTTGCAGTAAACATAAAAAATGACTCAGTCTAAGGATTCACAAACATGTTATACTGTCTCGAAAGCCCTGATTGACATTTCCATACCACAGACGACATGTATGTGGATGTTGATGTTACAGACATATATAGCATAAAAATCAATCGGGTATGTTAACTTTTCTGCAAATAGTTGTAGATTTTAGAACTTTGAGCAATTGAGATATAAACCACATATTCAGTGTACTTACAATAAGACAAGGTTGAATTAGAATTATGCATCACAGTTTTCTCCAGCCTTGGGTACCACCTTTAAGTATGATGTTGGTTGATACCTTGCTCGTCAACTAGGAACTGGACCTTGAAAACTGCCAGTGACCATTCACATAGGCAGGAACTGATGATCCTAGCTTGTTTCCAACGTCTGTGTATAAAAAAAATTTACAAAGTAACTGAGAGACTTGACAGTAAATTGAATCCCTGACAAGCAAATGCTTCTCTTTTTTGAAAAGAACACTTCATCACATTAAATCATAAACGTAACAGAAATAAAAGTTTTCGTTGATGTTGGATAATGCAGTGGTACAAGTAGCTTTGTTTTGTAAGAAGATTATGTAAGTATTTTCTAAATTATGACAGGCATGCAAACTCCACGAACAAACATTGAAGTCTGCGTAAACATAACACGATTTAAGTGAAAATAAGAAAAAGGAAAACTGAAAAAATACAAATGAAAAACTGAAAAACATTGATAACATGACTGTTTGTTAAATGTTTGCTTATTTTATGATATTTTGGGGCTGAGTTGATTCAGGCACCATTTTGTCAAGAACAAAAAATAAATAAAGCACACCGCCGGAAAACCTAAAAATCTGGACTGATTGCTTTGATTTCGTTTCTGTTCACCGTGAAGAAAGCACTACCTAACATGGCAAATCGTAGAGAGATCTCCATCTTAAAATTTACTAGCAAAGGTATACTTGGTACAAAGCTACCAATCAACACAGCAGCCCATAAGGTTTTGGCAATTAAATCCGCAGCATCTTGTAGTGGAGGTGTTCCCCGCTGCATCTGACATCAGGTTAGGAAACAACGCAGTATCTCCTGATATATACACAAAGGAAAAAGGGGGAATGGTAATGTCACAAATATATCAAAGAACTACTGACGATGCTGAGCAATGAAAAAATTCTCGTTTACACCATTCATTTATCCTACACACTTATCCTACACAGTTCTCATACACACTTCGTTCCTCTAAAGAATTACATGATGCAGTTATTACCTGAAGGGCCACCCCTAGGCTCGAAACAACATCTAGCCACCGTCATGTCCTTGTTGTCTTGTTTTGCATGATGAAATGGAGCCATGACTGGCAAATTGCAACTGAAATGCGCCCGCCTTCGTCAAAACAATACCTAGAAACTCACATCCTCTAGGGAAATATTGAAATGCGTTGCAACTTGGCCACAAGCTCTGGTACTGCGTGTAAACATTCGATGCATAATGCTCTTCGACGTGCCGCCGCTCACTCGCCCAAAACGAGACGTATGCGGGCGAATTCCCCTTGCCCGGTCCTGCTTTCCGACTCGAGGCACATTGCATCATATTCACAGTGAACCCGCGAAAAACAGTAACAACCTAAATGATTCTACTTCAATTCATTCTAAGAACTAACTGAATTGGGAAGGACTCTTGGAAATTTTGAAGGTGCGTTTTGTGAATATTACGACTATTTCTATCCTCGCTAGCTAGTGAAGGAATCATATTGTTTGGCACTAATTGAGTCCGATGGAGTGTTCAGGGAGGGCTTAATGTCTTTGATGAAAATCATTTCGCAAATTAAACAATGAAACTTCCTAGTGCGTTCCTTTGAAGGACGCCAGACCCTTTCTTGTTGACAAGGCCTTCGAAGAAGACTGGTTTAACAATACAAACAAGACACCTTCAGAAATATCAACTAGCGAAGCTACTAGGAATCGCAAAAATAAATCAGTTGTTTCAATTCAATGCATGGTGAACTATATCAACAAACGGACGGTGTAGACTCGGACCACTGTTGGCTAATGTATTTACGTGCCGCGTAGAAAGCCAATTAGAGCAGAAAACATTATTCCGTCCTTTTACTAAAGATACGTAGATGACACACTAGTCAAAATGCCTAATACAGAATCAGCGACAGAGTTTCTCCAAGTACTTAAATGATGTCCACCCCAACTTGTCGTTCACCATGGAATTTGACAACGAGGGTTCTATCCCTTTCCTCGGCCCACTCATCAGAAGGTCTGGCAACTGCTTACCGTAAAACAACTGACAAAGGACTTCTCCTCCATTTTTAGAACCACGTCGACAACTGATATAAAAGGGGCTTAGTCAATACGACCAAGGATCTACCAAGGAAGCCTCCGCGGTTGAACGTGATAAATTGCACACCATATTCTCTAAGTTGCCGAGATACCCAACGAAATGGTCGAGAATACCATACAAAAATTCACCCAAGAAGAAAGACAACATACATAAAACTGCCTTTTAGAGATCGACGTTCAGCTGACAGTGTCCGTATAATGACATCCATTCACTGGGATCAAAGATCGACGTCAAAATACAACCTGTGTTCGTAAGCAAAAAGTAATCTCAAACTCTGAGTGTCAAAGATATCAAGCCCCCAATTGTGAACAGACAGTGCGTTGTGTACCTTTTTCAATGTGATTCCAGTCGTGTGATGTCAATTATGTCGGATTTACTTTCATCTATGAAATGCTTTTCAGCCCTCCTTGAACTATTAATCGGCCTCAATTAGCGCAAATCTATTTACTTGAGGCCTTCATCATTTGACTCGCAGCACGTTAATCATGTGCACGAAAAAAACTGGTTTGGAAAGGAACGTTTCCTTTAGTTGGGGTGTCCTTATCAAAGCGGTTCGGCAAGGGCGAAAAAACAGGTCGGTATGGAACTCTCCGCACGGTACGGATGTTTCCACCAAAGCGCGCGAAAACAGACCAAGGCGTACAGGCCCTTGACAAATGGGTAAAGGAATTTTCCGGTCCTGGGATTTCTGAGGATTTCCATCTCTTCCGGAAAATTCTCAGAGGACTGAGCTGTACCGTTTAAATTTTCAACCGAAAATTCTGGTTTTTGTTGATAAATGTTAAGCAGCAGCGGTTGCAGTGGCATTTATAGAAGACTTTAGTAGATTGTGTTCAAACTCCCGTGGAGGCACAGCCTGTTTATTTTAGGTGGAAGGACCGCAGTTTTGACATTTTAGGGGATTACATTTCACAAAAATTTGACATAAAGGGAAACTGAATTGCGAATGGTTGCTTTCGATATTCAGCCGATATAGCTATCTCAAGCGATTCAGCCAGACATTTCTCTTAATTTTCTACTTTCAAAGGTACTCTGGCGCTTCTGTGAGCAAATACACGTCAAGTATCCCGTTAAGTGGCAAGTTTTCCTAGTGAATTTGCAAGGTCCAACTTGTAAAAACGGCGTAGATTCTAATCGGAGAATCTGCAAAGAACTCAGGACTGGGTCTGCCATTATTAGATCGGAAATCAAAGGGTAGTGGCGTATATCTGCGAAAAAACGTCACTCATTAGTTTGAGACTTGGCCATGGCCTTCGGCTTGTCAAGGTAATAACTTTGACGTAGACTTTTCCATGGTAACGCACTTTGTGAGCAAGGTTCTACTTCCGTTTTTTTTTCCGGAAGGGTGTGCGCATCGGGGAAAATTGTGTTTCTATTGTTTCTACATTTTTAAGGTACTTTCCCAATGTAACTGGAAAGGTGGTCTACCTGTTCTAGAAAACCTGGCTAATACGTGACATTTCAATGACCACGTAACCTGGACACGCCTGCCTGTTAGTTTTGTAAAGAACTTTACTTTATTCAAAACCTAGTTTGCAAGTTCGGTTTGCATAAGTTGGTCTGCAACTTCTCTAAAAAATATGGAATTGTGACAGCTGTCAATCAGAATAAAGGGCCGTAAGTGAAAGCTCTTAGCTTACCATCACTTAGTTACTGAGATAACTTCGGCTTTAACAATTCATCTGTAATTTGGACTTAAATGAGACAGTCCCTATTATTCGTGAAAAAAATGCTGTTTCCGCCTTACTCGGTGCTTTTTCTACCATTCTGCCTCAGTCGTTAAAAACACACAAACGTGCCAATTACATTTGGTTAGCTGAGGTAACAACTTCTCCTGGGATTAGCAAAAATCACTTACAAACAGTGTAGTGAAACTTCTTGCGAAACGACTTTGCCCAGAGCGAATGGACACCGACCTGAGTTATCACTTTGATCTTTTTCGTTTATAGACAAGAAAAAAGCTTGCTGCTGGATCTGTATCTTAATTACAAGTTGTATCAAACGATAAATTGCTAACTAAATACTATTTATGAACAATCTAAAACATCACTAACTCCAAACGATTCAACATTACGAAATATTGTTGGATACAACTTTGGTGTACGAATATACAATGGCAGTCAAACTTTGTTCAACACTATTCACCATCCTTTAAAATCATGCGACACATTATACAGGTGCTGAACAGCGTTTCACGTGAATATTAATCCTATTAATATGAATCTAGACGCCTGGAACAGAGTAACGTGATTGAGGACAGGCAGGGCTTACAGTTCGAGGTTATTATTGAGCAATCTATACTGCATGAAAGTCACAGGACTTATTGTAACCATTGAGAACCTCCACGAGAGGAAAAATACTATAATTGCTTAACTTTTTGTACTTGCGCTATGGCATTGGCACTCGTGCTCACTTTAATCTAGATCTCTGGCAAGTAAGAAGATAAGCGTCTAAAGCATAATTTTGAAAACGAACTTTAAGTTTCCCTCGTACTCACGCCACAGTTTTTTTTTGGTCGTAGTTCAACCTATTTTCATAGTGTTGATTGTACAGGTTTGTGGTTTAGGTATTGTAATTAAATTCATTTTGATAGACTGCCTTGTGCCAACTCGAGTCTTAGTGCCTGCCTCAGGGTTAAGCTGCCTAATTGAAAATTTTGAAAAGTAATGATGATGCAAACACCTCTATTATACTATCATAGTAAATCAATCGATCAATGTAAGAAATATTCGCAAGCTTTCGGGAAACTAACAAGCAAAACATGTTCCTTAGAACAACAAATATACATCTGATACTTCTGAACATGTTTCGAAAGTAGTTTTGTACATTTTTATAGCGTTTCAGCGCCTCATAGCGCTTACTTTCGCTACAAAATGCTATTCAAAATCACTTCTTGAATGTGTCGCTATAGAAAAAATTTCAGATTGACCTTACACACTTCTTGTAACCATTTTAAAAACAACGAAACCTGAGAAGTAGCTTTACCATAAAATTTCAATCACTGTGCTAGAAGTGAGGAAAAGAAAAGTCCCTTTTCTAAAAAAACGGACTTTGAGAACGTCTATCACGTTCTAGCGGGGAAGTGGCGTAATCGTCCAGAAACACACCATGAAGTGATGTCATAGGTCTGTTATGAGGCCTTAATCATTTGACTCGCAGCACGTCAATCATGTACACGAAAAAAAAATGGTTTGGAAAGGAACGCTTCCTTTAGTAGGGGTGTCCTTATCAAAGCGGTTCGGCTAGGGCAAAAAAACAGGTCGGTATGGAACTCTCCCCACTTTACGGGTGTTTCCACCAAAGTACGCGAAAAAGGACCAAGGCGAAACGGCCTTTGACAAATGCTAAAGGAATTTTCCGGTCCTGGGATTTCAGAGGATTTCCATCTTTTCCGAAAAATTCTCAGAGGACTGAGCTGTACCGTTTAAATTTTCAACCGAAAATTCCGGTTTTTGTTGACAAATGTTAAACGGTCTTGGTTGCAATAGCATTTGTAGAGGACTTTTATAGTAGATTGTGTACAAACTCCCGTGGAGGCACTGCCTGTTTATTTTGGGTGGAAAGACCGCTGTTTTGACATTTTAGGGGATTACATTTCACAAAAAATTTGACGAGAAAGGGAAAATTGCGAATGGTTGCTTTCGATATTCAGCCGATATAGCTATCTCAAGCGATTCAGCCACACGCTTCTCTTAATTTTCTACTTTCAAAGGTACTATGGCGTTTCTGTGAGCAAATTCACGTCAAGTATCCCGTTAAGTGGCACGTTTTCCGAGTTAATTTGTGAAGGTCCAACTTCTAGACATGTTTCGAAAGTAGTTTTACACATATTTATCACTCCCCCCCCCCCCCCCCCCGCTAGGTGGCTTTGCATTTTAATAACTGACAATGGATGAAGTACATCCGTAACTTTTTTCGAAAAATCAAAGT
Source organism: Siderastrea siderea (assembly GCA_964030785.1). Lineage (NCBI taxonomy): Eukaryota > Metazoa > Cnidaria > Anthozoa > Scleractinia > Rhizangiidae > Siderastrea > Siderastrea siderea. The sequence goes on along the minus strand of OZ034966.1, from coordinate 53,165,294 downwards.
ATTTCTTGTGCTAAAAAATAAAAAATATTATACATGAAATGGGTCGTACCAGAAACTCATAAGGACTTGAGACGTGTAACACGCATATGTAGGTTTTGACTGATGCTTGTAATTATTCATTTTCGCAAGTCCCATATTTGGAACATGAGGAGAAAGAGAACTGACCAATCAATTTCATGAACGACGTGACGTAATTTCACACCACGTTCGCCCGCCTGGCTGACAAACAGGGGGAAAACAAGCCGACAAAGCTTTCAAACGTTGGAACGACAAAGCGAAATAAAAAAATACTGGTTTCGAAGACCGAGCAGGAAATTTTTCAGGCAACAAAATTGGTAACTGAAACAACATCGAGCAAACACCTGGGGTTAGAAGTAGATCAGACTGCGAAACCAAACCAAACTAGTCTAGCGTTTCACCGTGGCACTATCAAGAAATGTTCAGTTCACAAAAGGTTGGTTTTACACGGAAAATTTTTGACACCAAAATATCAAGACATGATACAAAAATATTTAACACAGTAAAATTGAAAAGAACCGTTTAATAATAATAATCATAATGTCGGTTGTTCGCTACCAAAATCAAGCAAATAATTAACTGAATAAGAAAGGACGGCAATTTTTCGGCTTTATAAGCTTACTACACAAAATAACATCGTTTTACTTGCAGCTCTGAGTTCGAGCAGCTCCAAATGTTCAAATAAAGAGATTGTAATGCAAAATAAGTTGAATGTTTGATTCATTGTTGTTTTGACACGTCCAGGGCCTGTAACCACTACGTTTTGTGTTCGTTTCCACCCTCCATCTTCAATGCTGAAATCATACTGTAGCTTTAATCCACTTAGGACGATGAATGCAACCATTTTTCAGGAAACGTCAAACCTGTACCACATTAAAGAGCCAATATTACTACCTAGACTAGTACTACCTAGAACGGGAAATGGTAGAGAGGTCTCCATCTTAAAATTTTCCAGCAAAGGTATACTTGGTACAAAGCTACCAATCAACACAGCAGCTCATGCAGTCTTGGCAATTAACTCCACAGCATCTTATAGTGGAGATGTTCCCCGCTGCATCTGACATCAGGTAACGTTAGGAAACAAGGCAAGATCTCCGGATACATACACAAAGGAAAAAGGGGAATGGTAATTAAATAAATCAATCAAAGAACTACTGACGATGCTTAGCAATGAGAAAATTCTCGTTTGTACCATTCAGTTATCATACACACTTCGTTATATCTAAAGAATTACAAGATGCAGTTATTGCCTGAAGAGCACCTCCTAGGCTCGAAACAACATCTAGCCACCGTCATGTCCTTGTTGTCTTGTTTTGCATGATAAAATGGAGCCCTTCAATGGTAAATTGCGACTGAAATTCGCTCGCCTTCGTCAAAACAATACGCAGAGACTCCATTCTCTAGGGAAATATCGAAATTCGATGCCACTTGGCCACAAACTCTGGCACTGCGTCTAAACATTCGATGCAGAATGCTCTTCGACGTGTCGCCGCTCACTCGCCTAAAACGAAACGTACGCAGACGAATTCCCCTTGCCCGATCCTGCATTCCGACTCTAGGCATATTACATCATATTCACATGAAAATCCCTGCGAAAAACAGTAACAGCATAAATGATTCTACTTCAATTCACTCTACGAACTAACTGAATTGGGAAGGACTCTTGGAAATTTTGAAGGTACGTTCTGTGAATATTACGACTATTTCTATCCTCGCTAGCTAGTAAATCCGGAATCATCGAGTTTGGATAACAAGTGGAGTTCAAGTTTGAGTTGAGCTTTCGTGTTGTAGTTGAAACGACAGTTCGAGTATAGTCATAGTCTGAATTACAGAAAAAAATTCAAATTTATCGCCTTTCGCACCGAAAGTAAACGCTAAAAAGTTTTTCAAATTCATAAGAAAAACCGTAACCTTTTAAAAAGATCTTCAAAACTATAAAAAAAGGTTTGAGACGACGCTACATCACGTCCTTATCAAGTCAAAAGTGAAAAAGAAATATACAGTTGATAAATCAACAGGAAAAATTATTTACATTATTTACGCGATGGGTAAGATTCCAAAAGCGGTGAAAGAAATTAAAAAATATTGTTTGGCGGTAATTGAGTCCAACTGAGTGTTCAAGGAGGGCTTAATTTCTTTGATGAAAAGCATTTCGAAAATTAAACAATGAAACATGCTAGTGCGTTCCTTTGAAGAACGCCAGAACCCTTTCCTGTTGACAAGGCCTTCGAAGAAGACTGGTTTAACAAGAAAAATAAGACACCTTCAGAAACATCAACCTAGCGAAGCTACTTAAGGAATCGCTAAAATAAATCAGTTGTTTCCATTCAATGGTAAACTACATCAACAAACGGACAGTGTAGCAATGGGCCCACCACTCGGACCACTGTTGGCTAATATATTTACGTGCCACATAGAGAGCCAGTTGGAGCAGAGCAACAATGATTCCGTCTTTTTACTGAAGATACGTAGATGGCACACTAGCCAAAATGCCTAATACAGAATCAGCGACAGAGTTTCTCCAAGTACTTAAATGATGTCCACCCCAAGTTGTCATTCACCATGGAATTTGACAACGAGTCTTCTCTCCCTTTCCTCGGTCCACTCATCAGAAGGTCTGGCAACCGCTTACCGTAAAGCAACTGACAAAGGACTTCTCCTCCATTTTTAGAACCACGTCGACAACTGTTATAAAATGGGCTTAGTCAATACGACGACTGATCAACCAAGGAAGCCTCCGCGGTTGAATGTGATAAATTGCACACCATATTCTCTAAGTTGCCGAGATACCCAAGGAAATGGTCGAGAATACCATACTGAAATTCACCCAAGAAGAAAGACAACATACATAAAACTGCCTTTTAAAGATCGACGTTCAGCTGACAATATCCGTATGATGACATCCATTCACTGGGATCAAAGATCGACGGCAAAATACAACCCGTGTTCCTAAGCAAAAAGTAATCGCAAACTCTGAGTATCAAAGATATCAAGCCCCCAATTGTGAACAGACAGTGCGTTGTGTACCTTTTTCAATGTGATTCCAGTCGTGTGATGCCAATTATGTCGGGTTTACTTTCATCTATGAAATGCTTTTCAGCGACGACATTAAGCCCTCTTTGAACTATTAATCGGTCTCAATTAGCGCGAAACTATTTACTTGAGGTCTTAATCATTTGACTCGCAGCACGTTAATCATGTGCACGAAAAAAAAACTGCTTGGAAAGGAACGCATCCCTTAGTTGGGGTGTCCTTATCAAAGCGGTTCGACTAGGGCGAAAAAACAGGTCGGCATGGAACTCTCCGCACGGTACGGATGTTTCCACCAAAGCGCGCGAAAACAGACCAAGGCGAGCAGGCCCTTGACAAGTGGTAAAGGAATTTTCCGGTCCTGGGATTTCTGAGGATTTCCATCTCTTCCGGAAAATTCTCAGAGGACTGAGCTGTACCGTTTAAATTTTCAACCGAAAATTCCGGTTTTTGTTGATAAATGTTAAACGGCATCGGTTGCAGTAGCATTTATAGAAGACTTTAGTAGATTGTGTACAAACTCATGTTGAGGCACAGCCTGTTTATTTTGGGTGGAAGGACCGCAGTTTTGACATTTTAGGGGATTACATTTCACAAAAATTTGACATAAAGGGAAAATTGCGAATGGTTGCTTTCGATATTCAGCCGATATAGCTATCTCAAGCGATTCAGTCAGATACTTCTCTTAATTTTCTACTTTCAAAGGTACTGTGGCGCTTCTGTGAGCAAATTCACGTCAAGTATCCCGTTAAGTGGCAAGTTTTCCTAGTGAATTTGCCAAGGTCCAACTTGTAAAAACGGCGTAGATTCTAATCGGAGAATCTGCAAAGAACTCAGGACTGGGTCTGCCATTATTAGATCTGAAATCAAAGGGGAGAGGGTATATCTGCGAAAAAACGTCACTCATTAGTTTGAGACTTGGCCAAGGCCTTCGGCTTGTCAAGGTAATAATTTTGACGTAGACTTTTCCATGGCAACGCACTTTGTGAGCATGGTTCTACTTCCGTGTTTTTTTTCTGAAGGATGTGCGCACCGGGGAAAATTGTGTTTCTATTGTTTCTACGTTTTTAAGGTACCTATTATAGAAAACCTGGCTAATGCGTGACATTTCAATGACCACGTAACCTAGACACGCCTGCCTATTAGCTTTGTAAAGAACTTTACTTTATTCAAAACCTAGTTTGCAAGTTCGGTTTGCATAAGTTGGTCTGCAACTTCTCTAAAACATATGGAATTGTGACAGCTGTCAACCAGAATAAACGGCCGTAACAAGTGAAAGTTCTTAGCTTACCATCACTTAGTTACTGAGATAAACTTTCCCAATTCATCTTTAATTTGGACTTAAATGAGATAGTCCCTATTATTCGTGAAAAAAATGCTGTTTCCGCCTTACTCGGTGCTTTTTCGACCATTCTGCCTCAGTCGTTAAAAACACACAAACGTGCCAATTACATTTGGTTAGCTGAGGTAACAACTTCTCCTGGGATTAACAAAAATCACTTACAAACAGTGTAGTGAAACTTCTTGCGAAACGACTGTGCCCAGAGCGAATGGACACCGACTTGAGTTATCACTTTGATCTTTTTCGTTTACAGACAAGATAAAAGCTTGCTGCTGGATCAGTATCTTAATTACAAGTTGTATCAAACGATAAATTGCTAACTAAATACTATTTATGAACAATCTTAAACATCACTAACTCCAAACGATTCAACATTACCAAATATTGTTGGATACAACTTTGGTGTACGAATATACAATGGCAGTCAAACTTTGTTCAACACTATTCACCATCCTTTAAAATCATGCGACACATTATACAGGTGCTGAACAGCGTTTCACGTGAATATTAATCCTATTGATATGAATCTAGACGCCTGGAACAGAGTAACGTGATTAAGGACAAGCAGGGCTTACAGTTCGAGGTCATTATCGAGCAATCTATACTGCATGAAAGTCACAGGACTTGTTGTAACCATTGAGAACCTCCACGAGAGGAAAAATACTATAATTGCTTAACTTTTTGTACTTGCGCTATGGCATTGGCACTCGTGCTTACTTTTATCTAGATCTCTGGCAAGTAAGTAGATAAGCGTCTAAAACATAATTTTGAAACGAACTTTAAGTTTCCCTCGTACTCACGCCACAGTTTTTTTGGTCGTAGTTCAACCTATTTTCATAGTGTTGATTGTACAGGTTTGTGGTTTATGTATTGTAATTAAATTCATTTTGATAAACTGCCTTGTGCCAACTCGAGTCTTAGTGCCTGTCTCAGGGTCAAGCTGCCGAATTGAAAAATTTTGAAAAGTAATGATGATGCAAATACCTCTATTATACTATCATAGTAAATCAATCGATCAATGTAAAAAATATTCGCAAGCTTTCGGGAAACTAACAAGCAAAACATGTTCCTTAGAACAACAAATATACATCTGATACTTCTGAACATGTTTCGAAAGTAGTTTTGTACATTTTTATAGCGTTAGAGCGCCTCATAGCCGTTTACTTTCGCTACAAAATGCTATTCAAAATCACTTCTTGAATGTATCGCTATAGAAACAATTTGAGATTGACCTTACACAGTTTTTGTAACCATTTTAAAAAGAACGAAACCTGAGAAGTAGCTTTACCATAAAATTTCAATCACTGTGCTAGAGGTGAGGAAAAGAAAAGTCCCTTTTCTAAAAAAAACGGACTTTGAGAACGTCTATCACGTTCTAGAGGGGAAGTGGCGTAATCGTCCAGAAACACGCCATGAAGTGACGTCATAGGTCTGTTATGAGGCCTTAATCATTTGACTCGCAGCACGTCAATCATGTGCACGAAAAAATATGGTTTGGAAAGGAACGCTTCCTTTAGTAGGGCTGTCCTTATCAAAGCGGTTCGGTTAGTGCGAAAAAACAGGTCGGTATGGAACTCCTGGTGTTTCCACCAAAGTACGCGGAAAAGGACCGAGGCGAGCAGACCTTTGACAAATGATAAAGGAATTTTCCGGTCCTGGGATTTCAGAGGATTTCCATCTTTTCCGGAAAATTCTCAGAGGACTGAGCTGTACCTTTTAAATTTTCAACCGAAAATTCCGGTTTTTGTTGACAAATGTTAAACGGTCGTGGTACGGTTGCAGTAGCATTTGTAGAGGACTTTAGTAGATTGTGTACAAACTCCCGTGGAAGCACTGCCTGTTTATTTTGGGTGGAAGGACCGCAGTTTTGACATTTTAGGGGATTACATGTCACAAACATTTTGACGAGAAAGGGAAAATTGCGAATAGTTGCTTTCGATATTCAGCCGATATAGCTATCTCAAGCGATTCAGCCACACGCTTCTCTTAATTTTCTACTTTCAAAGGTACTCTGGCGCTTCTGTGAGCAAATTCACGTCAAGTATCCCGTTAAGTGGCACGTTGTCCGAGTTAATTTGTGAAGGTCCAACTTCTAGACATGTTTCGAAAGTAGTTTTCCACATATTTATCACTACCCCCCCCCCCCCCCTAAGTGGCTTTGCATTTTAATTAATAACTGACACTGGATGCCGTACATCCGTAACTACTTTCGAAAAATCAAAGTATTTATTGTGCTAAAAAATATTATACATGAAATGGGTCGTACCAGAAACTCATAAGGACTTGAAACGTGTAACTCGCATATGTAGGTTTTGACTGATGCTTGTAATTATTCATTTTCGCAAGCACCACATTTGGAACATGAGGAGAAAGAGAACTGACCAATCAATTTCATGAACGACGTGACGTAATTTAACACCAAGTTCGCCCGCCTGGCTGACAAACAGGGGGAAAACAAGCCGACAAAGCTTTCAAACGTTGGAACGACAAAGCAAAATAGAGAAATACTGGTTTCGAAGACCGAGCAGGAAATTTTTCAGGCAACAAAATTGGTAACTGAAACAACATCGAGCAAACAACTGGGGTTAGAAGTAGATCAGCCTGCGAAACCAAACCAAACTAGTCTAGCGTTTCACCGTGGCACTATCAAGAAATGTTCAGTTCACAAAAGGTAGGTTTTACACGGAAAAATTTTGACACCAAAATATCAAGACATGATACAAAAATATTTAACACAGTAAAATTGAAGAGAACCGTGTAATAATATTTAAGTGTCACATGTCACACATTTTCGGTCGCTACCAAAATAAAGCAAATAATTAACTTAATAAGAAAGGACGACATTTTTTCGGCTTTATAAGCTTACTACACAAAATAACATCGTTTTACTTGCAGTTGATGCAGCTCTGAGTTCAAGCAGCGCCAAATGTTCACTGAAATAAAGAGATTGTAATGCAAAATAAGTTGAATGTTTGATTCATTGTTGTTTTGATACGTCCGGGGCCTGTAACCACTACGTTTTGTGTTCGTTTCCACTCTCCATCTTCAATGCTGAAATCATACTGTAGCTTTAATCCACTTTGGAGGATGAATGCAACAATTTTTAAGGAAACGTCAAACCTGTACCACATTTTAGAGCCAATATTTGGAAGACTTTTTCCAAAAATTATTCTCGGATGTTCACTTCGGTGCAGGTTTATTGAACCATACAGCTTTGCAAAGAAACGTTGCAACACGGTTTTGGCGCCTATTTTCTTTCAGTCATCCGATCGATTATTTTCCCTTTTTTCCTTTCTCGTTTGTTTTTTTTTTTTTTGTCTCGTTCTCTCTTGATTTTTATGGTAACCAGTGATTGCGTTTTGAATCAACCGCGCATTTGTATCGCTTATAAGTTCAATTTTCAACTGAAGCGAAATGAACTGCAGCATCGTAGACTGGAGCGAGGGGTTTCCGAATATGGTAGTTTGAAAAATGAATATTCACGAGCATTGAACGCGAGTTACACGTTTCAACTCCTTATGAGTTTCTGGTCGTACACAATAAAATGTATGTAAACACACTCCATCTCGTAGAAATGAAAATTGTATAGTATCTTTAACATCAGTTTATTGCTCCCAAAATGACGTTTACTTCACATCCCATCCTTGTTTCACGTCTGTTTTCAAAAGTTCTTAAAACCCTGAGTTTTGACGCAAACAAGATACAATCTCTGGCAGACACCCTGATGGAGGCACCTTGGAAAATGTTGCCTATGTCATCCTAATTTCATATACGGAAAAAACGGTGGCCACAGCTCTACCAGAAATTACTCCTCTCTCCTTTAAGTGAACAGAAACGTTCGGAGAGAGGAAACATTCTTTTTTCTTTTTTGTGTATTGTTTACAAACACAGGGCCATTATAACTACTTCAGCAAAAGAATCGCCGGGTTTGTGAGATTCTCTGCCTCAGACTTAGTCTAGGTCTAGTAACCATGACTGCTTCTCCTTTTGCTTCTATCAGCGATTTTTGCATAGGTGCATGGCCCCCTTGTGTGTCATTAGCTAATTAAGAAACAAAAATATTTCTTGACCTGGTCTTTCCAGATTTAGCTTAGGTTAGGATCCTGATGTGAAGCTTTAAGTCTTCCCTCCATCTTCACGGAAATCCCACTGGCAGTCTCCCTTTTTTCAAGAAACAAAGATACATTTGATTGACGGTATGTATCCCGTATACACCTATTTCAATTAAAAAAGTTACTTCAGTGATGCATGATGCGTGATCCTTGTTTCATAGACCGCAAAGCATCATGTTTGCTATAAATAAATGTATTGATCACTTTTCTCGCTGAGGGCACTCCAGAGAGACCAAATCATAAAAAATATACATTTGCCCTTGCTTTACGCTTGATAGCTAGAAAAAAGCAATCATAAATTTTACGAGCATGATGCACTGCGGTCTATGAAACATGCATCACTGAAGCAACCTTTTCTGAAATAGGTATATATCGGGAAGGAGAAAATATAATGATAATAATATATCACAAGGAATTTATCACAGCAACTGTTTGTAGATATCACACTCAGATCAGCGTGTTTACATTATCAGACAGATCAGTAATCTCGTGTTTGGAAGCACAATACTGCAGCCTTGGGCAGTGAATTAGTGGTTTGCATTCCCGTTTCCACGACAACAGATTGAAAGACAACGGCATGTATCGCCTGCAGTTTAAAGTGCTCATTTCTGTTATTCACATGTTGACAATCTTGTTGTGAGTTCCACTTAACTGAGTAAAGTTTTATTAGGCCAGCTTCTTGTTATCGCTTTATGAATTTATTAGCGATATTTCTATCTGTTTTTTTTATTTGAATCACAAAAAGTGCATCACATGAAATCATAAACGTATAACTAACAGAAAAAAGTCTGTTGATGTTGGATAATGCAGTGGTACAAGTAGCTTTGTTTTCTAAGAAATAATATCATTATTTTCTAAATTATGACATGCAATCTCCACAAACATTGAACAAAAAAGTTTTGGTAATCTGACTGTTTATTAAATGTTTGGTTGTTTCATGATATTTTGGGGCTGAGTCGATTTCGCACCATTTTGTCAAGAACATTTGAATAATGCACTCATTTTGTAGATGATTAACATACCGACAGGCTAAAATCTGGACAGATCACTTTGACTTAGTTTTTGTTCATCATGAAGAAAGCACTATACCTCTGAACATGGCAAATCGAAGAAAGGTTTTCATCATGAAAATTACCAGCAAAGTTTTACTTTGTACAAAGCTACCAATCAACACAGCAGCTCATGTATTTTTCGCAATTAAATCCGTAGCGTCTTACAGTGCAAGTGTTCCCCATTGCGTCTCACTTTAGGTAACGTTAGAAAACAAGGCAATGCGAGATCTCGATATACACACAACGTAAAAAGGGGGAATTGTCAAGTCAAAAAAAAAAGCAAATGACTACTGACGATATTTAACAATGAGAAAATTCTCGTTTGTACCATTCAGTTATCACATACACTTTCGTTATATCTAAAGATTACTTCATGTCATTTGTCTGAAGATTCATTCCTGATGCTTAAAACTTGGGCAAGATGTTTAGGCTCGAGACAACATCTAGCCACCGTCATGTCCTTGTTGTCTTGTTTCGCATGGTTACACCATATACACGGAATCCCTTAAAGTGTCTATGAAGTGAAAACTAAGTTAAGCTTATTTGATAGGCCTTACAAAGTGAACGAGGATAGTGCTTTCTGTTTTGCGATATCTTCACTCATTCCAGACTCGTGTTTGCAAGTTTCTGTATTTTGCGAATGAGAAATTGATGACGTCATAAAGTGGTGACAGCATGGGGACAAATAACAAAATGAAAAATATCTCTGGAAATAAACATGAAAACCCCTTTGACAGAAATACAGGAAGTCAAAACATGGTTGATTGTACTTCAATTCATTCTACCAACTAACTGAAATGGGAGGGAATCTTAGAAATTTTTAAGGTATGATTTGTTAATTTTGCCACTATTCCTATCCTTGCTAACTAGCGAATCGGCCCGAATCATCGAGTTTCGATTCGAGGTGTACTTCTAGGTCGAGTTAGCGTTTCGGGTTGGAAATCAGGCAAACAACAGTTCGAATATAGCCAGAGTTTGAATTACAGAGAAAAAGTTCAAATGTATGGCTATAGAAGGAAAATCGGCAGGCAAATTTTGAGTTTGACCTTAACCCTTTTTGGTAATCCATTAAAGAACAAACTGTAAAAAACAACAACCTGCAAACAACAACCTGCAAAAAAGAAAAACAAAGTCCCTTTAAATCACGTAGAGCGTGGCGTGAACGGCAGAAATACGTATCGAGTGACGTCATAGGTCTGTTTTAGCCTTCATCGTATTTGACTTGCTGTGCGCTTGCCATTTGCACACGCACATTAAAAAAACCGGTATGGAATGGAATGCTTCCTTTGGTAGGAGTCTCTTTATTAAAGCGGCTCAGCTGGTACGAGTGTATTTACGCTCTCGAAAAAACAGGTTGGCTTGGAACTCTCCCTACGATACGAGAAGTTTCCGCCAAAGCGCGCGAAAACGGACCAAGTCGAAAATGCCATTTATAAATGGCATATGAATTTTCCGGTCATTTCTGAGGATTTCCATCTTTTCCAGAAAATGCCCAGAGACTGCGCTGTAACGTTTAAATTTTCAACTGAAAATTCCTGTTTTTGTTAACAAATGCTGCCCGGCATCAGCTGCAGTAGCATTTGGAGAGGAATTTATTAAATTGTATACAAACTCCCGTGGAGGCAAAGCCTGTTTATTTTGGTCTGCTGTTCAGAGATTTTAGGGGATTACATTTCATACAATTTTTGACAAGCAGGAAAATTACGAATGGATGCTTTCGATATTCAGCCGAGTGAACTGTTTGAAGCGATTCAGCCCGACACATCTCTTAATTTTCCACTTTCAAAGATACTGTGGCGTTTTGTGAGCAAATTCATTTCGAGTAGCCTGTTTACTTTTCCAAATGAATTCGCCAAGGTCCAACTTGTAAAAACGTATAGATTCTACAGTAATCTGAGAATCTTCAAAGAACTGAAGACTGGTTCTTCCATTAGAATATCCGAAGAGAAATGTGGGTGGTCTAGCTACGAAAAAAAAGTCATTAGTTTGAGTCTTGGCCATGTCCTTTGGCCTGTCAAGATAGTAATTTTGACGTAGACGTTTCCATGGCAACCTACCATGTGACCAATTAAGGATCTAGTTGTTGTTTTTTCTTAAGGGTGCGCACACAGTGAAAATTGTGTTCTGCGATTTTAAGTTATATTGTTCCTACCTTTTTGAGGTCCTTTCCCAATGTAACTAGAAATTTGGTTTACCATGGCAGGTAACCTGGACATGCCTTCCTCTTAGTTATGTGTAGAACTTTACGAGGTTAGGATTATTTAAAAGCTATTTTGTAAGTTAGGTTTGCAACTTGACTATAAAAAATATGGGAATTATACACATTCATCAGTCACATGAGCTGTCCCCTGTTTTGACAGCTCCAATCAGAATAAAGCACCGAAACAACTGTAAGCTCTTAGTTTACTATCACTTACCTTCTAGGATAGCCTTTCCTCCCTTAACCTTTAATTTGGATGTACCTAAAATGAGCCAGTCCCTATTATACCTAAAGAGTTGCTGTTTTCGCTTTATTTTACCATTCTGCCTTAGAAGTTCCAATTACATTTACTAATAAACATTGTATTTTCTGTTTCCTTTTTAACGGAAATAAAAGGAAATTTGCCTTTATCTTACTTTGATCTAAACCTATCTCCAAGCCGTGTCTCATTCTGAGCACGGTAAGATGGTTTTTTTTTTCTTTTTTTTTTCCGCCGACTGTTATTTTCGCATTTCACGGCCTGGTGCAGGGCGGAACTACATGTTATAACACACTACATATCTTTCACACTGACGAGTGACTAGTAGAGAAACTATTAAGTATGCTTTTCCACTAATGATAGTTAAGATAACTTACATTTTACTCAGTGAATTTTAATCAGAATAAATATTAATCCCTTTTTAATTAAGTCACCCCAAAATATTATTAGAAAGGGAAAAATGTTTTGACCAACCAAAATAAAAACACGATATAATCTGAACAACGTGACGCTAAGAAGGCCACGTGTCGTGATGTGGAGTGCCATTACTGCTAATGCTAAACCCGTGATGCGTAATCCTCCAAACTTGTTATTATTGTATGGCGGCCAGGGGCGGGGGAGAACACTTGACAACGCCTGGGACTTTTTTTGTGGTCGGATGATCCACCGAAAATTGACGTCACATCCGGTCCAAAAACAGCCAAAATCGACGGCGACAGTTTCGTTCAGTTGGTGAGTAAAATAGCCATATTTTTCATCGGCGATAAATTTTCCTGTTACATTTTCGTGACAATGAAATGAAATGTGTACTCTTTCCTTCCATTTGATTAGTGAAGAGATTATTCTAAATAAAGGTTTATAAACTGCGTTGTTTTCGGGCGTTCTTTTGTATGGAAAATGGTGGCTTTGTCTCCCTCGAATTTCACAGGATTCGGAAAATCAGTCGAAATGATGACTTCAAGGTGAGTAATTCGTTATTTAAATAGTCTATGAAATTATGAATATATGAAATCCATATATTTGAACTGCGGAATGAAGAAATTAATGTAAAGAAGATCCTCGCAGTTATTAACGCAACTTATGCAGTTGCGAAAAGAAAGCCTGAAAAAATCAGGCTTGCCGGGATTCGAACCCTGACCTCTGCGATACCGGTGCAGCGCTCTAACCAATTGAGCTAACAAGCCAACTGGGAGCTGGTCATTAAATTGGTTCGTAATATACCCGGGAAAGATGAAGATGAAATTATGAATATATGAAATCCATATATTTGAACTGCGGAATGAAGAAATAAATGTAAAGAAGATCCTCGCAGAAAGAAAGCCTGAAAAAATCAGGCTTGCTGGGATGCGAACCCTGACCTCTGCGATACCGGTGCAGCGCTCTAACCAATTGAGCTAACAAGCCAACTGGGAGCTGGTCATTAAATCCCGGCAAGCCGAATCCCGGCAAGCCTGGCTTTCTTTTCGCAACTGCATAAGTTGCGTTAATAACTGCGAGGATCTTCTTTACATTTATTTCTTCATTCTGCAGTTCAAATATATGGATTTCATATATTCATAATTCCATCTTCATCTTTCCCGGGTATATTACGAACCAATTTAATGACCAGCTCCCAGTTGGCTTGTTAGCTCAATTGGTTAGAGCGCTGCACCGGTATCGCAGAGGTCAGGGTTCGAATCCCGGCAAGCCTGATTTTTTCAGGCTTTCTTTTCGCAACTGCATAAGTTGCGTTAATAACTGCGAGGATCTTCTTTACATTTATTTCTTCATTCCGCAGTTCAAATATCTGGATTTCATATATTCATAATTTCATCTTCATCTTTCCCGGGTATATTACGAACCAATTTAATGACCAGCTCCCAGTTGGCTTGTTAGCTCAATTGGTTAGAGCGCTGCACCGGTATCGCAGAGGTCAGGGTTCGAATCCCGGCAAGCCTGATTTTTTCAGGCTTTCTTTTCGCAACTGCATAAGTTGCGTTAATAACTGCGAGGATCTTCTTTACATTTATTAAATAGTCTATGTTGTAGAATAAGACTCCTTTTAACAAAACATCGCAAAGAAGGCGTTTCTAACAAGTGGGAACCCCATTAACACTCTTTGTTTTTTAGAGAGACTGTTCCAGGAGGGAGGGGGCGTCTCCAAGGTAACTGCTGGTTCAGTCCTCACTGCCAGTATGACGTCACGTCTCGCTTCGGTGACATTCAAAATGGCGGCCAAAGTCGTGGTCGACGAGGCGGATAAAATTGTAGAATTTCTCATGGATATGTTGAATAATGTTATTAGATTTGGCGATAATAAGATTTCTATTGTAATAGAAATCCAGAATTTGGTACCTTTGTTGGATGAAACATTCAGAAGTGTGATGAATTTTAACGATTCCTTTCTGTCGTCGAGCAAATCTGCCGAGCAGTCATATCAACCGGTCAGACTTTCGAGGGCCAGTGCACAGCAAGTTGGAGGTGTTTAGACTCAGCAATAGGAGGTTCATCAAAGGGTATACTAGGCTTTGAGTATCTCTAATTTTAGCTCTTCATTGCCGATGGTTCGCCATATCAATCCCTTCAAAGTTCGTTTAGTGGCAGCGCAGAAAGAGCAGCTGACTTGCAGGTACTGTTGAGTGCTGATATTTTTTTGTTTTACTATATTTTACAGTGTAGGGCACGCCATGTAATTCTGTAACTTATTCCCGAAAAAAAAGCAGTTCTGGTAAATTATTCTGTGTGTGAAGCAAGCCTGGTCGTAGTTATGCACTGTAGTGTTGTACATAAGCGTAATATTATTATATTTATATAAACTAAGTAGGCTACTCAACATGCCTTTCCTCAAGCAAATATGCCTTATGCAGTCTTAAGAGTCAGTGAAATTGATCATTATCCGACGTAAAGTATGATGCATCCAAAGAAAAGTTATAAGCCAGTGGTCAGGGCGTTTAGTACAGTATGTGTTGTACTTTGGGTTTGGGTAGCCATTTTGTGTAGGTTTTTGGCCCTGGTAATAAGCTGAATAAGTTCAGCACAAGATAGTCTGCTGAGATTAACATCGGAGTCATGAGCTGGTTTGGATTGTGTACTCTCAGGAGGAGGTTGTTTTTGCAAACGCATGTTAGACCTTAGAAAAACCTGGCATTCATGACATCTTACTTTTGATTCATTAGCTAGAATGTGAGAACACCTGGTGCTTATTTTTCCATCAACAATTGACCTTTAAGAGTCAACTTGGTATAAGGAGACGTGTTCTTTTCTTTCAGCAGTGTTAATCGTTGTTGGATCATTTATTCCAGGACAAACACGTAAGTCTTCAGTTGTTTTGAGTACCATTTGTTGTGCAGTTTTAAAAATGTTTGGATGAAAGATGAACTACGGAAGTTTCTCATAATCCACTTTGTTCCCCATAATGTGCACTGTAAAATGACACATGTTAGGTGTTGCAGTTGGCAGGTGTAAGGGAAGGCAAAAGGTTATTTCTTTCTAGTTAGGTATTTGAACACCATTCGTTACATTTGGCTCAGTAAGAACAACCGTGAGACTGTTATCGTTTGTTTTCAAATTTGAAAATGTGATGACATGGAGAACAGATTGAAAGATTGTGTATGCATTTGATTGCAAGGGCTCTGAGAGATTTTCTCGAGAAGCATAGCATCCCCCAGTTTTTTGGCGGTGAGTCTTTGGTCTTCCAGAAGTTGCAGAGACCCTTTTGTAAAAATCCCTGCTTTTTATTTTGAAATCATGGGCAACTCAAATTTAGCTTCTAGTTCATCAGAAACTTGAGTGGAAGTGAAGCTTCTTGTGTGTGGTTTGGCTTGGATGGCAGGGTCAGACCAAAGTGATGGATTGGAACATTTTTGTGTCTCTTCAAACGTAGCTTGAGCTTTCATGTACTCATCCTGTGTTTCGACAGATCTCAAAAAGAATGGCTGATATGACACACATATATGTAACTTACTTTAGATTCATCATTTGAATCTTTAGCTTGATAAAGGTCATTGTGAAAATCAGTTTTATTTCCAGTTTGCTCATCTAGAAAGTTACATGCTCACGCAAACAGATTGTTGAGTACATTTATCTTGTGTTTATTGCAGGGAATGTCAATGGAATGACAGACTTCATTTCTGCACTGTGAACATTACACAATGCATGGATTGACCTTTAGAATACCACGCTAGGCATCACTTCCAGATTTTGATGAACTTTTACCCTTTGCAGGCTTGTGCCCTCTGGATGTTAAACTGGCATAGTGTTTATCACACACCCTTCGATTCTTAACATTTTTCCATATCACCCGTTAGGTCTTGAGGGCTTCACTTAATTTCACACCTCCCAATTAGGCTGTCAAATTTGCAAGTGCCTGTATCATTTTTTCACCCCTTAAGTTAAAGTTAAACGCTCATTCATAATTACAGCCCCGGATATTTCTTTTAATGACACAAAGTCATGTAAAGGTTTACCACTGGTTGATAGCCTGTATAAATCACTTGTTATGTTAAATTTGGAATTCACTTGTGATCTCAAGTTAAAGACAGTTGCATATGGTGCAAAGGTAAAAGAGTGTGATTTTCCTGTTATATCTATAACTAAAATACATTGTAGATGTAACAAACCTTTTTAACCTGAACACCATATTGAAGAAAATGCCAGGGTGGTGAAGTTCAACCATTTTTATACAAGGATAACTTAACGTACCAAGGGAAAGGTACAAAACAGGGAACAACAAAAGGTCTCTAGGATGAGTGGAGCTAGCATAAAAGCTTTCACCAACTGTTGTTACAAAACCCAAATATGGAACTGCCAGAAATTGATAGGGTAGAGCGGATATGGTCAGAATGAGAGAAGTGGCTGCTAAGTAAAAGGGAACAGAATGGCCCACTACCAGAGCTTGATTTGTTGCAAGATTTAACAAGACGCTGTAGAACAGTAAAAGACATGTAACCATAACATGTAGTAAAAAGAAAAACGTTTGATGCTAGATTCCACAAATATTGCACAAGGGAGAATTTGGATAGTGACTTGAAATGTAAACAAGTCTTATAAAGAGGTTCAGGCAGATATAAATTAACACAATTTAATATTAACAACAGCAGGAAAGAAGATAATCTCCAATAAATGATTTTGTGTTTGGCTATACTTTACAATGTGCTTTGAACAAGTTTTGCACATGATTTCCCAGTTCATGAGGACAATGATTGTAAGTACAGCACAAACAAAAGTAATGGTTGAATAAAATAAATTTGACAGGAGAGTGGGATAAAATTGCATTGTTTTAAGCTGTTGCATAACACCAGTAACAGTGCCCCCTGAAGCACACCCAAATTTGAATCAATTTGTCTGATGAACACTTGCCCCACTCCACTGGCATGGCATTTTTTAATTGGAATTTGGCGTGAACTTGAAGTGATGTAAAGGCTATGAGGCAGCCTTGCAATGTTTGGAAAAGCTTTTGAAATTGTAGCCTGCGAGCAAGCTCCCTTGGGGGTGGGGGCGCAATAAAGGGAAAGCTCTTTCCGTCTTTCCCTCTATTGCGCCTCCACCCTCAAAGGAGCTTGCTTGCAGGCTATTGAAATAGCTCCCATTACAACATGACTGTACAGAACAGATGCCACAAGATACACAAAGAAATGGCATTCATGGAAAAAACAAGCAACGTTAAATACTAAATCATACAGCAAAATTGTCATCACCAAAATTAAAAGAAATACCTCTTTTTAATCAATAATTTGTTTCTTTATATTTTCTGCCAAATAATAATTGTTGACATTACAATAATATTACATCAATATCATGTCACTTTTCTTTTAATTATTATTATATAGAACTATCTTATTATAATAAAAACTATTTTTCTTGTTTTTTGCTTCCTTATGAAATAATTATATTAGAGCGCTTTTCAAATGAGTGTCGTAAAACCAAAACCAAAGTAATTACCCCAGCCAATCACAACAAACACAAATTACCCAATGAACCAATCAGAACTCGAAGCAAATACATGTAACCAGCGCCAAGCGCGGGAAAACGCGTGCGAGCAAGTGGCGATTGGTTTGAGTTTTGCTTCTGATTGGTCGTGAAAGTGGCGCGAGATTTTTTAACCAATCGCAGAGCGAAGTAAAGCAAAACCAAAGCAAAACGCGAATTACTTTCGACACTCAATTGAAAACCGCTCTATTCAGCAAATTAAAAGCTGTGATTTTTATGTCATTTTGTTGTCACACTTGTTTGTTCAACACCAGACTTTAGAATATTATATACACTAAATTTGACAACCAAATACAGCTTATTCCCGAAGGCACGCTGTTTAAAAAAGAAACAATGAAACAATTTTAAAGGCCACGCAAGTGCAACACCACACGATAACAACAGCAAAACAACCACTACAATATTTACATCGCAGGAATTTAGCAACAATTAAGCCACACGGATCAAAATTAACGCACAATCAATATTTTAAAAAGCCAATAGATTGCATTAACCAGTGTAAAAGCCCACAAATTTAAAAACAGAAAACCAAGATAATTAACACAAGGACAGTCAGACAGAAGATTGAAGACAGTCAACGAAAGTAGGTACTCACAAAGAGACAGAAATCGATCACACCGCTCGGAGGGAAATCAAGAAATCAACCATAGCCCACACTCAAACGGATTGATATGGAGAACGGCTGATTCAATCCGTAAAAAAATATATCGAAGTTAAACGTGTGTGATCAGTGAATAAAACCTCCTATTCTGAAGACTATTCGTTGCGTATTTTAGAGAAGAAACGTGACTGATTTATGTTGACCTTGCTGGTCCCGCAAAAAAGATGGCGGTCCCGCCACAAAGCCCTCGACACAAATTAACAAAATTACACAATTACGCACACAAAACACTACAACAGTTTATACAGACAGATAAAAGCAACAACAAAGCTCACAGACTTACGATCAAATTAGCGAACAATAGCGATATTAGCCTAGAGTTTTGTCTCTTCTTGACCTCTGTTGTTCTTGCTTCGATGGCGTCCTACGCTGAGTCTGCAAAAGCGACACGAAGCTCTTGCCCGTTGCTGTGTGACGTCACACTGGCAGGCGGAGTGGGTCAAGAAACGTAATCGGAAAATAATAGAGACGCCCCCTCCCTCCTGGACTGTTCACAACACAGAATCTGAAACAATACTCCTTGCGGTGCTTTGTCGCTGTTGACCGCCAAGACTTCCCTTTATCTGTTTTCTTTTCTTTTTTTCTATATTATTAAATTCTCAATATATAATTGATCTACATCACAAGTGACCACATCGTAAGACAAACAATAACGCTTTATTGTTATTGTCCTATTAAGTATTTTTATACATTTTGATTACTTAATTGTGCACACTACTAGTAACAGCTTAGTAATTTCATACTTAAACTGCTACATAAAAGCTGTCTTTAATTAAAGCCAGATGCTGACTGAAGTCAATATGTCAGCTTATTCATCGCACAGTCCTTATTTGTAATCATCCACTGATACTGTGGTTGTGGACAGAAGATTTACAAATCAAGGAATCAACCAGTAACCTTATACGACAGGGTCAAGTTCAAGCAACCCATCCTGATCATAAGGGTCATGAATATTTTTTACCAACAGATTTGCCTGACAGCTAATCAAGACTAACAATTAAGTGTAGCCCCAACCTACTGTATACATAACTGTACTGGGAATTACAAACTGGTTTCTGTATGGTAATGTCATTATGGTCACCTACACATAATGGCTGATGACCAATATCTTTCCCTACACTTTGGATACTGGTTACATGTATGATGTGTAGTTCCAGAAAATATCTTTACTCCCCCCATGTGGTGACCTTCCATGTGGTGGGTATGGATTTTTTTTCTGGAACTACACAATAACTATGACACAACACCAGATGAGTACTGTTGCTGGTTAACAAATGTTTGAGACAACACATCTGTTGAGTAGAACACAGGAAAAAAGACTGACAAATTTTCAACATCATCATGCATCCGTGGTTATTATTATGGATGACTGCTGACAGTATCTCATCATACCGTACAAGTTGTTATGGTAGCACAACACTGTTTCTGTTGTTGAGTAACAAATTTTATGGACAGCAACTGATATACAGGTATTCATGTGCTACATGTCACTACTACTATAATGATGGCTAACAATGTTAACAAACACAGTTCAAAAGAATTACATAGATCTGGGCTCAGAAACCAACATCTCTTCCTCCATTGTATGTTGCAGGTCATGTTTCCTTACATGACAGACCCAGCCACTTTATTAAAAGGAAAGCAATAAATCTTTGTGTCCAGTATGCTAATCAGAGGAAAAAATCCTGTCTGCAACCAAAGTACTCATCTCAGCGACAAACCTTTGCAGGCTCAGGAATCTCACAAGAATAGTCCCAAACTATGTGTTGCAAGCAACTTTAGGAGTCTTCACAGCCATCTAGATCAAAAATGAAACAGTTAAGAAACAAATAGTGCTCATTTTCTATTCATTACAAGAACTGCTAGATATTATATTATATCTACATTATTATTAATCATTTAGCAAATACATGTAAATGTATGTGATAGTACATGATAATGTATATGATATTAACATAGTTACATACTTGGGCTTACTCAATTTTGTTTTTGTTATGTTTTTATTCATGAATCTGAACATGCAACTATGTAACTGTATGCAAATAAGTTAAAGATTTGATACTAATTACATGAATGCTATTAAGCCCTTTACTCCCGGAGTCAATTATGGAGACATGTGATGTAGTGCTAACTTTTGAGTCTGTGGATGAAATCCTATGGTGTGACCATTCAAATGAAATCTCTTTGGCAGTACTTTCGCAGGGTACTGTTTGTTTGGGGGGATTTGAAAAACAAAAATGAAATTTAGCATATTCTTGAATTTTAAATTTTGGCCACTACTAGGGGTGAAAGGGTTAAGTAAATGTCTGTGATAGTATACGACAAATGATCTACCTGACATTAAAATAGTTACATACTTGGGCTTTTCGCTACTCAATTTTATTTTTGTTATACATTTGTATTCACAAATCTGAACGTGTATGAACCTATACGTAAGATTATTTACAAGCTAAAGATTTAATACTAATTACATGAATGCAATAGATTTACCTAAAGTTAAGGGTTGGTATGTTTTCTACATGAAGAGACTTGGTAGAAGTCACTGTGTTGTAACAAAATCAAATAACTACAGCAGGCAAAGTGCAGACAATGGTAGCCTCAGGTGTAAAAATTCATTAAAAATAATCATTTTTTTAAAGAGCAAAAATGGATAGGTCTTAAAACTGGGACTACCAATAGTTGAAAGACAATATTTATGTCCTAGTGTAACAAGACGTTTAGGACAGAATGTCACATAACAAAGTTGACACCAAAGAATATGAAATTCATGACAGCTAGGGTGCACATAGAATGCTTTATACTTGAATGAGCAGCTACAATTGTCCATGTAGATCACATGTGGATGACAAATACCACTGTCTATCCTTGCAGTTGAAAGTACATGTACAAACGTAGTAACCAATGCCAATAAAGACATTGTACAGTACCATTCAAAAGTGAGCTGACAGTTTGTTGTCAGTCTCAATTCTTGACTTGCTTCTCATTACTCAATTCCTGCATGAATTGAGTATCGAAAATTAGCATCGAGACTAACACAACACTATTCCAATTCGCACAAATCCAAAATCGAATTTGAGTTAATTATGTATAGAGCTGAAATGTTTTGAAATGTGGGGAAAGATAATCTTTTTTGGTTTTGGTTTTGTTTGTTTTGATGTTTTATTGAGACACAAGGCAAATACCCGAAACTGAACAAAGGCTGTTCCGGTTCGGTGATTTGTGCAGGAATCAAGTATTGTGAATCAAAAATCAATTATCGAGTCTCGATTCTCGATACTTGATTCATGTGAGGATCAAGTATTGAGTGTCAACTTACTTTTGAATGGTGCTGTATAATTTGTAGAAAAGTGACCAACATGTTGATGCCTTTGTATTTAACTACAATGTAACACTGGAATTAATTAAAAATTCCAAACAAGCCTGATCAATAAAGGACTATTTCCTTTTCTTGTAGTAATATAAAGGGAATACATGTATATTAAAAGGGCAAGGTAGCTAGATAATCCCACAATTATGTCGACAATTTGTATTGGTAATCCCAATCTTAAACATACAGTGGAATCCCAATTTTTTGAACCTCCTGGGGAAAAGGAAATTGGTTTGAATTATCTGGGGGTTTGAAAAATCGGGGTAAAATTACAGTGTTTGACTGGGAAAGGGAAGCCAGTTTTCAGAAACTGAGAGCTTGAGAAATCAGGATTCTACTTTATTGTTATTACAACGCTGGTTTGTTCGTCTCACCATCCCTACTTCCCCTTCCTCCCCCCTCCCCCCTACCTAGGAATCGCTCAGTCAGATAAAATTCATTCATTAATCATGCAGTTCTCTTTATTCAGACTTCTTTTAAAACATCGAAACACAAAAAATACATTCCCATAGAAAAACAAATCGTGTCTACCCATCATCGTAAAACGGAAACTTCGAAAACACAAGAATACTAACCTTGAGTCTGCTTGAATACACAGATGTCTGCCACATCAGGAGTGCTTCTAAACATGTCCGCGGTTGGTTTCGATACTGCTTCCAGCACTTTTCTGCGAGTGTTAATTACCTTCCCAGCGTTAACACAACATACTGTGACTACCGACGTTTTCTTCATTGTATTATACTCGGGATAGACTATTTTAATTGACGATTCCTTTGAATCAAGGGTCACGAGAGGCAAAAGTTTGAGCGGCTCCGTTAGAGACGATATCAGGTATCACTGTGCAGAGTAGTTTCGATAGAGTAGGACTTCCAGCACTTTACGTCGAGTGTTAATTACCTTCCCGATGTTAACAATCCAAACTGTTACTGCCGGCGTTTTCTTCATTATATTTCACGCATCATAGGCTATTTAAATTGACAATTACACCGAATCAGGAGTCACAAGAAGCAAAAGTTTGATCCGCACCTGTATTGAAAATTGCGACACACTCGCCATGACATTGCACGAAGCTGCCTGGAAAATGCCACCAAAACTGTTCTAAACATCTCTGTTTTGCCAATATATCGGCTAAAATGGATAATCCAGTAACTTTGTAACATCTCTGGTATTCAAGATAAGCAATTGCGTGTCAGTGGTGGTCACAAGAAAGAAGAAACCATAAACTCCCGAGCGTCCATCTTGCAACTCACTGAGCGAGCTGCTCGCCGATTTTTGAAACCGGATGTGACGTCAATTTTCGGTGGATCATCAGGTCACGAAAATTGGCGAAGTTTGCTTCACCCCCCTGATGGCGGCATATTAAACCAATTATTTTGTAAGAATGGCAGTATGCGGAAGAATCTCAGCTCTTGTTTTGAAGACTTTTTGTTAGAATTAAAGCTGTGGGAAAAATGTGCAGTTTTTCTACTTACCTTGTTATCTATTGTATAACCGCAGTTATTATAACAAACACTTGAACAGAAGTATTGGCAAGGTCACCCTTGGTCCGATTAGCGAGCGAAGGCAAGCATTTCAACAATTTTGTAGCGGCGTTTGTCTGCGCCCTTGCTGCGGGCGTTTTTGACTAACTCAAAATAAGAACTCAATGTAAAGCTGAATAACGCGACACTTAAGAAGGCGACGTGGCGTTACGTGAGAGTGCCATTAATAAATCCTGCAAGCATGTTATTGTTTAACGGTAAACTAATTTCAGCTCAACAAACCAATATTTCATAAGGAAGTCAGTATCAAGAAAATCTTTTTCGAAAGAAAAGCTATAGAAAATAGTGCCCAGTTTTTCTCCTCATCTTGTATCTACTCACGCATGACTTAATATTCATTAAACAGACATATTGGAGACCTCAAGGCCAACCTTGGGTTCCGATTTAGCAGGCTGAAGCAAGCACTTCAGAAGCCTTCCTTCAGCCATCCATAAAAAGGGACAGCCCTATCAGTTCGCAACATTTTGAGTCCTAAGCGATCCCTTCGTCAAGGCACGCAAGTCGTCAGTACAAGACTGGAATTAAAGAACCGAAGGTTGAAAGTTGGCTAGAAGTGATTTTAGTTAGTTGCACGTCTACACTATAAAAACTTCCTCTGTGAGAGAGTGCAAGATTTACAGAAATTCATCATGGCATGCTGGAAAATAACACCATCTGCAGGAAATGGTTGCACAATTATGTGTTGTTTCAAGTATGCAGGCGAACGCGAGGACTATCAACCCGTACCTCAGCCAGGTGAGAAAGTTTCATTTATGCCAGAAAAATGAAAAAAAAAACCCTCTGAAAAATAATGATGATTTTAAGGAGAGATTTAAAACCACGCTCATTGCTGATCATTTCAGGAGAGACATCGAAAGCTATAAAAAATAAGATGTAAACTGGCGCAAAAGAAAGTTATAAAAGCTACACGAAAAGGAGAAAATGCTCTAAATGATTGGATCAATTATGAGCACGCTGCTTATGTTGTTCGATGTCATGTAAATTTCACTGTTCCAAGCATACGTCCATTGGAAGCCTGATCTTAAAGTCCTCGAATTTGCACGGGAACAAAACAGGCTTCAGCAAGGTAGCTTCACTACAATAGAAGCTTCGCAGTTATTAAGAATAGAATAGAAGCTTCGCAGTTATTATCAACAAGCCAACTGGGAGCTGGTCATTAAATTGGTTCGTAATATACCCGGGAAAGATGAAGATGAAATTATAAATATATGAAATTCATATATTTAATAACCAATTTAATGACCAGCTCCCAGTTGGCTTGTTAGCTCAATTGGTTAGAGCGCTGCACCGGTATCGCAGAGGTCAGAGTTCGAATCCCGGCAAGCCTGATTTTTCAGGCTTTCTTTTCGCAACTGCATAAGTTGCGTTAATAACTGCGAGGATCTTCTTTACATTTATTTCTTCATTCCGCAGTTTAAATATATGAATTTCATATATTTATAATTTCATCTTCATCTTTCCCGGGTATATTACGAACCAATTTAGTGACCAGCTCCCAGTTGGCTTGTTAGCTCAGTTGGTTAGAGCGCTGCACCGGTATCGCAGAGGTCAGGGTTCGAATCCCGGCAAGCCTTATTTTTTTAGGCTTTCTTTTCGCAACTGCATAAGTTGCGTTAATAACTGCGAGGATCTTCTTTACATTTATTTCTTCATTCCACAGTTCAAATATATGAATTTCCTTTTATAATTTCAATAGAAGCTTCGTTACCATGATAATGAAGGAAATTACAATTGACTCAGCGTTTGAGAACACTACCATTGTAAAGCTTTTGCATATTCCTTGTGTGTATAAGAAACGTCTTTGTATGCTATACTTAACAATTCCACAAGCAATTTTATGGCCACAAATTGAATTCCTTCAGAAAAAGGAAGTGAAGCTGCTTAATTGGGCGTTTCCTGTCATATTCAGGAGGCCTTGTAGTGTACGCCGAAGACAAGCTGTTATGTTTTGGTTGCAGAACGAAATCCATACGTGATCCAGCGTGAGGCAAAACATAAGAAATCGCCAAGCCCATAAATTATCTTTAGTGTCTACGGTCAATGGACAATAACAAGGTGTACTATTTAAAGAGGATCTGTAAAGAAACACTTAAGGGTTTTTATAATGTACTTTAAGATATAACTAGGAATTTTTTTACGATGATGGCGTTTATCAGACAGAATTTACATAACAACTCCTTTCAGTGTGTCTTAAGGCATCTAACTGCCAATTTTAATACGTGTTATGTAGAAATGCGGCACATAATTTGATACTGCATACAAATTGGACGCAAACTAAACTTGTGGCCACACATTGCACTGATATAAAAAGTATATATTTTCTAAAATTTAGTAATTTTCATAACACGTTCTGCAGAAATAGTACTATAATGAGCGATGGAAGCTACGTTTCGGATTTAACAATGAATTTTCTCAGTTCCTTATTTTCCATTTCACAAAGCAGATTGTGAATTTCAAGAAATCTCAAGCAACAGTGACAATATGGTTGAGACAATTGGTGTAGATTCTACCCACCTTAAAGGTAAGTTTATTTTCTTCCAAAATTTCAATTATAGGAATGTAGAAATAATATCTCACGATTGCTGAACGAAATTTAACGTAATGACTGAGAAGTTTGTGGTATGAAACATGAGTACAGTTATCATTCATTTTGCCACCACTCAACATATAACCTCCACTAGCATGTTAGACTAGCAAATAGAAATGTAATCCACAATTATGACCAAAAAATTTTACTTCTGTGTTGCAGGTTATCCTTTGTCCAAAATATCCTTAATCCTTGAGGAATTACTCATAAAGAAACTGGATGTACAACGAAATGGGGAGCGCCTGTACGGGTGGCAGAAAGTAGGCGCTGGGTTTGATATGGGAAAAGACGACCTCAAGTATTTAGAAAATGCTTATAAAAAAGATGGAGGAAGTCCTACAAAAGAACTGTTGGAAAGACTGAGCTGTCAGGGAAAAAGTGTATCCGACCTAGTTAAAGTGTGTCGAGACGTTAACTACCGAGATATTGTTGCACTTATTATGAACCATGTGAGAGATGATCAACTTGATTAATCCCTCCTGACATACTACAGTTCTTGCAGAACATCGTAATTTTCATTTTCATGTACGCATAAGTACAATTCATTACCAATACTTTTTTAAGTAATTAACACTCCAAAAAAGGATAGCCTATCTTACATAATGTAATTTTTACCTTTTAATAACTGTTACATAATGATCACAAATAATCACTATATTAGTTGAGGATTGAGAATTTTGTATATCTTTTTTCTCTATTTCTTTTCTTTCAGTTTTCCTCGTTATTTTCTTTAAACATTACCATACCTTATTGATATTTAAACGGGTATTTTATATTTAACAACAACAACAACAACAAGCTTTATTACCAAATAGAAAAAGGAAAAAAAGTTAAACTTTACAATATAATATATTAATACAAAAAGAGGTAATGTTTACTCAGGATAACTATAAAGCTAATCGAGCTGAGTAAAACTAAGTGATGTTTAAGTACAGAGGTAGGTTGGCACTAAAGCTTGGTGAAAGCAATTAATAGACACGTTGTAAAAAGTACTATAGTTTCTCATTAACTAGACAGTGAAATCTACTCTCACATTAATGTGGATTAACTTCATGAAAACATTTGCTCAGTTAAGTACTAACACTTACCTAAAGAGGTGGAGAAAAGTACACATAATTCCTCAGTTCTTTCACTTTGAAGATTAATTAAATTGTCGTCCTTAGGAAATGTCATTCTTAAGTAATTAAGAGCGAATGCCAGAAAATTTCGAGCAAACGTTGGCCACAGTTGAAAATTACTTTTCGCTCATATTTGGAGTGTTGGTAGCCAATACTAAGTTAACAATCGTGATGTAGTTTGTTTTCAAAGAGAACACTTCCGTTGTGGGAAAATTGGAAAAATATATTTCTCACGTCCTTGGTCTCAAAACAGCCAAAATTAAGGGCGAATTTAGTAGTTACCAAAATATTACTCTTGTCCAAAAGCAAACAAAGCTAGAAAATATTTGCCCTAAGATATTGATTTGGGAAGTGTTTCACATTTCATCTGACATGGGATTGTCTTCTTGTCGACAACTTAAAATGGAAACAAACGAATTTTAGGACGCGAATTTTGCAAGGTGATAAAAATTTCGATTTTACTGTTATATCGCGATCACATTTTTTTTCCATGTGCCCAATGATGAATTGTTCTAGGATTCGCGCTGGAAGTTGCTTAAGCATTGAACTAAATCATATGTTAAAACTGTAATGGGTATTTTGATTTAAGTCTCCCTCGAGAACCTCAAAGCTAGAGAAATTTTGTGCGTTTTTTGAATAATTAATTAGTTACGATGTAACGCAGTTTCTCGGTCCGACGAAATGAACCCCTAGACAACTCCTCATTGACAACATTAAACTGACGATTAAAGGAGAAGATTTAGAATATTAAATGACTTACCTTCGACGAAAGATACAAGTCCTCCCAGTTTATGAAATGCTTCATCAACTGCTGATCGGTTCAAAAGCTGATCGAGCTGGTAACTTGTGTCGGAAATTCGATTCGACGTTTCTTATTCTGCTTTTTCGAAGCACGTTCCATTACAGAAGGGCACAGTTTAAAACAGATGAAGCCGATTTAAAACAGATCAACCTAAAAAGCAGGCGCAAGCCAGTAAACTTTCGATAGTTAACCTGATTACATATATATATGTTTTTGAAGTTGCGTGACTGAAAAAAACACGCCTACGCAGCGGGGGGTAGTTGGGGCAATCTTACTAAAACAATGAGGCAAGCACAATATGCAGAAAGTAAAATATTAATTACTTAATTAATTAATTTATTTATTTATTTATTCGTTTATTTATTTTCTTTCGAAATACTTTCAAATATTTTGATTTTTTTTTTTTGTCAAACTATCCATCATATATTTCTTGGTACGGGACTGGAATGTTATCAAGCGGTGTGACGGCCCTGACCCTGTTTAGCACGAAAAAATGTCCTAAAATACCAACCGTGTTTAATACAACACCTCGTTCCCTGTTTAGGACAAACGAAAAAATACACACTCTCTTGTTTTACACAATTTTAAATTTTTGAGAGTCCGGCGAGCGTCTCCGATCTAGGATTGCTAAATACTGTATATGGACTTAAAGCAACATTTAACAGCGAAAAATCCGACCGTACCCTGTTTAGGACAATTTCACATCCTGTGTAGGACTAACTGGCATAAAGTTTTACACACTGTTCAGGAAAGAGAGGCCAAAAACCAAACACTAGCCAGCGGCAATTCCCCGTATAGGTCAATAAGGGAGCACCTCCCCCCCCCCCGGGGGGGGCTTAGATCACAGAGCGCATTTTTGAACTGGGTAAACTCTATTTAAGATAGGACGCCTTGTTTCAGAACGTACATGCTGCTTTTCCAACACTTATCCCGCACAAGTAGCCTCCAACTCATTTAAGCGACTACGTGAGAAGCTAGCGTGCGACAAGAACTAATTGCAGCCGAGTACATTCTTCATTATTTAACAGTCGAACGGTAACCTTGACAAACGCTAGGTTTAGCTGCATTCTTCTTTCTACAGCCAGGTTCATACCTATTAACGCGAAACATTTATTTGAGTAGGCTAGTGACTTTGGTGAAAACTGGAAATCGAGTTACAGCTTATACAACTAGAGTCTGCTAGAATTTTTCTCTCCATGACGATTGCATCATGATGAAAACATTCAGTGATCATTTTCTAAAGTAGGTGCTGACAGAAAGTTAATTGTTGTCTTTCTTCTGCCGGAATCCAGATCGCTTCACAAAAATTAAGTGGTGGAATTTTAATGGCCCTCCGCAAGAGAGGATGCAGCAAGAGAGTTAAACCCGTGCCCCATGACAACTATTTGAAATTTGTTATTAGTTCGCACACACGCTGCGAAGGTTTTTTTTAATCTGTTGCTCCTATGTCAACAATCTGAAATTACATGACGTCATTCTAACTGACCAACGAGGTGTCGTCCTTAAAATAACCACACAGTATGACGCAGAACCAAAAGTAGATTCAAATAATTTTCATCGGGAAGTGGCCCATGTATGGGGGATTCCCTCTCTTGACCTCCGTCAACTCAAAGTAAGGATGGTTGTCCTGTTTAATATTTGCATGGTTTTCCTGTGGCCACGTCACTTACGACCCAACGCTTCCTTGTCTTTATCATTTCTTAATAGTGTGTGTGTGTGAGGGGGGGTGGGGGGAGAGGGAGGGTTAAACACATTTCTGTCTATTTTAATGCCCGATTTTTTTGGGCCTTTACTGAGTTAAAGCTTTGTATGAACCGATCTTATTCAGTTTTCAAAGCTTTATTTTGCTTATTTTTTCTTAATTTCCCTTTCTTGTATTTGCTCAATCCCCCTACCTACCATTAATAGGTTGTTTAGTCTCTTCAGTGTATTTTTGTGAGAAACATATGAAGTTACTGTGAAATTTCATCACATGTAAAGAAATGATCAACCCTGGTAGGTGCATTTCTTACTAAAGGCGACAGTTCTTTCAATGTATGGGGCTTTCTTCGTAATTATTACGTCAGCTGTTGGATTATCAAAGTGCTCGCAGATGTCCCTAAGCATTTGAATAGCAAATTTTGATAGCTTTGAGTTGCAATAAGTTCGCAAAGGTTATGGTTGTCGTAGCAGATGGGGTGGACAAGCGCAACGTCTCGAAGAATTTTAATTCTCAGCTTCTTTGCTTGTTTCGCTTTCCGTTTGTGCCAACGCGTTGTTCTTTCGCTGGCCTCTTCCCGTCAGTTTTCATGGGATATCTCACCGGACTTATGTCCCTACTTTGTAGAAAAGTGTTCAGCTGTTCAAGTGGTTGACCAGAATGTACAAGGGAATCATCTGTGTCGGTGATGGCATGCATGTTCTGTGACGGAGACTGAAAGTCGGGTGAAAAGGAACTTGCTGGAGTGACTGTAATAATAATAATAATAATAATAATGATAATAATAATAATAATAATAATAATAATAATCCGGCTTTATTAGGTACTTCCAGTGGGTTTTTCAGACCTAATTAGCACGCTAAGTACATGGAAAATATATCAGTTCGAACAGTTAGTTTCGTTAATTTTCACTATCACTTATTCGCATGATCTGCTTTGTTTCTGGGCCAGTGTTTGCCTGTGCAGCGAGAGCGGTTAATCAGCAGCCGCCAGTGATAGACGGAGTGACTGGGGCTTGGGGTAAGGGTGTGAGCGGTCCTCTAAGTGTGTGGTGGTCCTTCCCCCCCTCCCCCCCATCTAGGTTTTATTTCGTCTACTCACTCCGTGGTGTTTGAACAGAACTGAGTGCGGATAAACTTACCAAAGACATAACCTCCATTCGCAAAATGACCCCGCACTCTTTAAAAATAGCTTCCGAACCCGGTTTGCTGAGTCCTCTCTCCGCTTTTGGTCTCTTTCCGACATCTTCGCTGTGATGTGACTTTGCATTTGTCGGATGGACGTTTCCATTCAATGCCAAGCGGTGCGCCGTGATATGGGCAAAACACCATTCGGAAATGTCGTTATTTATTTATTTATTTATTTATTTAACCATAAGCTGCATCTCGCCATATTGTTCATAATTACCTCAACCTCTACGTAACATTAAGGTAAGTAACTGTTTTATTAGCAACATTCCACGCACAATAGCAAGTAAGGTGACCGTTCGCACCTTCCCCTACCCTGAGCGAAAGATTTTGCTCAATGCAGTCACGCAACACTATGTTTGTTTATTTGCGAGCGCGCTGCTTTTTGGCTGTTCTTAGTCTGTTAATGGAGAGCTATGTTCGACGAAAAAGCCTTCTGCCATTACATTTGTTGAAGATGACAAAAAATTACGCATAAAAGTTTCCTCAGTAACTGAATTTACCGTTTGGTGTTATCTATAAAACTGATGACCTCGAGGTCAACACTCAACAGCTGGTCGACACAAGGAACGGGAAGGGTCCAACATCTACAAATCGAAACTTCGCATAACCTGAATACCAAGCACACCAGGTAAAGAACTTTGAACTGCAGTTTTTCAACTCATTCACTTACGCTGTAACATCATATATTCCTCTTTGGAATCGCTTAATGAAGAAACGTTGATTCGGCTCAACCTTGTTATTATTCACTAATCAATGAAAATTTACCAACTTTGAAGATCTTTTGCGAAGCTAAAAGCAAAATACCCATTCCAGATTTTACATATGTGCTAGGGCAAGTCTTTAACACTTCACAGCTTGCTTGTCGGAAAAAATTATCACTGGGCACATGGA
The DNA here is from genome assembly GCA_964030785.1 of Siderastrea siderea. Lineage (NCBI taxonomy): Eukaryota > Metazoa > Cnidaria > Anthozoa > Scleractinia > Rhizangiidae > Siderastrea > Siderastrea siderea. The sequence goes on along the minus strand of OZ034966.1, from coordinate 53,133,458 downwards.
AAAAATTTTGATCGCGCCCTGGAGGTAAATTCGTATTTTTTGTCAGTTTGAAAAAAAACGCGTCCTAAAAATTCGATTGTTTGCGTTTACAATTATTGCCTAGAAACAATTTTAGGTCAAACGAGATGTTAAATGCTTCTTAAATCAGTATCTTATGGCAAATGTTTTCAGTCTTACTTTTCTTTGGCAAACGAGATGATGTCTGGAAACTGCCGATTTCGCCCGTAATTTTGGTTGTTTTGAGGTCGCCGACGGTGAAAATATGTTTTCTCGATTTTCTCACAAAGAAAGCGAGTTATTGAAAAACAAACTATACCACGATTGTTTTACTTGTATAGCCTACCTATAGATTAAATATGAGCGAAAAACAATTTTTCAATGTGGCCGCTAAATTTTTATTTTGCTCGATATTTTCTGGCATTCGCTCTTAAGTGGTATTTTTAACGTCTGCAATATGCATATGCATTCTGCAATATAGCAAATAGTACTTTTTCAAATAATGAAGGTTTAAAATGACAATTTTGTTAATGAGATTATTGATGCATGCCCAGCTGTGACATAAGTGTGCACGTTAATATGCACTCTTAATATGCAAAAATACATTCGTTCAACAATGTAAGTAGTATAGGATGTATGGAATTAAACCTTGCTTTGGAGCTCTTCTGGATTTCTGTACATGAAATGAGCAACCATGGGTAACGTCATAATTTGGATTTCCTCCACATGAAATAAGCGTTACACTTACACGTTAGGAACAATAGGAATAAAAGAAACAATAGGCTTGTCCAAACCTGCCCACTATCTACCAACACTGCTGCTGATGGGATAAGAATCTAATAGTCTTTGGTTGTGCTTTCTGCTTTACCACCCTATAGAAACCTATACTTTGCTTTGCTTTTTATTTTCTTGGGCTCAAATTCGACAAAAAGCCAAGCACGGCTAAACAACATTGACAAATTATGCAAACCCACTGAAGTAAATTATTTTAATAAAGTTTTAACAGCGGGCAATAGGCAATAGCTTTGTTTGCAGGACTTGGCAGTCACTGTTCTTATACAAGAGCAGTTCCTTAATGGTTTTAAGTAAACATAAACAATATTATTGTCCCTCTAGCTACCTCCACAATTTTATTTTGCCTCTTCCACCTCCACAGTTTTATTTACGCCTCAACAATTTTAGTTTCCTCATTCTCCAAAATTTAAATTCGCCTCCACCACCGCTACCACCGCCGCAATTCTATTGTTTTAACCACCACTACCACCACCACAGTTCTATCGTTTTAATCAACACTACCACCACAATGCTACTGTTCTATCCACCACTACTTCCTCCTCTTCCTTCTCCTTTAATGGTAAATATTTTTCATTCGTCCTGTACCCTTCGTGTATCCCTCCTATAACCCTCCTGTACTCCTTCCTGTACCCCCCTAGTACCCTTTCTGTACCCTTCGTGTACCTCTCGAACAAAAACGTATGACGAACCAGGGACAGAAGAGGTACAGGAGAGGTGCAGAAGGGGTACAAGAAAGGGTACAGGGGGTACAGGATGGGTACAGTGAGGGTACAAGAGGGGTACGGAATGGGTACAGGAAGGGTAGAGCACGAACAAGAAATATGTATGATAAGACGAGGAGGAGGAGGAGGTAGTGGTGGAGAAACATTAGAATTGTGGTGGTGGTGATGGTGGAGGATGTGGAGAAGATGGAGGTGGTGGTTGTGGTGGTGAAAACAACGAAAATGTCGTGATGGCGGTGGTGGCGGCGGCGGTGGTGGAGGAGGCAAAATAAAATTGTGGAGGTGAGGAAAAATAAAATTGCGCATGTTCACTCGAACGCATTAAGGAACTGCTCTTTCGTATGAGAACAAAGAGACTTTCTATGATAATTAGGCGGCTTATACCAAAGAATTTCGAATACTGTTTTAGGCTGACCTCAGATTCATTGGATTATCTTGTGCAATTTAATGTAATTTGGAATTTAATTAATATTTTTTTTAAATGACTGTCAAGTCTTACAAACAAAGATATTGCTTATTGCCAGCTCTTAAAACTTTATTAAAATAATTCTTCACTTCTGTGGGTTTGAATAATTTGACAATGTTGTTTAGCCGTGCTTGACTTTTTATCGAAATTTGGCTCAAGAAAATAATAATAATGCTAAGCAAAGTATAGGTTTCTGTAAGGGGATAGAGCAAAACGTACAAGCAATTAGATTCCTATCCAATCAGCAGCAGTGTTCGCAGAGAATGGGCAAGTTTGGGCAAGCCTTTTGTGTTTGTTGTCCCTGTTGTTTTAAAAAAAGACCCTTATTAAATATGGGGGAATTAAATTACCGAAACTTGGTGGAACTCATTCGGGAACTCAGGCGAACTCCATAACAAGGTTAATTACATGCTTATAAAGGACTAAAGTTAATTACATGCTTACAAATTAAGTCGGTCGGTTAAGGGAAAAAACAGTTATATCTAAATTTTTGGATGTGATTATCAGTAATATAGGGTACCAAGGAAACAAAAACAACTTGAATATTTAAATCTGGATAATTTATACTGTGATAAACTGGTTTCAATTACAACAAAAATACCTCCAAAACTACCACAATATGATGAACAACTTCCACAATCTGATGACTAATACCAGTAAATGGTTTGATTCCTTAAGATCGAGAACAGGTTGAAGTTGATAATTATCTTCATAATTATCAACTTGATAGTTATTAAGATGGTAAAAAAGATATAATAATCAAACTAATAGAACAAAATATTTAAAGTTCAAAGGGCAAAAGAAATAAGAAATGTAATCATTTGTGACCCTCGACGGGACGGGCATGCGTGCCATGACACGGCACGCTAACCGTGTCATAATGTCACGGATATGCACATATTTAATAAGCAAAACAAAGAGTGTCACGGTAGCTTTTGTTTCCCTTTGTCTTGGGTGGTGTTCCAAGTGGCACACTTGCAAATTGTTTCGCGTGTCTCATCGCACGACAAGCGTGGCAAATGACACACGTGCCTTATCGCTAAAACTACATCATGGATTGAAGCTTTGAACGTTCTGTTTCTGTTTATACAAACCCGGACGAGGCCCAACTTGCACCGTAAGCACAGGCAAACATCGGAACGAACTCAATCGGTTCTAGGTTTGGGCTTAATTTAAGTTCGTAGCAATACGGAAATGTTCTGAGAAAATAATACCGCGTGATAGAATTTAACCCCTTCAGACCGGGGACTTTTGAGGCCCGCCTCAACTTTGAAGTTGTGTAATTTCATCACCGTTCATGCCATTACCACTGCATGAGTCTCTTGTGTCCAGCAATTTTGACGTTGCCATGGCAACCACTTTGTGACAGGCATGTTTTTAAAACCACGAATCTCGCTTTAATCGCTACTATTTTAATGTCTTCCGATCGAAATTGTATTTTTACATTAATTGTAGCAACAATTTATCATAAAAGAATAAGCGCTCACTAAAAAAGGAGTTTAGTACTAATTTGAGGAAAACGTGAAATTTAAAACGTGAAAATCCAAGATAGCGAGCTTAACTGGTAAGAAAAAGGTGTTTTCTCGCTATAAATTCACTATTCGCCATAAATTTTAAGTGTTTGTTAATTAATTGCATAAACTTTTACCAATCAACTGGCTCCTCTTTTCTTGTTTATTGAATGAAGCAGATGAATTTAAAGAAATTCAAGATGTCGGATGCAAGATGGCGGACACCAAAATGGCCATTTCTCTAACATGAAAATGTATCTGCATAATTTCATGTCTTCCAAAACTATACATTCAGAAAATATATTATAGATGCCCCTTATACCCTCCCCCCCCCGGTCCCAGAGGGTCTGAATAGGGTTAAGATCGAAATATGATGATAGTTTTTTTTTAATATGTCAGCAAAATACAGCATTAAGATGCGCGTTGTGAGCAAGAGCGAGACAACCTTCGCTTCAGGTCTATAACCAGACCTCTCGCGATCGGATTTGGAACACGGTTGCTATAGGCACAACAACACGAAATCTTTCAGCCATCGAGAATACCTGTGCAATTTAGTTATCTACCAATCTACGTTATCATGAAGTGCAATCAATATCACTGTTTAAATTTGGATTCGGGAGATTTAGAGCGCTTGGAAAGTGTGTCAGAAATGCCCCATCGCGCGAAATGAGGAGGAAACCATTGACCCCGAGTCCGAGAGCAGCAGTTTAGATGATTCTAGTGATGACCTCGAAGATACGGAAGACTTGGAATTTGCCTTCATGGAAATTGATATGTCAATATAAATAGTGGCAGAAAGGACAGAACAGACAGTGCTCTTTCCAGACGACAACAGTAGCATTCCTTCAGAAACACCTCCTGAAATTCCTTCTTCAACTGATAATACTCCTATTGTCGCACCAGAACAGCCAGTGCATCGTACCGTTTCAGTAACAGGCCAGAATCTTTCCGTCCAACTCACATCTTCAATAAACACCTGTCCCCGGACGCAGCTGCGATCTCCTTTAGCCACGATAGCCAACAATCATCAGGTTACAAGCAGCAGCAGCAACCTTAAGGACCGACAGTTGAACAGAAAAGGATACTTTCTGCATTCTGATTGGCTAAGAACATGTTACTTTATCCCAAACAATGCAAAAAATGAAATTGATAGAGAAAAAGGTGAAAATTTCAGTGCAAATCTGAAATTGGAAATGATTGACAGCTAGGTTACCTGCCGCATCAAACAGCTAACTGGCTAAAGGAAAAGGGTCACGACGGAGACATGGAGCTGTATGAACCGGGCGAGATAAACAACACCTTGAGCAATTTTACGTGACGGCGCGTAAACAAGACGGCACCGACTACGAGCCGGATAGTTTACGAGTTATGGCCACACCTATCGAACACCACTTGAAAGAAAACGAATACAAATATTCGATTATGCGAGGCGGGCAACTTTGGGGGCAAGACAAGTTCTTGAGGGAAAGGCCAAAAGACTCCGACAAGACGGCAAAGGGAAGCGGCCAAACAAATCGCGAAGTCTAGCCTCCCGTGAAGAAACAGAGCTCTGAGGAAAATAGACAACAACAGTCCTCAGAGTTCTTGTCCAGACAATTTGGTAGCTGTTGACTCAGCATTTTGGACTCCGAGGACGCCAAGAGTAACACACCAAACCAACTGAAGACTTCACCTTCGGTGTTGACGAAAACGGTGAGGAAAACGTCGAATCTGGGGAAAATCCAACCAAAACTCCCCAGCCTGTGCTTCCAGCGAATCCTCGCCTCTTTTTCCCAAGATGTTTTCAACAGGTGATGAAAGGCGTCTGTTTAAAGAATTCCTGGCGCGTCGCCCTCGCGAAATGCAAAGCACGGAAAACCGCGGATCTCGAGCGAAGCTCCACTGTCAAAGTAACAGGTCACCGGAATGTAAAGTCCCTAGACGACTATGACGAGTCTGATAAGATCGAGCAGCGACAGCATTCCCACGCCATAAGTTCTGGAACCAACAATCCCAAGTCGTCAGACACAGATGACAAGCTCAAACCACGCCGTAAACAGTTCCAGCAACGCCAGCTTAGTACGTCAGTGGTTTCACTCCGTACAGCAGTACCTTTTCTCCTTCGCCTCAGTTTGCTCTTCTACCAAACATCAAAATGCCAACCACTGGCCAGAAAGGCCAAAGGCAGAGTTTTATCAATTTGAATTCATTCAAAACTTGTCAGGTTACCTTCTCAGTGAGAAAGGGCAATCCGCCAGCACCTGAAATCAAAGCTGCCGAGAGACGTGCTCAAAGTGCTTCTGATTTAAATTAAGTGTCTGAAGTATAGGCAGCTCACAGTTCTTTTAAGACAGATAACTTTCAGATCTCATTTCAATTTTCAGTCAATTTTTCAGACCTTTTTTCAGAAGTTTTCACCGCGTTTCATGAATTTGCCATAAAAAGGAATCACATAGAATCATAAACGTTAAAGAAAAATCCGTTGCTGATGGATAATGCAAAGGTACAAGTAGCTTTGTTTTGCAAGGATATCATGATTATTTTCTAAATTATAGCATGCAAGGAAACAAACATTGAAAAAAAGTTTTGGTAACCTTGTTTATTTCATGATATTCTGGGGCTGAGTTGATTTAGGCACCATTTTGTGAAGAACATTTGAACAATGCACTCATTTTGTAAATGATGACATTCCGACAGCCTAAAATCTGGACAGATCGCTTTGATTTAGTTTTTGTTTATCATGAAGGAAGAACTATACCTATGATGGCAAATCGTACAAAGGACTTCATCATAAAATTTACCAGCAAAGTTTTACTTTGTATAAAGCTAACAATCAGCACAGCTTGTCGTCACAAAAAAAAAATCAAAAAACCACTGACGACGTTTAACAATGAGAAAATTCTCGTTTGTACCATTCCGTTATCATACACAATTTCGTTATATCTAAAGATTACGATGCTTAAAACTCGGGCACGATATTTAGGCTCAAAACTACATCTAGCCACCGTCATGTCCTTGTTGTCTTGTTTTACTTGATTACACCCTATACACGGAATCCCTTAAAGTGCCTATGAAGTGAAAACTAAGCTAAGCTTATTTGAAAGGCCTTTTAAAGTGAGGAAGGATAGTGTATTCTGTTTTGCGATATCTTCACTCATTCCAAACTCGTGTATTCATGTTTCTGTATTTTGCATTTAGAAATTGATGACGCCATACAGTGGTGAAAACATGGGGACAAAATGAAGAATATCTCTGGAAAGAATGGGTTAAGATAATTGAAACCTGGCACCAATATCGCAACTTAAGAAAGAAAAAACAAGAGGGGTATTTTGATGTTGCCATGGTCTCTTTCAGTCTCTTCCAGCTTTAAACCAAGTATTGCCATTTGTGACTGTAAATTGAGAGAAAGGATGACCTGTTCAAACACACACAATGCCCATATGGCGCTTAGTTTCCTTATTAACCGTTAAGGAGTGGACGAAGTTTGTAAAGCCTACAAAGAGGGAATTGCGATCGAAATGCGCTCGTCTTCATCAAAGCAACCCGCAGAAACTGTAAAGATCACATCCTCTAGAGAAATATCGAAAGTGTTGCGACTTGAGGACCCTTGCCTTGGTCCTGGTTTTCCAACTCAGAGACACATTGCATTATATAAACATGAAAACGGCAGAAATACAGAAAGCCACATCATGGATGATTCTATTTCAATTCAGTCTTCCAACTAACTGATATGGGAAGGACTCTTGGACATTTTTAAGGTATGATTTGTTAACAGTTTGAATATACTCAGAGTTTGAATTACAGAGAAAAATTTCAAATGTATGGCTATAGAAGAAAAATCGGCGGGCAAAAGTTTGAGTTCGACCTTAAACATTTTTGCTAATCCACTAAAGAACAAACCTTACCTTAGAAGTACCTTTCCACAAATTTTTGTAAAGTTTCTTTTTGATCACTCTGCTAGAAATGCAAAAGAGGAAAACAAATTAAGTCCCTTTTAATGGAGTGATTCGGCCAGAAATGTGCATGGGGTGGCGTCATAGGTCTGTTTTAGCCTTCATCGTATTTGACTTGCTGTGCGCTTACCACTTGCACACACAAAAAAAAACCGGTATGGAATAGAATACTTCCTTTGATAGGAGTCTCTTTTTTTAAGGCGGCTCGGCTAGTGTGAGTATATTTACACTCCCGGAAAAAAGGGTGGCAGTTTGAAAAAACAGGTTGGTTTGGAACACTCTCTACGATAAAGGAAGTTTCTGCTAAAGCGCGCGAAAACGGACCAAGGCGAAAATGCCTTTTAAAATTGGCATATGAATTTTCTGGTCATTTCTAAAGATTTCCTTTCTTTTCTAGAAAATTCCCAGTAACGTTCCCCGTAAGTTCCCTGTAACGTTTAAGGTTACTCCGGACCTTCGTGGGTGTCCTCGGGGAAAAAATTCGTATGCGCGCCATTTTAAAGGAAAACACAGCAAACTATATATCGTTGGAAAGCTTAATAAATGTAGAATTGGGAAAAAATATAAATTGCCGGTTTCTTCAATTCTGCAAAAGAAAATCACAAACAACCACGAAAATGACCATGTGTCATTCAATTGAATTAATAGGGTATCAAATCCAAGCACATTGGCAAAATAACTGCACAATGTTAATCACAAAGGATCAATCATCAAACGTGTGTCAGCATTTTTCGATATTCTGACTGGTTATTTTTTAATTAATCTGTCAAGTTCGAGCAGCAAAGAATGCGCGATGGGCATTGCATTGAAGATCGCCACGGGTGAAATATTATAAATTTCAAAAATCCCTGACAAACTTTTGTTTCACAACATCTAAGGAATGTTTAAGCCAAATTTTACAGAAATCTGCCGAATTTTGGTACCCTATTAATTCATTTCTTTGATTAAATGACGCATGGTCATTTTTGCAGTCATTTTCGCAATTTTCTTTTGTGGAATCAAATAAAATGGCAATACATATTTTTTCCGACATCTACATTTATTGAGCTTTCCAACGATATATAGTTTGCGGGGCTTTCCTTTAAAATGCCGCGCAAACGAATTTTTTCCCGGAGGACGCGGGAGGAGACCCGCGAAGGTCCGGAGTAACCTTAAAGTTTCAACTGAAAATTAAGGTTTTTGTTGACAAATGCTAAACGGCGTCAGCTGCATTAGCATTTGTAGGAGACTTTATTCCGGTCATTTCTGAGGATTTCCATCTTTTCCAGAAAATTCTCAGAGGACTGAGCCGTACCTTTTAAATTTTCAACTGAAATTTTTTTAGTTTTGTTGGCAAATGATAAACGGCATCAGCTGGAGTAGCATTTGTAGAGGACTTTATTAAATTGTGTACAAACTCCCGTGGAGGCAAAGCCTGTTTATTTTGGTCTGCTATTATAACCTTTTAGAGAAAGGATTAGATTTCTTACAAATTTTGAAAAGAGCAGGAAAGGATGCTTTCGACATTCAGCCGATAGAACCGTCTGCAAGCGATTCAACCCCCAAACATCTCTTAATTTTCCACTTTCAAAGATACTGTGGCGTTTTGCGACAAATTCATTTCGAGTGGCCCCTTTAGTGGCAACTGAATTCGCCAAGGTCCAACTTGTAAAAACGCGTTGATTCTACACTAATCGGAGAATCTTCAAAGAACTCAGGACTGGTTCTGCCATTATCATATCCGAAGTGAAATAAGGGTGGTCTATCTGTGAAAAAAGTCATTAGTTTGAGACTTGGCCACGTCCTTTAGCCTGTCGAGATTTTGACGTACACGTTTCCATGGCAACCTACTTTTTGACCCATAAAGGATCTAGCCGTTTTTTTCTTTAGGGTGCTTACCCAGTGCAAAATTATGTTCTAAGAATTTTAAGGTATACATCCTGAGGGTGTATACCTCAAACAGGGTGCTGCTCATGTGACTGATGAGGCTCATCAGTCACATAAGCAGCACCCTGTTTGACAGCTGCCAATCAGAATAAAGCGGCAAAACAAGAGTAAGCTCTTGGTTTACTATCACTTACTTTCTGGGATAGACTTTCTTCCCTTAACCTTTAAATTAAAAAGGATTAATATTTATTCTGATAAAAATTCACCCCAAACTGAGTAAAATGTAAGTAGTTTAACAATCATTAGTAAAAAAGCATACTTAATAGTTTCACTACTAGTCACTCATCAGTGTGACAGATTTGTTATAAGATGTAGTTTTGTCCTGCACCAAGCCGTGAAACTCGCAAAATAACAGTCAGCGGGAAAAAAAAAACATAAAGCCTTCTTCTCGTGCTTAGAATGAAACACGGTTTGCAGATGGGATTAGATCAAAGTACGATAAAGGCAAATTTCCTTTTATTTCCGTAAAATGAGCAGAAAATACACTGTTTATAAGTAAATGTAATTGAAACGTCTAAGGCAGAATGGTAGAACAAAGCGAAAACAGCAGCTCTTCAGGGATAATAAGGACTGGCTCATTTTAGTTACATCTAAATTAAGTTACTACAAAATATTATTATAAAGGGAAAAAAATTTTGACCAACCAAAACAAAAATACGATGTAAACTGAACAACGTGACGCTGAGAAGGCCACGTGCCGTGATGTGGAGGTGCCATTACTGCTAATGTAGCCTGCGTAGCAAGCGTTACCGTAGGGCTTTCCGCAGGTTTGAAGCATTTTTCGCTTTTTGAACGCGCGAAAACCTACGGAAAAGCTGGCTTCGCAGGCTACTGCGTAATCCGTAATGCGTGATGCATAATCCTCCAAACTTGTTACCGTATGGCGGCATATTAAATTAAGCTCAACAAACCAATTATTTTGTAAGAATGCCAGTATGCGGAGGAATCTTAGCTCTTGTTTTGAAGACTTTTTTATTAGAAATAAAGCTGCTGGAAAAAAGTGCAGTTTTTTTGCTTACCTTGTTATCTCCTGTATAACCGTAGTTATTAAAATAAACACTAAAACGGAAGTATTGGCAAGGTCAGCCTTGGTCCGATTAACGAGAGGAAGCAAGCATTTCAAAGGCAAAGACATGCTATTTTCAGGGTATGTTAAACTAGGCAATTTTTCGTGCAATCTTCTTGGCCAACAAAATTCCAAGTAAAGGGGCCGGGCAAGATAAATTGCCCAGTGAAACAGCGCCTTAACAAAGCAAATGATGACTTACTACTTCTTATGCTTATTATTTTCTTTCTCCTATTTCACTTACTTGCGTGACTTCATTTGCGGTGGTTACCATATATAAAACGAAAGGGAATCCCCGCTTACGTAATTTTAGCTTGACCGAGCAACTCGGTTGCGATCTGGGACTAGTTTCGATTTCTGCGAATTCAGGTGACAAAATATTTGACGGTGAGATTTTGTTTATATGTACAGCAGCTTCAACATAAAAAAAACGTTCTAAGCAAGAATTGGTAACATACAACCAATATGGGAAGGCATTACAAGGTAATAATGTTTATCACAATGTTAGGCAGCTAGTAATTATGTCCTCATTGGTATTTAGCGTCGAGGAAGCCGAAACTTCGACTGCGTGTAGTAATTGAAGAGGATGTCACCCAGTGTTTCTTTACCCATTAAAGACAATTGAATTATTGTTCGATCACGCTTTGGAAATTGGTGGAATCAGTTGGCAACGTTTTTTTTTTTTTCGCTTGTGCTGAGTTGGTCTTTGAGACATCTAGTAACAGTTGTAATCTCTCTATGAGCTTCGATATTGTCGGACATTTATTGTAATCGAAAGCGCTTTGTTTTGTTTTAGCCATGGTAATCTCTGTGACCTAGACAGATGAGATTCGGTATATTACCATGAAATCTGCATTAGCAAGCTGCGTTAACAGACAGGAATATACTCAGATTCTCAGTGCGAAAGTCAGCAAAAGTCAGCGCTTGTGTATTTAGTTATCAAAAGCATCGTCGCTTGAAGAATTTGCATAATAATTCCGTGAAAGAATGCATAGACTAGGGTAAGTTCGTAATCGAAACATTCAAGAAATCTTCTCTTTTAAGTTCGCTCAACTTTGCTCTAATACGATACACTTGCACACCTTTCACTGGAGGTAGCGATTGCAAAAATATATGACAAAAGTGTTTCGTTCAGTCGTCGTAGCAGACGTCCCGCTTGGCAGCGTACAGGAAAAATTGATCGATATTTTGTATATGATAGGAAGCTTTGACAAAACTATATTACTGACGTGTCACTGCATTTCTTAGCCATGTTCAGTAAGAAGATTTTGGTGATGTTTCATGTTCTGCAAGAGATTTGTGATACAGCACTAGGGTCCTTTTATAATTAAATGTCAATTCAATGTGATCAATACCATCAAAATCTGATTTAACTTTTGTTGTGTTATTGCCTGTTCTATTTCAGGGTACAGGACTCTGTCGAAATTCCATCACGATAAGACCTACTGATGTAAAGAGACCTATCTTGCTGCGAGAGATGCCAAAGAGCCCTACAAGAGTCCTATCAGTAGTCCAGACTGCGGTCATAGTAGCCTCCATTATTAGCTTTGTAGGTGCTACCTTTGACAAATAATAAAATGAGTGCAAAGTATGATAATTCAATATATGTTTCAAGACATCCAGACAAATGTAATCGATAGTCAAACTATATAACAACCAACTATTTGCTAAACTAATTACGATATTTTGTTAGCATTTTAATAGGACACTATACTCAGGTCAAACAATTAAGATGTTGCATTAAATACGGGTTACCCTCTTTCCTTACTGATTAAAAGTTTTTAATGCTAAATATAATGCTGCTTATTTTCCCACCCATACCGGTTTCTAAGAAAGACTACTAACTTTAAGAATCCGTACTGTAGTCGATCAAACTAACGAGACAACAGGAGAAACAGAAAAAGTAGGCCAATAAAGAATTTTTACTAAACCAGGCTACATGTTGGGCCTTCACCTGCTTTATAGGATAAAATGAAGGGTAAAAAACAAATAAATATCGGAACAGGTGTCATAAAACTTAGTCATGAACGTTTCAGGTTAAGCTCTTTATGATTGTGATGAATGTGGCCCCTTTAAACAAACAGCATACTAAAGTGGTTTCATTGTTACTTTGATTCACAGCTGTGGTGTCTTTGGAGGTTACCTCAGGAGCACACTGATTATCCAGATGGCTTTGTGCAATGTCCAGTTTCATCCTACAAGATTCTAGATGACAAGAATGTAACAATTAAGTGCATGACTTGTCCTGAATGCCCTCCCAGTCAGCAACCCGTGCCACTATGTGGCAGTACCATATTCAAAGAAACCACCATTGAGTGCACCTTGTGTAGCTCAGAAACCTATTCAGAGGAAGACAGCAGTGGTACATGCAAACCATGTCGGAGCTGTGGACTACGGGAAACCATCAGCCCCTGCACATCACAGAAGAACACGCAATGCGGAGAATGTCCACGGGGGCACTACCAGGCAGACTTCACAATGAATTCTTGTAAGAAGTGTTCGAGCTGTTGTGCTGGAAGGAGTTATGCCGAGTTGGAGTGCATTTATCTGAAGCAAATGTAGAAGGAAAAACTGCATGCACTAGACATGCACCCAAAAAATTGTCACTAAGCCAATCCGTGTTCCAAAGTTGTATGAAGTCATTCAAACGCTTACCCCGCCTAGATCAGTAACAAATCAGAGACAGATGGAACGTCATCAAATAGTTCTTCGAAACAACTTGGAAACTGCAGAAAATTCAGTCTCGGGCGACATCAAGCCTCTGCAAACAAGATTTAAACGAAATGCTGACTCAACCCTGCAAAATGTAAATGCAGATGCTACTGCAAGGGCAGAAGAAGCAAGTACTAAATTCCAGACTGATGATTCAAATGCATCCACCACTCCCATAACTTTTGACCCTATTGAAGCAGTCACAAGCTTGATTGGTATAACCAAAAGCAACTCACAAGAGGGTGTAGACACTGCTCCTGAATACAGTGTCATTAAGCCAACAATGCCACTGAATTCGAGCTATTTTGGTGACATAAAAAAAACACAAATCATTATAATTGCAATCGGCGTCTTTGTAGTTCTGTTGCTTGCCTTTATTGCTGTCACCATATCATGCAATTTCTGGAAAAGAGCACAATCTGCAGGGCAGATACAGGAGAATGTTTGCACGATTTTCAAGTGCACATGCTGTATCAAGTATGTAGTAAATAGTGAGGAATACCTACCAGTTCTGCATGAATCAGCACCTCAGACAGGTGAGACAATTTCAAAACATTAAGATTTAAGTGGGGGGGGGGGGGAACACAAAAGCACATTAAATGGCTAAGGATAATGGAACCTTGAATACGAGTCCTTCAGTCCTCATGGAACCATTTAATTGTATATAAGAGACCTATTTTAGTGCAATAATGTGCAAACAACCCACCATGGGTGCTTGTTATGTTAACCCTTCACCAGCAAACAATTTGTTTGTTTCCTAAGTTGGTATACTCTAGCATGTAACAGGAGAGTTATTTTGCAGATGTTAGCTACACCAATATATGTGGTGTTTTGGTGGAATCACAACATCATAACAAGGCATCTAAATCACCTCCTGAAATATTTACAAATCTAAATAATTTGTTTAGAAAACTCAATCTTTTTTTCACTTCACAAAACAGATTTTGATTATCAGGAAATTTCAGACAACAGGGACAGCATGGTTGACAGCACCTCTTTTGAGAAAACTGCATATACCGACTGCCTCGAAAGTAAGTCATTAAAACTTAACCCTCTGGCGTACGGGGGGGGGCGGTGGAGGCCAACCCCCCATAACGTTTTTCTCGAATTTTTCCAAGACGAATTATCCTCTACATCTGCCGTTTTCAGTAGCTGTGCATGGTCCCTTGGAAAAATTTTGACACAAGTTTGGTGAGAATCGGTTGTTATGGTTACAAGATATGACGTCATAAGTAGCAGGTGGTTAAGCCATTTTGAAGAAAAATGCCTGTTTTTTACCCTTTTTAAGTGAAAAGTGCACGAAATGTCAACAAAAAGCAGCAAACTGTTGTGTCATATTCTACATGTCCAGCATCGAAAACTTCCAATTTTTAACGTGTTTTGACAATTTTTTATTTTTGGTAAAAACCAAGATGGCGCCCAAAATGGCGGCCATCTTGGATAACGTCACGGATCCCCCAGCAGCGCGGCAACCGTAATATGTACCTCATCTTGTAGAGCACATCACAGGCTTTCTACTGAAGGTGAAATCTTTTCGAAATTTTGTAACGTAATGAAAACCCAAGGCCGGGGGGGAGGGGGTCCATCGCCACCCGTCTTGTACCACGGTGGGGGTGTGACTTAACTTGTACGTCCGAGGATTAACATGTTTCCTATTTAAATTTTTAACCATAAGTCACCCACATAGAGCCCAACATAAGACCGCATTGAATTCCCAAATTTCTGATATTTGTATTAATAGTGTTGCCTTAAAGCTTCTGACAGGTATTCGTTTAAATTTGTATGCAAACGTTGCTCAAGGAACTGCTGCAGTTTATCCGTCAAAATTGATCCCGCTTAATATTACAGACTGTGAAGTTCAGTACAAATAAACGTTACACTAAAAGAAAATAATATATTGCTGTTTTTCAGGTCTTTGTTTGACAAACATACCTTTGGCTCTTGAAGATTCTCTTGTAAAGAAGCTAGATGTACGACGGAAATGGCAAAAAGTAGGCACTGAATTTGGGGTGAAAAGAGATGATCTCGAATATTTGGAAAATGAACACAAATACAATAAAAGCCCTACACAAGAACTATTGTACATACTTGGTTGTCAGGGAAGAACTGCCGCTGATCTAGTCAATGTTTTGAAAAGTGCAAACGTAAACTATCCAGATATTGCTTTGCTCGTACAACGGCATCTCACGGCTCAAACACGTTAATTCTGTTCATACTGTACAGGAACAAGCAGTATAAATTTGATTAACAGTTCATTAAATTCATCGTACTTTTTATCGACTTGAGAGCAATTTATTACTTATACTATGATAAGTACCAGCTAACACTCACCATAATTACCTGTGTGTATACAATGTGAATTTTAAGGTGAAACAGAAGCCTATCACTGGTGATCGGATGCTCCTGGCAGGACTGAAAATCATATAGAAGCGTTCGCCGTCAAGAATACCAACGTTATTTGTCTTCAAAAAATCAAAACAAATAAATATAAATAAAAAGAGAAGAGAAAATGATCAATAACTAATACCTAACAGCTACCATAACTACCTACAGTGACCTTTAACTAAATACTGCAACCTGTATACTAACCTGTAATAGCTGAACTTAAAAAAAATTGAATGGCGTTTACCATCAAGAATACCAACGTCAAACCCTCTTTGTTAGAAAAAATAAAAAGAAACAAGTAAAAAAAAAGAGATAAGAGAAAGGTCTCTCAAGAGATCAATAACGTCTGATAAACGAAGCTGCAGGACATTCTGTTACTCTAATTTACCTCATCAAGGTTGCTTAAATTCATGTTGTATGAAGAATGGTAGGGCAATTCACTTACATTACTTGCAAAAAATTTCGGACGTTAAAAATTCGGACGTTTTATTTCGGACGTTTAATTTTCGGACACTTTTTCTCTCATTTAGGATAAATTCCGGACAAAAATTTCGGACAGTTTGCTGAAACATGCCTAAAGTAAATTTACGCCTACGAAACATGAATTAGACTGAAGTAAAAGCTGTGAAAATGATAGTTTTACTGCACCCTCAAGGTTTTACAGATACAGCGAAGGGAAAAACGCAAATTCAATCACAGGCAGCCCAGACGCGTTGTATGTGGAGTTCATTTAAAAATAGAAAAGGGTGAAAATATATGTAATAGCACGGAATAAATCTTTACTTCACGAAATAAATCTTGTTTACTTCTGCTTATTGTGTCCTGTTTAATTAATTTCCGGTTAATCTTGCACCGCTCTATTACGCAATCGCTTGTTAGCGTCGCTGCTTATAGAAGCCGTTAAGCCTAAGGTTTGCAGAGATTTATTACGGACTAACCGGTGATAAAAGAATCGAGATATCTTGAAATAAAGCCTGCCTACCTTCAGCTCAATGCTCCCCTGTTCGTCCTGGTTGGTTTAAATGACATTTTGTGACTTAGGGTTAACGGCTTATAGAAGCAGCGACGCTAACAAGCGATTGCGTAAGAGAGCGGTGCAAGATTAACCGAAAATTAATTAAACAGGACACAATAAGCAGAAGTAAACAAGATTTATTTCGTGAAGTAAAGATTTATTTCGTGCTATTACATATATTTTCACCCTTTTCTATTTTTAAATGAACTCCACATACAACGCGTCTGGGCTGCCTGTGATTCAATCAAGCTTTTGTCACTCTCAAGCAGTGTCTCAACTAGAGTTCGGTAGAGTTCGGCAGTATTGATGCAACAGTTGAGGATGAAAAGTATAGACCTTCTCCAATTGCAACGGGAGGGCTTCAGATAGTTCTCCGAGTTACGTTTAAAATTGACGACAGCAAGCGGTTTCTCCTTCTTCGTCTCAAAGAGCTTATCCAAAAGAACTATGAGCTTGACCTCAGTCACCAACAGCTACAGATCAAGAAGAACCACACGCTAGTGACAATGAAGAGGACCTTTTAATTGTGTTGATTGATGATGAAGCAGAAGAGGACTAGCACCGCTGGCACTGGCAATGCAATAATCATAAAACTGGGCTTGGATCGAAGATTGAAATAGCAACTGCAAAATGGAATTTATCTATGTTTCTGTCCTTCATAAAATCTTTATGAATTTTAGCTATATCATGTATATTGGACTTGAATATGTGATGGCGTCGCCCAAGAAAGTACTTTCAAGTTTTGTACTGTACTGTAAATATTTCGGACGCTTAAAAATTTCGGACGGTTTTATTTTCAGACACTATTTTTGTCCGAAATTAAAATCGTCCGAAATTTTTTGCAAGTAATGTATACTATTATAAGACACACCTAACCCACACTGGATTAGCTACTGTAATTTTCAGTAGACTAGCTATATAGTATTAGTTTTTGCTTATATATAGTAAAGTGGATGATATTTAAATGTGAAAAGTTATTAATTAAAGAAATACTATTGTAAGTGATACGTAACCCACACTGGGTTAACTACTGCATCCTGTGGTGGTAAATGTACTGTATTAATTCTCCATCCGGACAGAAATCTCGTTGTGCGTATCTATTGTAATAAGAATTTTTGTTGCTGCAATAGACAAAAGTCACTGATGCACTTAATTGGACATTTATAACCAAATTTTATGTTCAACTAAAACATTTTATATTTGCTAAAATGATGATATTCAAATAAATTCTGCTTGATACCTGCTTGATATATTTGTATTTTTTAAATAATGTTTTCATCCATTCTCAAAATGTGTAATTTTAAGATATGCGAGGGGGTATACAGCCTATATCACTGAAATATACTTTCAATCGTCTTTCGTCTCTCGATTTAGTCTTTAAATTTATTTATCCCTAAATTTTCCGTGTTTTGTTTAGTTAAAGCATCATTACGACCCTCGTTTAGGTTCTGTGGTTGAATCGGAGTGAATGTTAACGTTCATTCCGGCAACTTAGAGAGTTTGATCTTTATCGCGTGGTTAGTTTTCAGCTGACGGGAAATTTTCCTTTACTGACTGGACTCTTGTACTTGACTTAAGAGTTAGTGCGAAGTATTGTATCACATGACAATCAGCCATTTGCTTAGCCCAATGAAGAAGCATGTTTTGAGATAAAAGATGTTGATGTCATGGGAAAAGATTGAAGTCTAGTCCATCTATTTTCTTTCAACTTTAATTCGTAGCAATATAAACACATCACATACATTTTTTTCCCGAGCTAAAAGCCACTGTGGCTGTTGTTCGTTTTGAATTAACAAGTTCGATTTGCGCGATGAATTTAGCCAGCCGTTTCGGTCAAATATGACTCCTCTGCGCCCTGTGGTATTTATAGGAACACAACTTAGCTGAGTTTCCTCTTGCAAAAATGTCTATCTCTTCCCTGGTAAATGACAAATGGAACTGATTAACTGTTTCGGCTAAATTCAGAATGTCAAATAAAGAAATGATCCTCGCAGTGATGTAGGCAATTAAGAAATTGTGACCCTGAAAAAAACTTTTGAGCCAGTTTGGACGGGATATGAACTCGTGACTTTCCCACGCTGCTAGTGTACATGTGATGCTACGTAGTGTGATGAGGACCTTCAAATCGCAATTTCTTTCGAATTCATTGCGCACATCGATATCACTGTCGGCGAGGATCATTTCTTCATTTGATTTCATTTCTGCAGTTCACATACTGTATATGATTTATCATATATTCATTGTCATCTTATTTATTCACGACGAAGCTAGGCTCGATCTCCAGCCGTCTAGTGCGCCCGCCCGCGCCTGCTTTCCTTCGCGCACACCACAGCTGAATCACTGGTCTGCCCTATTGTATTTTTGACCAATCAAAGACTTGCCTGCACGAATAGTGCAGGCAGGTCGCTGATTGGTCAATTCACTCTTGTCGTTAACAAAGATGGCAGCAATCTTGGAGGAGAAATATTCTGCTGCTCGAGAAATTTGTTTCTGAGCTGTCCGAGGACGGCAAATTTGGGAAAAGACATCAAGAAGCAATAGTTAAGCTGTTCAACGGAAAAAGTGTTTATTATCGCAGCCAGCATGATCACTAAAGTCCGTATTTTCTGGTGTGTTGTTCGACTGTTATTGTATTAAGAGGTTGATACAGCGATTTGGAATTCGATGCTTTGTAAATCAACTGCTTTTCACGCCTTGGCTATCTCACTTCGTTGGTGCAAGATCAATTCGCATTCTCTACACGTCATTGGGAAATGGAGCAGTATTTGTCGGCGTTTGTGACGAATGAAGCGAAAAACACGCAAATAAAGACTACAGAAAGGTTTCCTAGCTTCTAGTCGTGCCTGTCGTGAGTAACCTGAATCTGTCTCGTAATATAGGCTTTGTAAAACTGCCTCTGATAAAGTTTTCCGATTACTAGAAGATTTAGAATTATTTGTGTTATATTCTCGTTGCTTTGGCTAATTGTTATAGATGTAAAAACTGTGTGGGTTTCAGTAAAGGCTAGTCGTGTACTTACCACTAGTTTCATGATATAAAATATGTAGCAATGAAGTCTGTTTTGGGTTCCAAATCAGCATCAGGAACTCCCTTTTATGCATCTCTAAATTTGATCACTACCTTGGTATTATATTTTACAGCAGTGTAAGCAGGTGTAAAGTAACAACAAAAGATTTAGTCCATTTGCTTTACCAGGTTTTATTTGCTCAAATTTCTCACCAGTTAGCTAAATTACTAAACAGAAATGCTCGCCCCAAGTTTTTGGTTGGTTTATTTTTTGTCACAGGTGTTAGCCAAAGCATCGCCCAGAATGCTATTGTCTTTTGCGACATGTACTTACAGCGCCTGATTTTAGGACGCGCGGTATAATAATTTGCATGTTCAGAACAAGTCGGCTGTGGTTGGTCAGAAGACCTTGCCTTTGGGAGTGCCTCGAGTCTCTTCGCGATTCCACTGCTGTCAATCAAACGGTTGGAAGTGTGAAGCAAATTTCAAGGTGCGAGAAAGTGAACAATCGGGCCCTAATTAGGCCGCGCTCTCTATTCAAACCTTTTGAATAGAGAGATTCGTCAAAGAGTTCGCGAGCAAATTTTATCATGGACTGTCTAAACGTTATCTGAAATAGTTTATTCAAACCAAGCGGTTTTAAAGCGGTTGAGGCCAGCGCGAAGCATTACCTGCCCTCCACGAGAGAAGCGCCAAAAATTATTTCTCGCGCTTTGCAGGAATTGCATTCGCAAAAAGACCCCGGGCTGTCGGTATGTGTGTTGACTAGCGAGCTTGAGGCGCCAAAGGTTAGCCACGCGCGACTTAAAAGGGCCAAAACTTTGACTCACGCTTTGCAAAAAATCATTTGCCCTGTTTGTCTACAGGCCTGTTTGTGTCTAGCGAGCTCCATCGCGCTTCATGAATCAGTTCAGCGCCAAGAATTAAACCACGCGCCATGAGAACCCTCATAGAGCATTTTTTGGCTCGCCTTTGGAAGCCAAGTTGCTATGGACGCTAACATTGAGATAATTAAAATTTTAGAAAATCCAATTTAGTAACTGCATCGTTTAAGCCAATCACAGAGTGAAAGGGAATTTGATCTTGATGGTGGTTTTCAACGCTCGCAGCTGGATTTTGTTACGAGCTAAACCATGCATCGGTATTCTTTCAAGCTCTTGTTTCACCGTCTAATTTGAAATCCTGCGATGGAAACCAGAGCCGAAATAAAAATGACCAAAGAAATTTCACGAGTCGCTTAGCATTTTGGTTGGTTGGCTAGAAATGTGTACCGTTCAAACAGAGCCGCTCCTAAGATCTTTCCGTGAAAATTGGGAATATCTTTATTTTCCAAGAAGATCGAAAGAGACTGTTCACAGGGTACAAAGCGTACAATTTTCGTCGCGTGAACTGAATTATTTCAGATCAAGAATAGCACGGAAAAATAACGTGTTTCGCTATTTTTTTTTTTTGCCTTTGCAGAGTATTTTACAACAGCAAATAATAATCCGTAAAACTGCAAATGCAGCCACTCTCTCAGTCAGTACTCGCTTCAATATTTGAATTAATTCGTGCGCACAATTCCAAGGGAAGATTTCATTGTTTCCCCTCCGGAAAAGTCACTACACCGCGGAAAACAACGTTATGGATTTACTCGTAAAGCAAGCCGCTCTGTGAAACAATGGTATCGTTTTAAAATCGACGATACAATTCCGATATTAACACATGGGATCACTCAGTAGACAGGCAAGCTTAATCGCGGATGGTCTGTCCGAGGCAACCAATGCAGTCGTGTCCGGAATTATCTCAGAGAATGAAGCTCAAAAACTTCGCTCAGGGTCATCACGATCAGTGAATTCTGCTTTTCTTTTTTCGATGACCTCGTTCTCTTCCTCTTGAGGCAGACAAACGACGCGTGTAGATCGCCTCTCATTCTGCTGCTTCGTTTCATCTATCCCAACGGTATAAATTTTGCTCTTATTCAGAAGGCAGAACGTTGGGTACTGCTTAGCCGATACAAGACGCTCCTTGTTCACCAACATGTACTTTTCTCTGCAGTCGCCTTTCTTTTCTCTTTTCCTCATTGCACCTCTTTTTCTACACCTTTTTCTTTTTCTTTCTGTGTTCCTTTCCGTGAAGATAGCGGGGACGAGTGTGACGATTGATTTCCCCTCAGTTTCTTCAAACATTCCGTATTAGTTGAATAATATTCCTGAAAAATCAGTCGAGTAAACGCGAGTCTGTATGATAACTATTTCGCACGTTTTTATTTCCAGTGTGGGAAAGGGGGTGTGGACTGGCGTATATCACGACTATCGCATCTCACTCGCTTACAACAAAACTGTCAATTCTTTGGCCTGTATTGGAAAACAAGTGTTCTCATGGATAGTATTGGTTTATTTTTTATCGTTAACTGAGAGCTCCTGCCGAAATGTACTTATTTTTTTTAAATCGAACTACGATGTCTACGATTCAAAAATACAAATATTAAATGATTGATTGACATTTCTTTGTTGCTAGCGCGTGTGAAATTTTCTTCACTTCCGTTCCTAGACACATCGGTAGAACTAGACTTCGAGTCAACAATGAACATGTCGATGATAACTGCAGAATGTTTCTCTTGCAAAGAGAATTCACAACGCTCTATTCCCTAAAGAAGAACACAACACAACATCACGACGATGTAGATGACGACGGGATAGTTCCAGATTTCAAAGACAGCACGGGAAATAAAGTCGAGATGCCCCAAGCTCGTAACACGCTGGATGCCGAAAGCCAGCAAGCATATATGCTGTCAGGGTTGATAGAGAGGCTGAATTCAACCTTCCATCCTCGTTTACCAGTTAAAATTGAAAATAACCCCTTTAATAGGACTGTAATTAATTATGATGACGATGATTGTCATAATTACAGACCGTACGAGCTCATCTGAAAACAGGAGAAGATTGACACATACATTATATAGGTGCATGCATTCTATTGTTGCTCCTAATAATTATCTTATCCTTTTCAAAGTCCGATGTGCTCTTTGCTGGCGTTTTCAGTGAATTTACAAAAAACGACAACCGGTCTTTCAAGCAAACCGTCTTGAACTTTGGAGTGACAGGTAACACAACATTGCATTGTGCAGCGTCAAAAATGTCACGCAGGTCACACAACGACACATGCATAATAAAGCTGGGGGAGATAATCATACAGTTCCAGGCGTCATGTGTTCAAATTGAGAACTGTAAAAAACATTCAGAATTGTCCAAAACTGAATTAAAAGGGTTTCAATATTCAACTATAACATGCAATCCAAAGCAAAATTCACTTGTAAATGTTTTCTTTTTTAAGTTTTTTGTGAATTAGATAGACCACATTGTTAAAGTTACAGAATCAGTGTTTCTGTTGCAGTTAAACAATTGCTCTGAGTTGTTGACATCACATTATCAAAGACCTGCTAACTCAAGCATATTTTCCCCTTGTTACGAATAACATCACATTACGTTAACAAAGTGTTTGATAATGCCACAGCATCTTACTCACAGAATCACGGGCGTGCCACCTGAGTGTTTCTGTTGCATTTGAATAATCGCACTTAGGAGTTTTAGACATCATGACATTACCAGAGACCCACCAACTCAAACATATTTTCCCCTCAGTATGAACAACACCAGATTAAGTTAGCAAAGTGTTTGATAATGCCACAGCATCTAACTCACAGAATCACGGGCGTGCCACCTGAGTGTTTCTGTTGCATTTGAATAATCGCATTTAGGAGTTTTAGACATCATGACATTACCAGAGACCCACCAACTCAAACATATTTTCCCCTCATTATGAACAACACCAGATTAAGTTAGCAAAGTGTTTGATAATGCCACAGCATCTTACTTACAGAATCACGGGCGTGCCGCCCGAGTGCTTCTGTTGCATTTGAATAATCGCACTTAGGAGTTTTAGACATCATGACATTACCAGAGACCCACCAACTCAAACATATTTCCCCCTCATTATGAACTACACCAAATTAAGTTAGCAAAGTGTTTGAAAATGCCACAGCATCTTACTCACAGAATCATGGGCGTGCCACCTGAGTGTTTCTGTTGCATTTGAATAATCGCACTTAGGAGTTTTAGACATCATGACATTACCAGAGACCCACCAACTCAAACATATTTTCCCCTTGTTATGAACAACACCAGAGTAATAAGTTAGCAAAGTGTTTGATAATGCCACAGCATCTAACTCACAGAATCACGGGCGTGCCACCTGAGTGTTTCTGTTGCATTTGAATAATCGCATTTAGGAGTTTTAGACATCATGACATTACCAGAGACCCACCAACTCAAACATATTTTCCCCTCGTTATGAACAACACCAGATTAAGTTAGCAAAGTGTTTGATAATGCCACAGCATCTTACTCACAGAATCACGGGCGTGCCGCCCGAGTGTTTCTGTTGCATTTGAATAATTGCACTTAGGAGTTTTAGACATCATGACATTACCAGAGACCCACCAACTCAAACATATTTTCCCCTTGTTATGAACAACACCAGAGTAATAAGTTAGCAAAGTACTTGATAATACCACAGCATCTAACTCACAGAATCACGGGCGTGCCGCCTGAGTGTTTCTGTTGCATTTGAATAATCGCACTTAGGAGTTTTAGACATCATGACATTACCAGACACCCACCAACTCAAACATATTTTCCCCTCGTTATGAACAACACCAGATTAAGTTAGCAAAGTGTTTGATAATGCCACCGCATCTAACTCACAGAATCACGGGCGTGCTGCCTGAGTGTTTCTGTTGCATTTGAATAATCGCACTTAGGAGTTTTAGACATCATGACATTATCAAAGACCCACTAACACACACCACAAAATCTTGAATTATCACTGACTGACAAGTGTAGACCAAACCTGCTCATCCGAACCAAACAAATTACATCTGAGACAAGGTTGGTCAAAGCCTTTTTTATTTGTGGTGGCACCTAAAAGAGCCGTTTTGTTGTGTTACCCGTAGTGTGCTATGTGGCATGCTCGACCTACAGGATTTCCCTGCGTTGTGCATTGCAGGGGTGGGTGGTGGTGGTGTGTGTGTGTGTGTGTGGGGAGGGGAGCCATTTGCCTTGGCTTCTGGTCACTGCAAGACTGCCTCTCAGTTAATCTGCAAATGGTCTTCAAGGTTGATTCTAGAAAAGAAAAGGAAGGAAAACAGTGTTTATTAAGTAATGAGTTAAAAGTAAGGGACAACCGTAGCTAGTTGGCATATATTTCACAGCACTGATTTACTGGTCCCTGCAACAAGTCACACACACACACTAAGGGACTAGTCCTTGGAACTAGTCCCAGGGAAAAGTCCCCTGTGGTGTCTACACAAGGGGACTAGCACTTGGCAGGGACAGTCTGATTTGCTCTTTTAAAAAAAGGGCAGTTCACACAAAGGGCTCTGGGCTGATGATGTGTCACCATTTAAAAAGGATACTAGGTGCACATTGATTGATTGAAAGCAAAATGCCATAAAATTAATAGCAATGTCATGGTAAATTATGCACATAATTATTATGAGCAATAATTTAACAAAAATAGAAAGCTTTCTTTCCAAGTTTCCAAAATGTTATATTGTAATACTGATAAAGTTTGGCTCTTTCTTTTCTTGCATATTCTATTTCTAAATTCTTTTGATTGTGTCAGTAAATATTTGTAGTCTGCGTGGCCTATCATATTTCTATCAGTGGACATCAATTTTGTACTTTGATTTTGTTGTCATTTATATTTTTACAATATCAGAACAGGAATTTTTAACCAGGCGATACGGAAGAACATTGTACAAACACTAACCAAAGAAAGGGCGCCCATCAATCTTGAGATTAAAAACAAGCTCATCAGGGAGTGGACCATGGAGCCGCATATCTCTGATAACCCAAGTGGTGACATTCTTGAGGTTGACTTCAAATCCAGGAACTTGAGGAGGAAGCCTTTCAATACCAAGTAGATTACTGGTGACATCAAACTGGCCCTTTCGTAATGCAGCCATGTTATTCTCCAATGGAATAATGGCCACATCAGACTTTTTCTGTGAAGTTAAAAATTGTATAACATTTTCCATAAAATTAAATCCAATCTCTTCTGATATCAGCTTAAAGTACATCTTTTTTAAGAGAGCAAAACCAAAAAGATTGTTCAAAAATTCATTCACTTGTGAAAGATAGGATAACAGAAAGCTACGATGGTCTATTACCAATGCAGTGTTTGCAAAGATCAGGGTTGTCACAAAGATTTGAAGTAAGTGACTAAATTATTGGAGTACACATAGGCAGCTGATTTTGCCAACTTTTTATAAGGAATCAGAACAATGGCCCAGTAGAAAAGCTGACCAAGATCATAAAGTAGGAGGCAATGTTTTGCTACTTGTGACATAAAGTGGTGATGCAAACCAAAAATTATTTTTTCAATAGAATCAAATCTGAACAAACCAGAAAAACACTAAAAAATTTGGATCTGAGCAAAACACAGGTTAAATACTTGGGAGGGTGTGGGGTGGTGCGGAGTTGGGGATAACTAACTTTATTAAAACCAAACCAATCAATAACTAGTATCGTCCAATCAATGAGAATCGATAGTCACAAGAAAAATTACATCGATTGTTTGTAATCCCCTGGCACTGATGCAACTTGGTAGAATCTCAATTATCAAACTTCACCTTACTGGTAAGTCTTGTTCAATTTTTCAACTATCATTGATGAAAATCTATGGTAATCGATGAAAATCGATAAAATTAAAAGTCACAAAATTTTCCTTCATCAATTTTCATTAATTTCTGATATCATTTGATTACTGGTAATTAGCATTGATTGTTATTGGTTGATATTGATTATCATCAATTTCATTGATTGGTTAGACCAGGATTGCCAAGTTATAGCAGATTGTTCACAATGAATCAAAATT
Organism: Siderastrea siderea; assembly: GCA_964030785.1. NCBI lineage: Eukaryota > Metazoa > Cnidaria > Anthozoa > Scleractinia > Rhizangiidae > Siderastrea > Siderastrea siderea. The sequence goes on along the minus strand of OZ034966.1, from coordinate 53,107,007 downwards.
ATCACATATTTCAACAACAAGCTTATTTCAATTTTAAAATAAGGGAAGTCTAGAATCAAAAAGCAAACAATTCTTGCACCACAAGTATTATGCATCAGTCAATTCCAGCTGCGCCCATGCCCCCCCCCCCCCCCCCGGGCTAACCCCCGGGCATTAGCATTTTTTTTCTCTTGGATGGCAAATTCCCCAGGGGTGGGGACACTTAAGCTACCAAATGCCCCGCGGTGGGGACGAAGAAAGAGGGCAAATGCCCCGCCCCCGGGATCGTACGTCCCCAATCAACACTGCAGCAGTTTTCATTCATTGCACAATAATGCCACTTTCAGCATTAAATGTGTGATTTGTTTTCTTTCTGTAGGCCTGCCTCTCCGTCTTCTATTGTTTGTAATGGCACTATCCGATGTTAATAAACTTAATAACGCCAAACATGGTATTTTAATACTTCACAGACAACACTACATGATAGTTGACTGTTACTTAAATGTTTGAAAACAGTTCGCTAGTAAACAAAAATCAGTTGACATTGTAAAAGTCATCCGTTGTGAATAATACGCGAAAGTATAAAACGTCGATCCCTATACACGTTTTTAGAATTTAATAATCGATCATTATAGTTTAAGAGTCATCGCGACTAAAATTAATTTTATTTAAATCCTTGAACAAAGAAGCATGCGTACGTCGATTCACGTTGATGGTTCCCGATCTCGCTATATATAGTGATAGCTCAAGTTGTGCCTTGATAAGCAATGAAGAAATGCATAAAATCGAGAAAACCTCCACTAGTTTGTCCAGTCCATGGCGGTCGATCCGATCTGCGACGAATTGCTGGTCCTTTGCGATAAAATCCTCCATGTTTGGATTTCGAGTAGGAAACCACGAGTGTGTCAAAACCCCGTGGAAGGCAAATGCCTGACCCCCGGGCCATGCCAAATTTGCTTATGCCCCACCCCCGGGACTGACAAGGTGTGCAAATGCCCCGCAGTTGCCCGGGGGGGGGGGATGGGCGCAGCTAGAATTGACTGATGCATTAACATTACCACCACCCCCTCAAAAATACTAATATGGACCAGGGCAAAGTGCATTTTTAGCAGAGACAAATAAAAATAATCCAACAATTTATTATGATAACAGAGTATATAAAGATAAAATCAAGAAGTTCAACTTACCCCTGCCCTTCCCAGTTTTGTGAGATAATTGTCAGGTCCTTACTTCAGTTTAAACAGGAGGTAGACCCAGTCTGGCGCACTCTCTCCATCCACACGTCCTTCTGAGAGTAGCTTCGAGAAAGCTGTTGTGATTCCTTTCTCCTGCACCACTGAATCAAACACATTCGAGACCACTTCCCCGGCATCTTGACCAGGCTTTCCAGTCAAAGAACAGCACTCCCCGAGCACAGTACTAAGCGATTCACCATTACGTTTACACACTCCGGTGATTTGGTTCAGCAAATTTACCGCGGTTTCCCGCATTTTCTTCTTTTTGAAGGCAGGAGACAGGTCTTCATCGGCCCTAAGTTCGTTTAGGCTTCTCTTCCTCTTTGATGTGCCTTAACTCTTGGTTGTGCTGAGGAAATGGCACTCTATTTGGTTTTGGCGGGCTCGGAGTGGTAGGAGGAGCTGGCGGGAAACTTGTGGATGCAGCTCCAGAGAGACAAAATTAAACCCATTGATCCAAGCCCTGATCAATTGGAAATCCTCCGTTTGAAAGAATGGGGCGTCTAGTGTCTTTTGGCGCAGGATTCCAACGACAAGGCCAAAGGCTGATGCGACATACACATTTTCTGCTCGACGACTGGAAGCCGAAAACCAACTGGCGGGCGCGGGAAAGCCATCGCATCCGACCAGATCATCTAAGGCGATTTGTCGGTATTCGTCTGGAAATACCTGGGCGAAACCTGACGAACAGAACCTGGAAGGTTTGCCCCCACATTTCACAGAATTTAGTGCAAACCACGACTTCTCTGCATCAAGCGAAGCGGACAATACTCGATGTAAAAGCAGATCGCTCGTTTCACTGCCACTACTGTCCTCCATTCTCTCTAGAATCCACTGACGATGTTGCCGACGATAAATCGCGATATATATTTTTGAATGCGGCGCCACTTTGCGAAACCAGTACCATATAAAGATAAATGCAATTACTTCCATTGTATAGTTAGTTGTACTTTTACATTTACTAGCCATATTTGTGAAAACAAGGTTAATATGTTTTGGAACGGTAGCGAGCGCGTACTGATAACAAGTCAACCGCATTCCACTAACTGTGGGCGCATATGCGTCGGACTGAAACTAGAATTGATTCGTTCGAAAACATTCAGGCCAACATTTAACACCGGGCTGAAGTTGTCTGCCAATTCGATTTGAGCGAGAAATAGTAAAATTAGAGCTGAGAATCAGTAGAAGAACTATAAAATACGTGTATAAATAGTTCCAAAATACTTCAAAAAGATTTTTCAAACGCAGTCAGCCGTCCCAAAGGAAGTATATTTGTTGTGTGACATAGCAATAGTGGAGTATCATTTGCATTTTATTTAGTTTGATACAGGTTTAGGTACGGAATAACTCGTAACGCAACACATCACCTGTTAGTAATATAATTTTATTGTTATTCTTACCGCACGTTTAGCTCATCTCAATGCCCTTTACATCCAACTCAACACTTTTACTGCGAGAAAGACCTTCACAAACATCGCACATTTATTACGACTTGAAACTTGTATGCACGTTTCGGGTAATGAAGAACTTTTCACATGACGTTTAAGTTATCAGTAAAATGGCTTTATTGTAAACCTTACCGTATATTTAGCTTATCTCAATCACTTTTACACCCAAATCGATAACTTTTCTATAAGAAATGACGGCACAAACATCGTACATTTTCCTTGTATGGTTATTTCCGGTAGGGAATAACTTTTCACGTGACATCTCACTTATCAGTAAGACAATTTTACTGTAAACCTTATCGTATATTTAGCTCATCTCAATCCTCTTTGCACCCATCTCAACACTTCTGCTACGAGAAATAGCGACGCAAACATCGTATTTCCTAAGGCTAAAGCTCGTATGAGTGTTTCCGGTGTGCAATAACTTTTCACTTGACATTTTAATCATCAGTGAAATAGTTTAACTGTAAACCTTACCGTATATTTAGCTCATCTCAATGGCCTTTACACCCATCTCAACACTTTTACCATGAGAAATGGCGACACAAACAGTGAACATTTACTAAGACTTGAAGCTCGTATGAGCATTTCCGGTATGGAATAATCTTCCACGTGACATTTCAGTTATTTGTAAAATCGTTGTGTTGTAAACCTTACGTATATTTAGTTCATTTCAATGTCCTTTGCACCTATCTCAAACATATTTTTAACAGAAATGGGGACACAAACATCGTACATTTACTAAGAGTTAAAGCAGGTGGACTTAAAGCTTGTATGAGCGTTTCCGGTATGGAAGAACTTGGCACGTGACACTTCCTTTGACGCAACGGTGAATTAATTGGAATACTTAGCGGCTTTGGTGCTGTTCGTTTCAATGCTTTCTACATCCATCTCAACGCGCCTATTTGAGAAACGGACACACACGACAAGACTTTTTTTTTTTAACAAAGCCCGATTTTATTTGGAATCCTACTCATATTATCCTACTTCTCCCCAGAGGCTTCTGTTACACATACTTCAACGTCCTAAAAACCTCATTAACCTCATTATAGTGACAGAAGCTACAATAGGTTTCTCTAAAAAAGCGAGAGATAAAGCTTTCATCAGTAGACTGTAGTTTGTGTCGTGATTCGTCGGTTCCGTCAAAGGTTTCAGTACGGTAGTCAAGTATTTGCACAGTTGGTAAGTCAGGGACCCACAGAATGAGACTATGGGTCGCATGGGTATGTTAGGTTTGTGCAGTTTCGGTAGTCCGTAAAGTTTCGGTGGTTGTGGTACACGGCACCTCAGTCTGTTGTAGCGTTGAATGTCAATAGCGTCAGTTTTCTTGAGGTCAAGTAGTTTGCTGTTGAGTTTGCGTTGAAGTGCTGGCGTCAAAGTTCCTTCGATAACAATTAGTATGCCTTCGAGATATTATTAGATGTTGGCGCCTAACTGTCTACCACATATAAAAGGTTTCCTTTACTGAGAACGTCTTAAATTAAAAATTTCTGACCCACAACGGAGATTTCTTAGCAAATCACTGAACCCATGTAGCCAATTATCCAGCTGACGACGGGTTACCATTCACACCCACAAAATTAAATTGTTTTTTGAACAGCTATTTTTGTCGCACTTGTATCTTTGAAAGTAGAAGGTTTAGTTACCACGCCGAATTATTTTGTATTCGCCTTTGCTGGATAGTCACACTTAAACTTCCATCCACTTTCATCCAAAACTTTAAAGATAGTCCTGTTGGTAACCTTTCAAAGACAGAAGAACCTGCTCACCAAACGGATATTGCTCTGGTACGCATTCAATGTCTTCTGACCCAATTATGATAAAGAAAAAAAATTAGGGACCACATGCAATGCCATCAATAAAGTATGACTTTTTGTTTGTCACGTAAATTAGGGCATGTCAATGAAGTACTCATTGTCATCAGACGTCAGTCGGTTCAGGACTAATCTGTGATCGAAGCAAAGGTGAGTTTTCAATTCTGTTGCCTTTTAGCTTTGAATATGCGCAAGATTTCTTACTCAGAAAAAGAAAATCTTTCTGGGCTCAAACTTTGAACTGATTACTTCTAAAGTGAGGCGTTCTTATTACTTTACGTCATATTTTGGCATGTGAGTTTACAAATAAAATCCTAAGAGGGACCATTTCTATGAAAGGTTTTGTACGATCTTTTACTGTGGTGTTGTTATCAATATAATCTGATACATGCCTTATCTTTTCCTCCCCAACTTCCTACAAATTCCTCACTTTTTTGACATATAAACATCTTGTCACGTTATACCAATTTTGAAAGTAAATAACTATTTTGTTGCAGTTTTCCCGGTAGCAAATGACACATTCTGTTGAACAAATTTGGTTCAGTTTGCCATCTCTTGATGTCTGAGTTTCGTCTCTTTACCTTTCCGTGTGATAACATGCTCTGAACTTCACATAGATTTCCTTGTTTGCTCGCCATGTTGTCACGTAATACCACTTTTGAAAGAGAATACCTATTTTGGGGGAATTTTGCAGGTAACAAATGACAAATCGTGTTAAACTAATTTAGCACAGTATTCCATCTCTCGATGTCTGAGTTGCTCTGAACTCCACATGGATTTCCTTACGTGGTCGCCATCATGTCTCGTTATACCGCTTTTCAAAGTGAATAACTGTTTTGTCGGAGTTTTCCCGGTAACAATTGACAATTCCTGTTAAACTTCTTTGGTTCAGTATTCCATCACGCGATGCCTGAGTTCCGTCTCTTTACGTTTTTGTGTGGTGACATACTCCAAACTTCACATAGGTTTCCTTGTTTGTTCGCCATGTTGACACGTAATACAACATTAGAAATTGAATAACTATGTTTTGGGAGTTTTCCCGGTCACAAATGACACGACATGTTAAACTACTTTGGTTGAATATTCCATCTCTCGATGTCTCAGTTCCGTCTCTCCTTAAGTGGTTGCCAGGCTTGTTACGTAATGCAACATTAGAAATTGAATAACTATCTTTTGGTTCTAATTTCCCGGTAACAAATGACACATCCCGTTAAACTACTTTGGCTCAGTGTTCCATCTCTCGATGTCTCAGTTTCGTCTAAAGTTACCTTTTCTTATGATAACATGTTCTGAACTTCACATACATTTCCTTAAGTGGCCGCCATCTTGTCATGTAATGCAACTTTTGAAAGTGAATAACTATTTTTTGGGAGATTTCCTGGTGGCAAATGGCACATCCTGTTAATCTACTTTGGTTCCGTATTCCGTCTCTCGATGTCTGAGTTTAGTCTCTTTACCTTTTCTTATGATAACATGCTCCGAACTTTATATGGATTTCCTTAAGTGGCCGCCATCTTGTCACGTAATACAACATTAGAAATTGAATAACTATTTTTGGGGAGTTTTCCCGGTAACAAATAACACATCCTGTTAAACTACTTTGGTTGAGTATTCCATCTCTCGATGTCTCGGTTCTGTCTCTTTACCTTTTCTTGTGATGACATGCTCCGAACTCCACATAGATTTCCTTAACTGGCCGCCATCTTGTAACGTAATACAACATTAGAACTATTACAGATATATGAGCAACTTTAGAGCTTTAGAAGTTTTAGAAGGATTTGAAAGTTGATAACAGACACGATAAATTCTTGAGCTTTAGAGGTTTGAGAACGATAACAACAGACATGAGCAATTCTAGAACTTTAGAAGTCAGAATTTTAGACGTCTCATAAGACCGATCTTACACTCGTTTCATATTCTCAATGACCTTTTCTATCTAGAACAATTCTAGAATGCTATAGAACCTTCTAATGCCAATACCTGCCCCCTTATGGATTGTATGGTGTACTAAAGCTCGGAAAGTTCGTCAACTACAAAAAGTTTTGAATCGCGTGGTACTTCCCAACAAACATCGAATACTCCAGGGAGGTTTATTTTGAATAAGAGTTAATTTCTGCACTAATTCTGTGAGTTTCTCACTACTGTCGAGGACATACCAACGTTTGTAGTATGCACAAGCTTTTTTCTGAATCGCTTTACAATACTAAACAAATAACGAACGTTTCCAGGGCGTTTAAACAAACGTTCCGTTGAAATTCTTGGAAAATTTCAGCCACGGTATAATTTGTTGTCATTCCGTATAAACTTGATTCTTTAGTCACAATTTTGGGCCATTCCGCAAATCATTCCATAATGCCATTGTCCGCAAACTCGTCAGTTGCCCCTCTTACCCTCACCGGTCTGTACAGGCCTTGTCAAAGTGTCTTCGATAACATTTAGTATGCCTTCGAGATATTATTAGATGTTGGCGCCTAACTGTCTGCCACATATAAAAGGGCTTCCTTTACTGAGAACGTCTTAAATTAAAAATTTCTGACCCACAACGGAGATTTCTTAGCAAATCACTGAACCCATGTAGCCAATTATCCAGCTGACGACGGGTTACCATTCACACCCACAAAATTAAATTGTTTTTTGAACAGCTATTTTTGTCGCACTTGTATCTTTGAAAGTAGAAGGTTTAGTTACCACGCCGAATTATTTTGTATTCGCCTTTGCTGGATAGTCACACTTAAACTTCCATCCACTTTCATCCAAAACTTTAAAGACAGTCCTGTTGGTAACCTTTCAAAGACAGAAGAACCTGCTCACCAAACGGATATTGCTCTGGTACGCATTCAATGTCTCCTGACCCAATTATAGACATGCATAAGAATGATAAAGAAAAAATTTAGGGACCTGATAAACAATGCCATCAATAAAGTATGACTTTTTGTTCTCACGTAAATTAGGGCATGTCAATAAAGTACTCAACATATGTTCATTTAACTGCAGTTAGTCATCAGACGTCAGCGGTTCAGGACTAATCTGTGATCGAAGCAAAGGTGAGTTTTCAATTCTGTTGCCTTTTAGCTTTGAATATGCGCAAGATTTCTTACTCAGAAAAAGAAAATCTTTTTGGGCTCAAACTTTGAACTGATTACTCCCAAAGTGAGGCGTTCTTATTACTTTATTTCATATTTTGGCATGTGAGTTTACAAATAAAATCCTAAGAGGGACCATTTCGGTGAAAGGTTTTGTATGATCTTTTACTGTGGTGTTTTTATCAATATAATCTGATACATGCCTTATTTTTCCCTCCCCAACTTCTTACAAATTCCTCACTTTTTTGACATATAAACAAATTCACCCAGCCACCAAAGAGGACGAGAATATGTATAATTTTCCCCTACTGGAATAAATTATCAGCATGAAGTTTTGCCGCCAAGACAGTCAACAGAACAAAGACCTGCGTTAAAGCGGAATATTGTCTCTACAACAGGTTTAGAGCAAGTGATTTTACTTACCCGTAAAATAGACAGTTAAGTAGTACGGTCCGAGTAAGCAGATGCCACAATTTTATTAGCCAAACCAAATTCAACGAATTACGCAGTTCGAAGGTTCGAAAGTTGTCCCAGCTAAGTTTGGCTCAGTGATTCAGTGCACAACTACAGACGCTAGGATGCTCCTCACTACAAGAGTAGTTACGAAAAACCGGCTGAACTGCTATAAACCAGTTCGTTCGCTTCGCTCCTCGATCTGATCGCCTACTTTTACAAGTTCCTAATGTCTCAACAGCCATCTATGGTCAAAGGACTTTCTCTTTCTGCGCCCCAAAACTTTGGAACACTCTATACCTCAAACTGTAAAACAAGCTGAAACTGTAGCCATTTTTAAAAAGAAACTTAAAACGTTTCTTTTTTGTGACCATTTCAAACTTTAGGTTTATATCTTAGTTAGTCACATAGAGTAGTTATAGCTACATCCAAGGTAGGCTAGTTATGTTACGTTTTTATTCTTAGTTTATACTGTAAGTGCGTTGCGAATGTTTATTTTTTATTATTATTATTATTAAATTTATTTGCATATTTCACACATACAGTTACATACATACATAGCATATTAACTCACTCTAACACTCAGTAACAATAACTCACTCTCACTCTCACAATAACAACATTAACTTACTCTCAATCTCACTCTCACTCTCACAGTAACAATATTAACGCACTCTCACTCTTACACATAAAAACATTACATTATTGCATATCCGTTTTAGCCTTACAATGTATGAATATACCTTTATAAAATAAATAAATCTATAATAGAGTTACAATATCCATTTTTCTCTAAATTTATCTAAATTGTTATTTTTGGTACAAATATACTAGACCGGTGCGCGACAAATTTTGACGCGCGTCATTTTATGACTTTACAAGCGGATCGCGGTTATTGGAAATTACGCTCGCTCCCTTAGCACCGCTTAACTGAAGTCCTGAGGACTTCAGTTTACCAAAATAGTCTTATCAATGCAGGACGACAAAGAGAAAAGTGAAATAAACACGCTTCTATGCGTGGTCAATATGTGCGAGGTGTTCGTTAAGCTGTTTATGATCGCAGTTATCGTGGAGACGTAACATCTGCGTAACATACAGCGATCGCGAAAACACGTGTGTGTGTCTTTTTTTGGGGGGATTTTTTTTTTTGCGGAATTCTGGTGTTATTATCAGTTTCTCACACTTTACTGACTCACACCGCAATACAATGCTTAATTACAATGGCTTGCGCTCTATTGTTTATGGAGGCAGAGTTATGAATTCATTAGAACACTCGCGGGAAGTTTAAAAGTGGTCAAATCAACTCCCGTGGGGGCTCTGTTGGACGTATTTGCATGTAAGTTCAGTTTTGCGGGAGTTGGTTTCAGAAAAGCTGAAATCGATAACACTTCCAACTGTCAGATTTGCGCGAAAACTCGGCAAGTGAGTCTTTAAATGTCAAGCATAAATAGCCATATGAACGCTAACTTGCTTACATCTTATTTCTCGAGATTTTCAATCTAAAAGTGTCGGTCCCATACAGACGGAGCGTAAAAATAGCTACATTTGAGGTCGAAAACGATAATGCTTCCCAAACAGCTACACACCTAAAAACAGTCGCATTTGCTTTATTAACATCCCTTCTACAAAAGCCATATGAACGCTAACCAGTAAACTTAACCGTTTTCCCGTAAAATTAAAACTTCCGAGTGGTGCTGACCGGTTTTGCCCAACTTTCTTTGTTATTTTTTGTACTTTCGCTAACGAGCTTTCAAATGTTCGCGCGAGAAAGGGCGTAAAAGTCCCGGATGTGTCGCGGCATTCTGGGCGATGGTATAAGCAAACTTTCTGCAAATATTTGCCACCTACAGGCCTGTGCTCTAGCAGAGCTCGGTGGCCTTCTAACTTTTGTCTTCGGGCGACTAGAAAAACTTACTTTTTTTTAAATAAAGCCTTAAAGCTGGGTACCCCTCATTTAATGGCTGGGAGCCTTTGGGCTCCCTACGATCCTTCTAAGAGCACAGCCTTGACCAACAAATGAAACAAGGGATCTTTTAATAGAAAGCATGGCGCTCAAAACAATAGCTACTAGCTGGGGAATAAGAAACTTGCTGTCCTGCACTAATTGGAAACCCAAATAAAGAAAACACTACATTAAATGGGGCTTTTATGGATGTGCCCAAAAGACATTAGATTGATTCTTCTACAAAGGGTGTGATAACATACTTGGTCTGTACACAATGGCTTGTCTGTGTATCTGCAACAGATAATTTAAATGCAGGGTGCCAGTTTTGGGATGTGCACTGTAGGAGTGGCAGTGGTAGGTGTACAATGTAGAAGTACAACTACTCCTCCAACATTATCTTTGAATTCTTGCACCCTATATTTACCGTTTTCACCTGCTGCAAGCTAGGTAATGATGTAAGACAATGCTGGGTTCCCAGTTGTCAAATAAACACAGAAAATAGCATACAGGTTTAAGTGAAAACTAGAGATTTTAATAAAAATAAATAATACAGGTTTGAGGGAAACGGTAGCACACGTCATGGGCGTCAATAAAAATACCCACAAAAACAAGATGTGTGGGACGTCCGTGTTATACTTGTATACTTGAAAGTTTGCCTTTATGAGGCAGAAAACCCTGCGGGCTTGCAGTGATAATGGTTTCCATTAATCGAACCATCATCTCTGCCTGTTTAAAGGAGAGATCGATCAACATGAAAAAAATGCATGAAAAGTTGGAAATGCTAAGAAAGCACCCTAATTACAAAAGGTAGACTTGCCCACAATTCGAGCTCAGAGCACGGGCCCACCACGGGAACCGGAAATGAGAAGCGAAGGAAGTGTTGAGATAGTCTATACACGAAATTCTCATAATTGGTCTATGTACATTTCCCATCAGTTATGGTTACTAATTAAAATTGAAGAATTTATTCAACAAGACATTACCATTCTGCTTAGTCATCAAGCTTCAACAAGTAAGTCCCACAATAAAAGGTCACGGTTATGCGTGACCTCTGCTTGATTTTACAAATTACAAGTGGCAACCGAACTGAGGCTTGTAAACACGGAATTGCTTGAACTGTTTGAACATCACATGACATTCCGTTGCTTCACTCATGTCTAGCACATGCCGGTTTTCACTCCAATGTTCGACTGTTATGTCCTCGTAAACCTGCTGCTTTTTAGATGAAAATATTTGCATGTTTTCTATGTTGTAACAACTGATGCAACACACCTTCCGCATCAATGTTTTGTCTTGACCGGTTAAAATCCTCTCACTTAATAGGATGTACTTGAACTTTTTACCAGGGATTCCCAATAACATTTCCACTATTAAATGAAAGCAATTATATTCTGGCAAGATTCATAGAAATTAACAGCTCTTCGCGAACAGATAAAACGTCTTCATTTTCGCGCGTGACACACTGGCAACCCAAACAAATTTGCATAAATAGCGGATGTGACGTCACGGACAAGCGCTACGGACCAGTGATCCAGCTGTTGTTGCGAGGAGGATAAAACCGGACTCCCTCAAACGGCTGGAATTCGAGTCTAGTCGATGATAAACATTGAATCAATTTGGGGGTCGCTGCTATTGGGGGCATCGTTACTTTCGGAGGGTCGTTAGTTTCATGCATTTATCAGCTTACTCTAATTTTTAACGTTCCGCGTTTTAGGTTTATGGGTGATTTTCCGCCGTTCCGCGTTTTGGAATTTGGGATGATTTTCCGCCGTTCCGTCATTCCGCCATTCCACGTTTTAGGGTCGCCCCAAACGAGTCTGGGTGGTGGTGAAAACGCCGCAAATGACGTAATGAAGGAATGAAACTTGATCTACAAAACAACGAATCAGCGCCAAAGCCCAAGATCAAGAACCAATCACAACAGCGATCTTCCGCTCTATATCTTCGTTTTCAGAGGTTTTCCCTTGTTATGTTGTCGTGTTGAAAGTGAGGGTAATTTTTATATATACTAAGGTAAGTTCTGAAATTTTCCGCCAACATGATTGCCAACTGTAGCGAACCTCATATCTCTTGGAAAAGGTTGCATTTTTTGTGTACTACATCCTCTAATTGTGTCCACAAATGCAATAATCACTTTCGCAAATCAAGATCGAAGCGATCACCATAGTCACTTTGAGCTTTGTCGCTCGCATTGCTGGCCAAACGGCCACCACATCTATTACTCTGGAACACGTTCTTCCAGTTTCTTTAAATGAAGACTGGTGACTACATAAATTTTTGTACTCGTCGAGCTCGAGTGCCGAAAGCAAGGGCGCTTTATACGTCTGGAAGTAGTCTGCAAGAAGTAGTCTGCATTTTAGGTTTTGAAAAGCCTTCCAAAATCGACTAAAATCCATCAGTCAATCCTCTTTTGGTCAAATTTAAAATCCAGAGTCGCTTCGATCTTTCCTAGACTGGACTCCTCCAGCAGGGTAGTAATCATTAACTTGTCGCACGTGAGTGGTAATCGTCGATAGATGTTATATTTAAGAAGTCCCAAGGCAAGAACTACTCTTGGACAAACTACTTCCAGTACTCTGCAGCTAAGGGCTAAGATGCTCGCTCTGACGAATTGCTAACGCTCGAAACGTCAGCTTTCAATCTCCTTACGGTGGCCGATTTACCTTATCAATCAATTGAGTAGATAAATCCAAAGTTTTGTATTTCACTCCCCTACCGACGCAGCACCACTGACAGTTTCTTTGGAAACTAACCCCCTTGTATTAAAGGGCTAGAAAGGCCTTCCAAAATCCACCTGAGAAAAAAACCCTTTTGGCTCATCTTAAAATGCAGCCTTTTGAATTTTATTTAATTTCTGTTATAAATGATATGAACATAGACGCAGTGTTAAAATTTCAATGAATTTTTATTGTTTTTCTTAGTTGTCATATCTTATATAATACACTGCATTCACTTTGGTAGGATAAATAAACCTTTCAACAGAGAGGTGTCTCGAAAGCCACTTGTTCAAGTTCGAGTGGCCCGTTTAGTGGCAAGTTTTCCAACTGACCTCGCCAAGGTCCAAGTTTTAAATACGCGTTGATTCTACACTAATCGGAGAATCTTCAAAGGACTGGTTCTGCCATTATCATATCCGAAGTGAAATAAGGGTGGTCTATCTGTGAAAAAAGTCATTAGTTTGAGACTTGGCCACGTCCTTTAGCCTGTCAAGATTTTGACGTACACGTTTCCATGGCATCCTACCTTGTGACCAATGAAGGATCTAGCCGTTTTTTTCTTTAGGGTGCTCACCCAGTGCAAAATTGTGTTCTGAGAATTTTAAGTTATACGCCCTCATCAGTCACATGAGCCGCACCCTGTTTGACAGCTGCCAATCAGAATAAAGCGGCAAAACAAGAGTAAGCTCTTGGTTTACTATCACTTACTTTCTGGGATAGACTTTCTGCCCTTAACCTTTAAATTAAAAAGGATTAATATTTATTCTGATAAACATTCACCCCAAACTGAGCAAAATGTAAGTATTTTAACAATCATTAGTAAAAAAGCATACTTAATAGTTTCACTCCTAGTCACTCGTTAGTGTAAAAGATGTGTTATAACATGTAGTTTTGTCCTGCACCAGGCCTTGAAATGCGAACATGACAGTCAGCGGGAAAAAAAAAACATAAAACCTTCTTCTCGCGCTTAGAATGTAACACGGTTCGGAGATGGGATTAGATCAAAGTAAGATTAATAAAGCAAATTTCCTTTCATTTCCGTAAAATGAGCGGAACATACACTGTTTATGAGTAAATGTAATTGAAACGTCTAAGGCAGAATGAAAACGAAAATGCTGCACGTGTACGTAGGATCTAGTAAACCAGACCTAATAGGTCTGGTTTACTAGATCCTACGTACACGTGCAGCATTTTCGTTTGCGGTCCTTTGCTGATATTGTTCTACTGTATGTATGCTTTTTGGACCGTAGGTCTTTTTTATAGATCCGACATGCTGTTCTTTATAGCATGGTTTTGTCCATGTTTCTTTATTAGGTTGGTTTTGTCCATCCTATCTTTGGCTCTGCGAGACATCAACACGACACTTGAACTCTCGACCTTTCCTAGACACGTGATGGTGTGATTTGGTGGGCGTGCGTCCTCGTTTAGGGGTTTTAACAGAGTGCACGGGTATTTTTACGGCATTTTCGCCATCTTGCTCTGCTGTACTGATGAGCTCTAAGAAGAGCGAAACAGCTGTCTACGGCTGCAACCCTGCTCTGTTAAAGTTCTATTAGTGTCGTGTTGATGTCTTGCAGAGTCAAATCTTTCTACGTAGTCAGATCAGCCTTGCTGCTTTGTTTGTCATTAAGGCAGAATGGTAGAACAAAGCGAAAACAGCAGCTCTTCAGGGATAATAGGCACTGGCTCATTTTAGTTACATCTAAATTAAGTTACCACAAAATATTATTATAAAGGGAAAAAATTTTTGACCAACCAAAATAAAAATACGATATAAACTGAACAACGTGACACTAAGAAGGCCACGTGCTGGGATGTGGAGGTGCCATTACTGCTAATGCTAAACCCGTGATGCGTAATCCCGCAAACTTGTTACTGTATGGCGGCATATTAAAATCAGCTCAACAAACCAATTATTTTGTAAGAATGGCAGTATACGGAAGAATCTTACTACCGTTGTCGTTCAACCCTGAAGCGTGACGATTTTTTCGCGTATGTTTACTTTTCAACGTGACAGTTTCCCAGACATCAGTCTCGTCTGGCACAATGAAAATACGCTGTTTTGGGCGGGACAGTTGCATGTTTTGTTCACGTGGCTGGCAGGTTTTCAAGTTTTCGATTGTACCTTTCCTCATATAATCTCTTGATCGGCTGGCAAGTTTTAGGTTTTCAGATTTTATCGAGAATAACACAGATGGCTCCCGTACAGATAAAAGTAGTTTATGACTATTATTCTGCTAAAAGAACCACGCTGTTCTTCATAACAGAGGAAGAGTTGTTAAATTTGGACTTCCACAACTTTAAGAGTCGACTTCTGCTGGAGGTTCCACACATAGCAAAATCAACATCAGCAAAGGCGTTTCGATTGACCATGAGCGACGAGAACCTGGAGGTTGATCTCTCTCCTATATACTTCAGCTTCCAAATAAAGGAAATCATAGCTAAACAGAAAAACATTACCGTACAAGCATTTTCGTTCGAGAGCCCCTCGGTGTCAGTTGACTCGACAGCCCGTTCTGCTTGGAGGGAGTTCACTGCTCAGAAAACAAACACGGCCGGACATGAACCCGAAGCTAAGCGACAAAAACAAGGTTCACTAGAATATGCATCGAAAGCCCGAAGATCTCTTGAATTGAAGCAAGAAACTGAGCTCGATCAGTCTCTCGAAGGGCTAGACGAAGTGTTCGAATGGCGCCCCCCCCCCCCCCCCCCACCAATAAAGCCCAAGACCACAATAAAACATCAAACACCTCTTCAGAGATACGTGAGTAAAACAGAGGAAGAAATCCTTTCAAAGCAGCAGTACATCGATCGGCTGAAGGAAAAGGAGAGCGAAATCGTAATCAACCTGCAGGTTCTCGTCGCTCATGGTCAATCGAAGCGCCTTTGCTTATGTTGATTTTGCTATGTGCGGAACCTCCAGCAGAAGTCGACTCTTAAAGCTGTGGAAGTCCAAATTTAACATCACTCCTCCTCTGTTATGAAGAACGGCGTGGTTCTTTTAGCAGAATAATAGTCATAAACTACTTTTATCTGTACGGGAGCCATCTGTGTTATTCTCGATAAAATCTGAAAACCTAAAACTTGCCAGCCGATCAAGAGATTATACGAGGAAAAGTACAATCGAAACCTTGAAAATCTGCCAGCCACGTGAACAAAACATGCAACTGTCGTGTGAAACGTTGTTCGTTTCCCGCCCAAAACAGCGCATTTTCATTGGGCCAGACGAGACTGATGTCTGGGAAACTGTCACGTTTGAAAAGTAAACATACGCGAAAAAATCGTCACGCTTCAGGGTTGAACGAAAATAGTAGTAGCTCTTGTTTTGGAGACTTTTTTAAAATAAAGCTGTTGGAAAAATGTGCAGTTTTTTTGCTTACCTTGTTATCTCTTGTATAACAGTAGTTATTAAAATAAACACTAAAACGGAAGTATTGGCAAGGTCAGCCTTGGTCCGATTAAAGGAACTATGTCACGGCGTTTTCATTCATTTTTCTGATCTGACAAAATTATTTTCTCATTAACGGAAACCTCAAAATAATAGTTTCCTAAGTTAGAAAAACACCAAAGAAGTAATAATTAACCAAAACTAAACAAGGATGGTTACGACTGAGGGAGATTAAGACGGATTACGAATGACAAACTTGAAAAAACTTGCCAGCTTTTTCAAGTTGCGTTATCCGTGACGTAGCTCCTTTAACGAGAGGAAGCAAGCATTTCAAAGGCAAAGACATGCTGTTTTCAGGGTATGTTAAACTAGGCAATTTTTGGTGCAATCTTCTTGGCCAACAAAATTCCAAGTAAAGGGGCAACATAAATTGCCCAGTGAAACAGTGCCTTAACAAAGCAAATGTTGACTTACTACTTCTTATGATTATTATTTTTCTTCTCCCATTTCACTTACTTGCGTGACTTCATTTGCGGTGGTTCCCCGCTTACGTAGTTTCAGTTTGACCGAGCAACTCAGTTGCGATCTGGGACTAGTTTTGATATTGGGAATTGACGTGACAAAGTTTTGCGTATATTTACAACAGCTAGAGCACTGCAGCTACAAGATAAGAAAAGTTCTAAAGAAGGATTGGTAACATACAACCAGTATGGGAAAGCATTACAAGGTAACGGTTTTTATCACAATGTTAGGCAGCTAATAATTATGTCCCCATTGGCATTTAGCGTCGAGGAAGCGGAATCTTCAACTGCGTGTAGTAATTGAAAAGAATGTCACCCAGTGTTTCTCAATTGAATTATTGCTCGATCACGCTTTGGAAATTGGCGGTATCAGTAGGTAGTGTGCTTTTTTTCCGCTTGTGCTGAGTTGGTTTTTGAGATCTTCATGAGCTTCGATATTGTCGGACATTTATTGTAATCAAAGGCGCTTTGTTTTGTTTTAGCCATGGTAATCTCTTTCACCTAGACAGAGGTGAGATTCGGTATATCACCATGAAATCTGCATTAGCAAGCTGCGTCAACAGACAGGAATATACTCAGTTTGTCAGTGCGAAAGATAGCAAAAGTCATCGCTTGCAATTGTCTATTTAGTTATCAAAAGTATCGTCGTTTGAAGAATTTGCATAATAATTCTGTGAAACTTTTTCACAGAATGCATAGACTACGGTAAGTTCGTAATCGAAACATTCACGAAATCTTTCTTTTTACGTTCGCTCAAAAGCTGATTTAACTTTATTGTCTTATTGCCTGTTCTATTTCAGGGTACAGGACTCTGTCGAAATTCCAGCACGATAAGACCTACTGATGTAAAGAGACCTATCTTGCTGCGAGAGATGCCAAAGAGCCCTACAAGAGTCCTATCAGTAATCCAGACTGCGGTCATGGTAGCCTCCATTATTAGCTTTGTAAGTGCTACCTCTGACAAATAATAAAATACGCGCAAAGTAGGATAATGCTGCTTATTATGCCACCCATAGCGGTTTCTGAGAAAAACTTCTAACTTTAAGAATCTGTACTGTAGTCGATGAAACTTACGAGACAACAGGAGAAACAGAAAAAGTAGGCCAATAAAGAATTTTTATTAAACCAGACTACACGTTGGGCTTTCACCTGCTTTAAAGGATAAAATGAAGGGTACAAAACAAATAAATATCGGAAAAGGTGTCATAAAACTTAGTCATGAATGTTTCGGGTTAAGCTCTTTATGATTGTGATGAATGTGGCCCCTTTAAACAAACAGCATACTAAAGTCCTTTTATTGTTACTTTAATTCACAGCTGTGGTATCTTTGGAGGTTACCTCAGGAACACACTGATTATCCAGATGGCTTTGTTCAATGTCCAGTTTCATCCTACAAGATTCTAGATGACAGAAATGTAACAATTAAGTGCACAACTTCTCCTGAATGCCCTCCCGGTCAGCAACCCATGCCACTATGTGGCAGTACCATATTCAAAGAAACCACCATTGAGTGCACCTTGTGTAGCTCAGAAACCTATTCAGAGGAAGACAGCAGTGGTACATGCAAACCATGTCGGAGCTGTGGACTACGGGAAACCATGAGCCCCTGCACATCACAGAAGAACACGCAATGTGGAGAATGTCCACGGGGGCACTACCAGGCAGACTCCACAATGAATTCTTGTAAGAAGTGTTCGAGCTGTTGTACTGGAAGGAGTTATGCCGAGTTGGAGTGCATTTATCTGAAGCACTGTAGGAGGAAAAACTGCACCCAAAAAATTGTCAGTAAGCCAATCCGTGTTCCAAAGTTGTATGAAGTCATTCAAACACTTACCCCGCCTGGATCAGTAACAATTCAGAGTCTGGCGAAATGTCATGTAAGTGTTGTTCGAAACAACTTGGAAACTGCAAAAAAATTAGTCTTGGACGACATCACTTGGCAAGCAAGATTTGAAGGAAATATTGCACCGGCAGAAAAAGCAAGTACTAAATTCCAGACTGATGATTCAAATGCATCCACCACTCCCATAACTTTTGACCCTATTGAAGCAGTCACAAGCTTGAGTGGTATAACCAAAAGCAACTCACAGGAGGGTATAGACACCGCTCCTAAATACAGTGTCATTAAGGCAACAATGCCACTGAATTTGAGCTATTTTGGTGACATGAAAAAACGACAAATCATTATAATTGCAATCGGCGTCTTTGTAGTTCTGTTGCTTGCCTTTATTGCTGTCACCATATCATGCAATTTCTGGAAAAGAGCACAATCTGCAGGGCAGATACAGGAGAATGGTTGCATGATTATCAAGTGCACGTGCTGTAACAAGTATGTAGTAAATAGTGACGAATACCGACCAGTTCTGCATGAATCAGCACCTCAGACAGGTGAGACAATTTCAAAACACTGATATTTAAGTGGGGGCGGGGGGGGGAGAACACAAAAGCACATTAAATGGCTTAGGATAATAGAACCTTGAATACAAGTCCTTCAGTCCTCATGGAACCATTTAATTGTATATAAGAGACCTATTTTAGTGCAATAATGTGCAAACAACCCACCATGGGTGCTTGTTATGTTAACCCTTCACCAGCAAACAATTTGTTTGTTTCCTAAGTTGGTATACTCTAGCATGTAACAGGAGAGTTATTTTGCAGATGTTAGCTACACCAATATATGTGGTGTTTTGGTGGAATCACAACATCACAACAAGGCATCTAAATCACCTCCTGAAATATTTAAAAATCTAAATAATTTGTTTAGAAAACTCAATCTTTTTTTCACTTCACAAAACAGATTTTGATTATCAGGAAATTTCAGACAACAGGGACAGCATGGTTGACAGCACCTCTTTTGAGAAAACTGCATATACCGACTGCCTCGAAAGTAAGTCATTAAAACTTAACCCTCTGGCGTACGGGGGGGCGGTGGATGCCAACCCCCCATAACGTTTTTCTTGAATTTTTCCAAGACGAATTATCATGTACATCTGCCGTTTTCAGTAGCTGTGCATGGTCCCTTGGAAACATTTTGACACAAGTTTGGTGAGAATCGGTTGCTATGGTTACAAGATACGACGTCATAAGTAGCAGGTGGTTAAGCCATGTTGAAGAAAAAAGCCTGTTTTTTACCCTTTTTAAGTGAAAAGTGCACGAAATGTCAACAAAAAGCAGCAAAATGTTGTGTCATATTCTACATGTCCAGCATCGAAAACTTCCAATTTTTAACGTGTTTTGACAATTTTTTATTGTTGGTAAAATCCAAGATGGCGCCCAAAATGGCGGCCATCTTGGATAACGTCACAGATCCCCCAGCAGCGCGGCAACCGTAATATGTACCTCATCTTGTAGAGCACATCACAGGCTTTCCACTAATTGAATTCCCAAATTTCTGATATTTGTATTAATAGTGTTGCCTTAAAGCTTCTGACAGGTATTCGTTTAAATTTGTATGCAAACGTTGCTCAAGGAACTGCTGCAGTTTATCCGTCAAAATTGATCCCGCTTAATATTACAGACTGTGAAGTTCAGTACAAATAAACGTTACACTAAAAGAAAATAATATATTGCTGTTTTTCAGGTCTTTGTTTGACAAACATACCTTTGGCTCTTGAAGATTCTCTTGTAAAGAAGCTAGATGTGCGACGGAAATGGCAAAAAGTAGGCACTGAATTTGGGGTTAAAAGAGATGATCTCGAATATTTGGAAAATGAACACAAATACAATAAAAGCCCTACACAAGAACTATTGTACATACTTGGTTGTCAGGGAAGAACTGCCGCTGATCTAGTCAATGTTTTGAAAAGTGCAAACGTAAACTATCCAGATATTGCTTTGCTCGTACAACGGCATCTCACGGCTCAAACACGTTAATTCTGTTCATACTGTACAGGATCAAGCAGTATCGGCTTGAGAGCAATTTATTACTTATACTATGATAAGTACCAGCTAACACTCACCATAATTACCTGTGTGTATGCAATGTGAATTTCAAGGTGAAACAGAAGCCTATCACTCGTGATATGCTCCTGGCAGGACTGAAAATCATATGGAAGCGTTCAACGTAAAGAATACCAACGTTATTTGACTTCAAAAAATCAAAACAAATAAATATAAATAAAAAGAGAAGAGAAAATAATCAATAACTAATACCTAACAGCTACCATAACTACCTACAGTGACCTTTAACTAAATACTGCAACCTGTATACTAACCTGTAATAGCTGAACTTAAAAAAATTATTGAATGGCGTTTACCATCAAGAATACCAACGTCAAACCCTCTTTGTTAGAAAAAATAAAAAGAAACAAGTAAAAAAAAAGAGATAAGAGAAAGGTCTCTCAAGAGATCAATAACGTCTGATAAACGAAGCTGCAGGACATTCTGTTACTCTAATTTACCTCATCAAGGTTGCTTAAATTCATGTTGTATGAAGAATGGTAGGGCAATTCACTTACATTACTTGCAAAAAAATTCGGACGTTAAAAATTCGGACGTTTTATTTCGGACGTTTAATTTTTGGACACTTTTTTCTCTCATTTAGGATAAATTCCGGACAAAAATTTCGGACAGTTTGCTGAAACATGCCTAAAGTAAATTTCCGCCTACGAAACATGAATTAGACTGAAGTAAAAGCTGTGAAAATGATAGTTTTACTGCACCCTCAAGGTTTTACAGATACAGCGAGGGGAAAAACGCAAATTCAATCAAGCTTTTGTCACTCTCAAGCAGTGTCTCAACTAGAGTTCGGTAGAGTTCGGCAGTATTGATGCAACAGTTGAGGATGAAAAGTATAGACCTTCTCCAATTGCAACGGGAGGGCTTCAGATAGTTCTCCGAGCTACGTTTAAAATTGACGACAGCAAGCGGTTTCTCCTTCTTCGTCTCAAAGAGCTTATCCAAAAGAACTATGAGCTTGACCTCAGTCACCAACGGCTAAGGATCAAGACGAACCACACGCTAGTGACAATGAAGAGGACCTTTTAATTGTGTTGTTTGATGATGAAGCAGAAGAGGACTAGCACCACTGGCACTGGCAATGCAGTAATCATAAAACTGGGCTTGGATCGAAGATTGAAATAGCAACTGCAAAATGGAATTTATCTATGTTTCTGTCCTTCATAAAATCTTTATGAATTTTAGCTATATCATGTATATTGGCCTTGAATATGTGATGGCGTCGCCCAAGAAAGTACTTTCAAGTTTTGTACTGTACTGTAAAAATTTCGGACGCTTAAAATTTCAGACGGTTTTATTTTCAGACACTATTTTTGTCCGAAATTAAAATCGTCCGAAATTTTTTGCAAGTAATGTATACTATTATCAGACACACCTAACCCACACTGGATTAGCTACTGTAATTTTCAGTAGACTAGTATTATTTTTTGCTTATATATAGTAAAGTGGATGATATTTCAATATTAAAAGTTATTAATTAAAGAAATACTATTGTAAGTGATACGTAACCCACACTGGGTTAACTACTGCATCCCGTGGTGGTATATGAACTGTATTAATTCTCCATCCGGACAGAAATCTCGTTGTACGTATCTATTGTAATAAGAATTTTGTTGCTGCAATAGACAAAAGTCACTGATGCACTTAATTGGACATTTATAACCAATTTTTATGTTCAACTAAAACATTTTATATTTGCTAAAATGATGATATTCAAATAAATTCTCCTTGATACCTGCTTGATATATCTGTATTTTTTAAATAATGTTTTCATCCATTCTCAAAATGTGTAATTTTAAGATATGCGAGGGGGTATACAGCGTATATCACTGAAATATACTTTCAGTCGTCTTTCGTCTCTTGATTTAGTCTGTAAATTTATTTGTACCTAAATTTTCCGTGTTTTGTTTAGTTAAAGCATCATTACGACCCTCGTTTAGGTTCTGTAGTTGAATCGGAGAGTGAATGTTAACGTTCATTCCGGCAAAGGGAAGAGAGTTTGATCTTTAGCGCGTGGTTAGTTTTCAGCTGACGGGAAATTTTCCTTTACTAACTGGACTCTTGTACTTGACTTAAGAGTTAGTGCGAAGTATTGTATCACATGACAATCAGCCATTTGCTTAGCCCAATTAAGAAGCATGTTTTGAGATAGAAGATGTTGAAGTCATGGGAAAAGATTGAAATCTAGTCCATCTATTTTCTTTCAACTTTAATTCGTAACAATATAAACACATCACATACATTTTTTGCCCGAACTAAAAGCCACTGTGGCTCTTGTTCGTTTTGAATTAACAAGATCGATTTGCGCGATGAATTTAGCCAGCCGTTTCGGTCAAATATGACTCCTCTGCGCCCTGTGGTATTTATAGGAACACAACGTAGCTGAGTTTCCTCTTGCAAAAATGTCTATCTCTTCCCTGAATGACATATCAAATCAAATGTAACTGATTAACTGTTTCGGCTAAATTCAGAATGTCAAATAAAGAAATGATCCTCGCAGTGATGTAGGCAATTAAAGAAATTGTGAGCCTGAAAAAAACTTTTGAGCCAGTTTGGACGGGACATGAACTCGTGACTTTCACACGCTGCTAGTGTGATGTTAGTGTGATGACGACCTTCAGATCGCAATTTCTTTCGAATCCATTGCGCACTGTCGGCGAGGATCATTTCTTCATTTGATTTCATTTCCGCAGTTCACATACTGTATATGATTTATCATATATTCATTGTCATCTTATTTATTCACGACGAAGCACTGCACGCCAAAGCTCAAGATCAAGAACCAATCTCAAGAGATCTTCAGCGCTTCCGCTTCTGTTTTTGTCGTACAGTGGAGTAAAAAAAGTAAGCGAAATTTTTGTTCATGTAAGTTCTCAAAATTTCCTTGTTGTTCCAGAAAATGTCCATACTTCCCCCGCAGATGATGTTTTTGGTTTGAACACCCCTCGGGAAATTCTGGTTTAGGCTCATACTTTCCTTTAAGACGCCATTCCCCGGCCTCGGAATCTACAATGACCCTTTGCGGTAGGGTATGGATATTGTCTGGAACCACACATTATCACCAGCTGTAGCGATCCTCATTACTCTGGATAAGATTGCATTTTTTGTGTACTACATCGTTCAGTTTTGTCCAAAATCCACTAATCACTTTCCTAGATGTAGGAAAGATCAAAGCGGCTCTGCAGTTATAAGGGTAGTAATCATTAACTTTGTCGCTTGTGAGCGATTCAGCTGATCGCATTGCTGGCCAACCGTCCACCACATCGATCTCTGGAGTCCTTATGAGTGCTCAAGGCAAGGGCACTAGTCTTGGTGGAAGTAGTCTGCAAGTAATAGTCAGCTGAGGACAGCAGCTGAGGGCCTTTGAAAACCCGTGACGGTCAGATATCCATGACGTCATGGACGGATTTGAATTTTGATCCAGTGGAGAATGGACGCCCTGAAAACAATGAGCGTTAAAATCCGCCGCTTTGGCTGTCAACAAAGCTTTTGTGAGGCCGGTGAGACCGGAAACACACCCTTGATGAATAAATAACACAGACCTTACATTATCAAGTTTATCGCAACCGCAATTTTGTTTTTCTTGTTCTTGTTGATTCGGTCTAAATTTTGTGTTGTTTTGCTTTGGTGTCATATTTTCTTAACAAAATAAATAAGATACTAGTCTGCAGCCTCTCATTTCTTTCAGTGTTAGTACAAAGATCGAAGGGCGTTCGCGACGGTATTGCCTGCCCTTCTTTCTCCAGAGAGATGTGCCCTCCTGAGAGAAATAAGAGGCTACTCGAGGAGTATTTATAAATTCTACACCCTCTTTCTTCCTTTTTTTTCTTTTGCCGTTATAGACAATTCAAACAATCACACAGACTAATAAGCTTTCTTTACGAGGCATTAAAGAACCAGGAACTCAGCCAATAGATAACCGTTCTCACAAGGCAATAAATTACTATTTTTGCGACCCTGTGCCCCCTGGAATAGGCCACTCGCTTTGCTTTTAATTAGTTTGCACCTAACTGAGCAACAAGCATTTGCTGGAGTGACAAAATTGAGCAGCTTAAGGGCCTGTTGACATGGAGGTGGGGGACCCCGGGAAGGTGAGGTACCCCGACTCGGTGTGGTAACCAATCTCTCCATACAATCTCTCTCTCTTTTTCTTGATCGCGTTCACATGAGAAGTGGGGAACCCCACAGAGGCGGGTTACCCGGTCAACCTGGTCGGGTAACCCTCTTAGCTTGGGTGAGTTTTCTCCATGTGAAAGCCGAAGGTGGGATAACCCGACTAACTGGGGTGATGTCTATCCGGGCATTTATCAACTATGGCTGCCAACCACCACAAGCCTGGCGGGCTTTTCTGACAATTTCATCTTCAAAACGTCGAGCGAAGAAAATACTGAAGAGGTTGACGGTGCCAGCGACAATTTAAGCGTGGAGTTTGATAATAAAGCTGAACTATTAAAATATCTTAAAGAATACAAAGTTATATGCGACTTTAATGAAAATGAGTTCGAGCAGGACCTGTCGGCGATGTACACAAAGATACGCCGATGTTTATTCATTACTTCGATGAATTTGGGCCTAAAAGCACCACTCAGCCAGTGCCCCGGGGTTGCATGTGAAGGCTAGCTTTTTTGACTACGGGTAGGAGGGGTACCTCACCTCCCCGGGATCCCCCACCTCCATGTGAACCGGCCTTAAATCACTAGGCACTTTTGCCGATATCATGATTTTATCCAGTCAGCGTTCGAAATTGATGGCCATGCTACTGGTTGCACATTTCACTTGACAGCGCTTATTTCGATTGCCCAAGAATAGCAGTTTATATTTCCAAGCACTCAAGAGGATCATCTGAAAGGCAGCTTATGGGAAACTCGCCTAAGCATATATTCCAACGAAAAAATATGTCACTTCCCGCGCTTTGCCTTTGACCTTTGTTTATTAAATTAATTCGGGAGCCAAAAAGGGGAACTTTGACGGATCTCTTTCCTCCACCATCACTATATGGCCTCGTGCATGGAACAGGCTATGCCGAAGTCTATTAAAACTGGAATTAAATCCGCCGTATTTCGACCTTGTTCTAACCCCTGAATGTTTAACTCAAATATTATAGTTTACGGCAATTTACAATTGTACCGAATCGATTAAAACTGCAGTGTAACGAAACGACTTTGTAGCGAAACGACCGATCATGTAACCTGCAATCAGGCCGAATTTTAGTTTTGCTCTCATATTTTCTTACGTTGGTAGCTCGCTAAGCCCTTCCAGCCTGAATGTTTCACCGAGCGAAACGAAAATAGAGCCTGATCGCAGGTTGCCGATCACGTTACAAGTCACGTTCCTCTTGCCGATACAAGTTCCTTAATTGCGTACTGAGACGAGCCATATTCTGATTGAAGATGTCGCCGTATTATCACCGTTTTGGACAAATATCGGGGGACTTCTAATACTATCAGGGTTTTGAATCCGTTAATTCCTCGCTTGCTGCCTCCGCCCCCAACAAGAGTAGAAGAAAGAGACCTTTGAAAACTGTCTACCTTTCCTTTGCCCGAGGCTGGATGGCAAGCGAGGCGTTGAAGTGAGAGAAATTGGCGGGCCGTTGAAATTGCGAGCCTTGTCTCTTTCTTCTACTCTTGTTGAGGGCGGCGGCGGCAAGCGAGGAATTAACGGACTCAAAACCTCATTAAATCACAATTATATAGCTGGTTAGTTATTCCAATATTGTCAGCCCAAGTATTATCCTTTAATTTCTGAGAACTGTGCAATTAAGGATTAATTTTGGATAGTTTCAATTGGGGCTTTTAGTTAAAATACACAAGCTGTCCAATTTAAGAAAAATAGGATAGTTTGTCTGAGCCAATCAAATCCAAGAAAAAACAATAGTGAGAGAAACCAGCCAATCAGCACAACGCATAGCGTCAGCACTGTAAACGGGACGTCTTGTCGCATTCAGTGAAGATTTGCCAATTTTTTTCCATTTCTCATAATCTTTTAAGCAATAGTAACGCAAATGAGAGATTTCCTACGTTGCCAGAAGAGGAGCTTGCTAACCTTAGAAGTAAAAACCAAAATTAAAAACAAACCACCTCAAAGAGCACAAAAACTTGGCTCAAGGTTTTCAACGAGTGGAGAGTGCAGCGTAACGAAGCGAGACAGTTAGAAGATATCCTTCACCAAGAGCTAGATGTAATTCTTTGCCGTTTTTTGCTGACATTCGAAAAAGAGACGGTGACGAATACGAACCAGAAAGCCTGGCTGTTATGCAGTGCTCGTTGGTCGGCCATTAGAAAAACTGTGACCGAAACTACCGTCTTTTGCGCGATCGTGAATTTGCAAATTCGAGGCAACACATGAACTTGAGGTGAAAGCAAGAGAATTAAGACTGAGGGGTTACGGACAGCGAAAGAATGCCTCTCATGCTGAAGCAGACGAAGAATTCCTCTGGCAGTTAGGTCAGCTTGGTAAACACTCTGCACAAGCATTAGTCAATGTAAACTTTAAAAATGTCACTGAACACTTTGGCCTCCGAGGGAGGCAAGAGCACTATTCAATGATGGTGGAAGATTTCAACATCATAACCAGTCCTGATAGTGCTGTCAAATACGTAGCTTTTAAAGAAGGACCTACCAAAACGAGACAAGGAGGCCTCAGGATCGCTCACAGGGCTGTACAACACAAAATGTTCGCGACGGGGGGCGAGAGATGCCCTTTAATGCTTTTCGAAGAAATGCTAGCTAGACGTCCACCAGGAAATGAAGGACAGTGGCCCATTCTACCTGACAACTATTTCAAAACCAAGAGACAAAATCATCGATGTTACTGGACACCAAAATGTCCTTAGCCTAAACTCATACGAAGGGGATGATGAGAATCAGGCAAGAGAACTGTCAAATATAATCAGTGGATGCAAGCAAAAAGTGATGTTCAAAAACAAACTAACAGCAGCCCCATTAAAGAGAGACTACCTCTTCAAGCTAGTACTTCCAGCAACAACTACAGCACTATCAACAACTTTACAGGTACAGTGAATTTCTATGGTGGGTTTCCTGGGTTATCTGGTCCATCAAATATGCCAATGCCATCTTACCAAAGCACATGTACAGAGAGTCAACGTTCATGGAAAAAGATTAGAGCATCTGTACTTTCAGACTCAGATGAGGACTAGCTATTGTTGACTGTACAAAAGCTATAATTTTTTACACCTTTGGATTTAATAGCATTTTCTTTGTAAGGGTTAGACAATGAACGGGAGTGTTCTATGGGATATAGTGTCCCGAGCAAAGATAGAATCGGCCTCGTGGCATTCTATCTTGGGAGGGACGCTATATCCCGTAGGACACGAGCGTTCATTGTCTAACCGTCTTAGAACATGGTCACACCCACGAAGAATTTCGTTTTTGAGTGCAGATTGTATTTTTGAATTTCAATTTTTTAGTTCTCACCTTGAAATCACGTTGCTATTTTGTTTACGATATTTTCCCTATTGTACACACGCCTTTGAGTTGCAATGTTTTGCTGAGAGTGCTTCACCGCGCGGTTTACCGCAGTTGAAGCGTAAACAGCCATGAGCCAATACACGGAAATTGAGGAACTCGAGGCAGTGAGTGCCCCACAAGATTTACTAGATTTACACTGGTGAAAGCAGCCTTCGACGCGCTACAACCACCGGCACCTGCAAGTGGGGAAACCGCAGGGAAAGCCAAGAGACCAAAGACAAGTTCTCGTAGTCCGGCAAACGCGGAGAAACAAGTCTGTCCTTCTATTTCAATTAAGGTCTGAACATTTCCTATTTCATGTAAAGCTGTGAGGTAATGGTTTTTCTTTCGATTTGCTTTTTGCTATGCTATTACATAATGGCATTTTTTCATTGTTTTTTGACATCGCCGTTGAAGCTGTTTTTATCGATTTAGTTATAAATATTCACAGAGAATTTGTGCATTCATTAGTAGTTTCTACTTAGTCATTAGTATGCTCTATATAGAGCATATTAATGAGGCTTCCAAACAAAGGAAAACAATGCCTCATTAGTATGCTCTATATAGAACCACTAATGAATGCAGAAATTCTCTGTAATTTTACCCCGCAATTTCCCTGTGCTTCAAAGCCCCCCCCACTTTACATAATTTAAGACAGTTTATGGAATATAGAGCATCGAAATGCTGGACACTGATTGGCTGAGTGGGTGTGACCATGTTCTAATTATTGCAATTTCACCCTCTTTAATGTATGTGTTTTTGTACTCGCCACCTTTTATTCTTTATATGACAACATTCAGTATTAGATATTTTCGAACTGAGTAAAAAAAAAAAAGCAAAAATTTTTGACACTTTGATTTAATTGTTGCTGATTATTGCAATTTTTTCTTATTGTAATTTTCCCCATCCTTATTGTATGCGTTATTTCTATACACTATATTTTATTCTTCATGAATATTTTGAAAATAATATTATTGTAAATAAAAAAATTCTTCGACTTTTTACACCTTTGAAATTTACAGTATTCTCTTTTTCGTTATATTGTTATTCTATGTGATTGTGGCATTCCATCTTAAATATTTTGGAAAGAAAAATTCTCAACATTTCAGTCTGCCTTTCTTCAAAGATAATAGTTTTGTTGACAATGCTGGATTAACTGCTAGCTATATAATTAATAAGTAAGAGAACTACATGCTTGTCCAATTTGGAAAAAATTGGATTCTGAGTTCAAAATGCATTGTATTATTTAACCATGGCCAGAGTGTGTTTAAAAGTGCTTCAGGATTTTGTGTACCGAGGAGGCCTTTTTCGTAAAGCGTATTCAATTCATCACTAGTTAAAGGTACTGAAGCGTTCGGTTTATTGCCTTTTCCTTTTTCGGTTAACTCTTTCTGTTTGGACGGGGGCTTTTCTTGTCTTCTCAAATACAAGGTCATTAATGATACTGGCAGAGCGTTTGTTCTTCTTTAGATCTTGCCACTAAACTTCGGAGCGAAGAAGGCGCGTGGTCTTTCCCACCTTTGGTTCTGACCAAAATGATAAACTCACACATGTATTCGTTCAGCTCCACTACTGGAATTTCTTCAACTGTTCTTAGTTCATTCTT
Source organism: Siderastrea siderea (assembly GCA_964030785.1). Taxonomy (NCBI): domain Eukaryota; kingdom Metazoa; phylum Cnidaria; class Anthozoa; order Scleractinia; family Rhizangiidae; genus Siderastrea; species Siderastrea siderea. Next base: position 53,077,395 of record OZ034966.1, on the reverse strand, counting down.
GATTTCTTAAACATTGGCAAAAGTTTTACATCTCGTTGTGTTGTTTGTAAAGTGGCTTTGTTTTCTTGTTCTGCAATAAAATTGTCAACCGAACCGGCGTCCACAAATCTTTCCGACATCTTGAAAAAAGGCGCCTTGCCCGTTTTCGCGCCAGGATGACGTAGTCACCCGTGCGACCACTTTTCACTAATGGAGAAACATTGTTCGTCCATTCAGACGCCGCGAGCAATGTTTTTCTCTAGGGAAGTTCCATCGTTCGCGTCGCTGATTGGCTGTGACTAAAAACAGAAGGACTTCATTACTGTCACTTCTATAAATAAATCATACCATAAAATAGCAGTTAACTTAAGAAAAGCCTTGGCTTACAAATTGCCAACAACGCGAAAAATAAACGTCACTGAACCAAAAAGAAAACGAAAACAGAAAAGAAAAGGCAAATCAGGACGTAAGCGACCCCGTGTAAATGATATAATGCCCGCAATGAGAAAGAAAATGAGAGTGAGGAAGAGGTGCAGGAAGACTCATGGGATAATAGACATATAAGCGCATTGGATGCAACTCTGGAGCCAGGAGACGACCATCAGATTCTAAGTTCCCAGAGTGTTCATGGACCTGCGTGGAAAAAAATAGACGAGACAGTTATTTACGTCCAGAAGAAAAGAAAATTCTTAGTCACAGGGGAGACTGGCTATATGACAAGATAATGGATACTGCTTAGGAGGCCGTTTCCATGTATTGGTGGGTTGGATACAGTTCTTAGGACAGCACATCTTACCTATGATTGTTATCCTAATGTACCTTTTATACAAATAGTTAAACGCACAGCTATGAAAGATGGGTGAACACACTGGGTTACACTAAACACACTTGATTGTAAGCCTGGTAAACAAGTGAAAATAGATGACTCGGCATACGAAAGTGTGACTAAGTACTAAGGCCTGGAAAAGCCTTCCAAAATCCATCAAAGAAACCTCTCTTGGCCAAACTTAAAATTCGAACTTTTCCTCAAATCAGTACTCCGCTACTCAGAGTCGTTTCGCTCTTTCCTACACTCCTCCAGCAGGGTAGTAACCAGTAACTTGTCGCACGTGAGTAGTAATCGATGATAGTTGTTATATTAGGCGTCCCAAGGCAAGAACCACTGTTGGACAAACTACTTCCAGTACTCTACAGCTTAAAGCTGTAAAAGCCTTCCAAAATCCACCTGTGAAGAAACCCCTGTTGGCTCATCTTAAAATGCAGCCTTTGTTAATATTGTTTAATTTCTAATGTGAATGTGAATGATCGTCTAAATTTCACAGAATTTTTAGCGTTTTTCTTAGCTGTCACATCTCATATAATACAATGAATTTATTTTGGTAGGATAAATAAACCTTTCAACAGGGAGGTGACTCAAGCCACTTGTTCAAGTTGTTGAAGTGACCTTCACGCAGGCAGTCATTCCAAGGAAAATAGAGCATAAAATAGAAATACATAATGTCGTTCAGGGGGTTCGCAATTTTTTGTTGTGTCAAGATTACAAGTGACGACGGCCAACCGATATATGAACCTCAGCCAGGTGAGACAATTTCATTTATGCTGCAGATGGCTACATATAATAATGTTAATATTAATAATAACAATTACAATACAATTACAATTACAATTACAATAATATGAAGATTAGATTCAAAATAGCTTAATAGAAAGATAAGATTAAAATCTAGTTAGTATGCGCACTCGCACTGGCAACTAGTATGTGGCAACATTTGCGTGCACTAAGTAGTAAACGTGCACTGGCATTAAGGTATTTATTATTCATTATGGCATTTATTACATGACCAGCAGCTACTGAGGTGGGGGGTCTTAAATGGACATGCACGTTCTGGTACTTAGTGGGATCAAGTAGTCTGATAAAAGCCCCATATAGCGGTGGGGCATCAGTACTTCAGAACCAAATAAAACAAAACTATTTAAATTATTAAATTGTCAGCACATGGTAGAATTTTCTCATAAAAACTGGACATCATCGGCCATGGATGGCTGAATTAAAAGGCGGATACTAATCGGATTAAAACGAACGCACCTCTGTTCAGAGCCTCCGATGCCATCTTGGAAGACAAGGACCCGGCTTTGTTAAATATTCCTTCATGTTAATTCCCGAAGTTGTCTCCACTTCCGATGACACAAGCTGTTAAAGCACCGCTCAATGGGCCCAGTTTACAGATCATTATTTATTTCCCCGCCCCGCGGTGCCAACGCATTGTTTTGGCTACCCTAAATCACCGCTATCTCCCGTTATGTCCCAGTGGTTGGGGGGCCGAGGTTTCCGACTGATGCATTATGTATAATGAATCACCTCTGAGTCGTTTTGGAAGGGATTTGCCTCAGAGGAAAGGCGGTTTCTCTGTGCCGATTTCAAAACGTGATCGCGTCTGGCACGACGCAAACTGAACGCTGCATTAACATCTCAAGTTACAATCATTGTCTTTTAACTCGAACATACCAAAAATGTAGCTTCGCCGTTCCCCAGTGTGTCTTGCAAGTTTTTGTATATGTAAACATAAAGCAGACTTGGGGACAACGATGAACCTATAGAGCGTTAGCCCTTTGCGTTAGAGTTAACATGCGGACCACATCTTTTGAATTCCTTTCCTATGGCCAAAGCATTTTATTAATTCAGTTGATAAATCCAAATTTTCTAGTTTCCCTTTCCCACCGACGCAGTACCAAAGTTTTTTTAGAAGCATACCCCTTCATTAGCAAAAAAAATATGGTTTAGAATTGTCCACTAGATACTCTCTTGTTGGGACAGTGTGAGGCGACTCGGCCCGCTTTCTCTTTTCCGCCTGACGGAACACAACCCGTACTCCATCTCAATTAGTTTTTGCAACCGTCTAGCCGTTTCATAATCGCTTCGTTCTTCACTTTGTGGGTCCATTGCACTTCAAATTTCCGCCGTAGACAGCGTTGTTGAAACTGCTGGTTGAGCTTGTGGCGTCAGTCGTATTCTTTAGCGTCTCTCCAGTTTTCACCCGGGTACCATGCAGTATGGCCTCCCACGCAGTTAGGGGAGTCGTACTATTGAGTTGAACAGCCACATTTTCTTCTTCATACCTGAGCTTTTTTTTTTTAATTGTTGTTAATAAGACATTCTGAACACCCCGACAACCTTCCCAATTAGCACGCCAGCGGGCAGCGGAGCACCATGGGTAAGGAAATCTGGTAACATATCCATGCGAGAAATTTTGGTTCTGACGTCAGCGTACGTACAGACTCTGGGGGAAGGAGAGGGGAGTCCGAAAGCAACCCTACGGAGGGGAGGGGGGCAGAATGCCATCTTTTCTTAGCAGTAAATCACGCAGTGTTTTGGGGCAACCAGGCAGCCAGCGTTTTCTTGGCGTTTTTTCTTTTAGGGGAGCAAGGTTGGCATTGTGGTAAGAGCACTCGCCTTCCACCTCTGTGACCCGGGTTTGGTTCCAGTGATTAGCACGTGGGTTGAGTTTCGTGTTGGTTCTCTCCTTGCTCCGACGGTTTTTCTCCGGGTTCTCTGGTTTTTCTTACTCCATAAAACCCAACACTTCCAAATTCCAATTCGACCAGGACGTCACATGAGCCCCTGGCTCGGAAGATTAGGCGACTCACGGCTCCCTACACTACGACGTTAAATTTTATTTACCATTTCCCTTACCATTTGGCGGGAAATCGCATGAGCCTCGTCGCCTTAGAAAAGGTAGTTTATTCAAAAGCTTAAACTTATTTAGCAAATCGATTGTTCGACAATGTTGAAGTTTTAAACTTGAGAAAAAATGTCCAATATCTATAACTGGAAGGAAAAAGTTCAAAAGAACACTCAGTTGTCTTTTTGTTGGATTATGTTCAAATTTATCCGTGAAAGCTGGAGTCATTTACAAATACAAATACAAATATCTTGTTATCCACTTCCCTCAACACTGTGCGGGGGACTTTGCCGCACTGCTTGTGACCCAGTTTACAATTAATGACATAGAGTTATGAATACCCCCTAATGTAAATGTGAACTCTAGGGGTGTTCACTGCCAGAGATTTGTTACGTCCCTAGTGGTTCTTTTACGTCCCGCAGAGTCAGTTATGAGTGAAAGTACTGTGAGACGGGACCTACGGTTTCTTGTCCTTATCCGAGAAGACTAGAAAGTCTAACCATTTGCAGATGTCAGAGCAAAGGCAGCACTTTCTCCTCAGTTATTTAAAGACCCTGAGTGTTGGTCGCCGCGAATCGAACCCGGGCCTACCGCTCCACTGTCTGGTACCCAACCAACTGAGCTAACCAGTCTGGGCTCTGTAGAGCCCAGAGTGAAGAAGGCACATACTTACGTAGAGCGTTGCCATAACAATAACAGAAAGCTAACCATTCAAATCGGTGTTTAACCCTAACCACGGGAGATCAGTGCTAAACCTCAAATGGTATTCTTTGCCTGATTAGAACTCTGTTCCTTCAGTTCTCAGCCTAATAAATCGGGTTCTGTTCTCAATTTTAGTTCCGTTGAGGAATACTGCATCTTAACTTCATCTGGTGTTCCACCTGATTTTGGCGTATCCATTGTAGACATAACCTTTAGCTATATTGTTTCTTCCTCGGGCTTGCGCCCTCTTTCCTCGCGGCTTCGCACCTCGGATCTCCCCCATTTTTATCCCTGAAGAAAATTAACGACTGCTCGCACTCAAAAGGCGCTGTTGCAGGAGGCAATTCTTATACAATTTTTAGTTGCCGTACGTCTAAATTACGGAATTAAGGGAATTACCAACGAAAGCTACATTTTAACTTCTAACCGGACCGGATAAAGTCCCTCGCTCAACATCGTACAACAAAGTTGCATTTAACAATGTTGAATGATGTTGCCGGAGCCTTTATGGATGTTGGATCACGAAAGAAAATAACTCTAGCTCAATCGAGGGTGTTACTGAAGCGAGTAACCAGTAACGCAGTAACGAGAAAACCAGGAACTGGGAAACATTTTCCAAGGGTAAAAATTAGAGAAAGGCGAAAACTTAAATTTAAAAAAGAGTAACGGTAAAAAATGAAAAGGGTGAAAATTGCACTAAATAGTAAACGAACAATGTGTCCTGAAAGCCTTTGATGTGTGTTGGTGAAAAATGTTGTATTTAACGTCAGTAACGGACAAGCTGCATAAAAAAGCTATGAAGAAGCTTTTGTCCGAATTTAATGAATTAATCCATATATATTCCAATTCCCCTTTTTCCCTGCAGTGTGCAGCGATGAAGCATTCGCTGGACTTCAGTGATACGCAGTGTCCAGATACCCGGCAGCCGGAGAGGGATGGTCCAAGACTATACAAAGTTAGGAAGCCCTTAATAATAGGGATGACTCAATAATTACTTTATAATTCTCCGAAACCAGAGTACCAGGTATTTAGCTGACATTATATCGTGTCTTCATGCATGCCCGGCAGCCGAGCGCGGTTTCGGCCGGGGGAGCCCCCCCCCCCCCCCCCCCCCCACTTTTTACGAGGATGAGGTACGCGTGAAGAAATAAAGAAGAAGAAAAAGAAAACGAAAAAAGTCCGGTTCACCACAGACTAACACCCGAGATGAGGTTGGATTCACCTAGCGGGTGTGAGCCGGAGACTGACACGAGGGAATCGCACAGGGCATGCGTCTGTGCTTTAGTGGTATCGTTTTGCAGCGTTTTCGGATCGATGAATAACTTGTCAGATCTGGTTCTTTGTCATATCTAGTGAGCATATATATTTATCCCGTTACTCGTTTTCTATTTTTTTACCCTTGAACAACTTTTCCCTTTACTCGTTTTCTCGTTACTGCGTTACTCGTTTTAGTACAAACACCCCTTAATCGATAGTTACTGGACAAAAATGTAATGGACAACGGGAGGAGACTTTAAGACACCAGAGTTTACTATAGGGTACTGTACGGTACAGGTATAAGCTATTGTTCTCCAAACCTTCCAGGGTGTTTTGTGATATCCAGCGGCAATTTCATCAGAGGTTGATTAGAAATGCAGCACATAATTTAAAGGAACACAATCTGGTTACTGGGCATGCTCCATACTTTGATTTTCCGACAGGATGTCGCAAATTCAAAAGACGCAATAAGTTATATCAATTTTTTTTGGATCTGAGATAAGGGTTAATGCATTCGAACTGAAGGACTCCAACTTAGCCTTTGTGGTAGCCATGCATTTTGTTGATATAACAGTAGATTGTTTATCATTCGGTAATTTATATAATATATATTCCTCACTAGTGATACTCTGATGTGGGCTGGAACCTATCATTTGTAAATTTTAAAACTGTACTTCCTCCTTGCCTATTTTGCACTTCATAAAACAGAATATGGTTCCCAAGAAACCGCAGTCAGCAATATTGTTCAGACAAGTACGGATAGTGGCTACCTTGAAGGTAAGTCATAAATCACGTTTGTTCCTTCAGAAAAATATAACCTCGGAGTAGGATATTTTCGAGTATGTTAATTTGTGTTCACTTGTTCATCATCCAATACAATGAGGGGTTTTTTGTTTGTTTGTGCTTTTTCTTTTGCGAAGAATGCACTGGAAATTTCACAAAGGAAACTAAAAGTAATTTGAACTGATTTTAATTTCCGAAATAATTCTGTAAGTTTCCCAATTTGTTGACAAATAAACAGTGTGGTCCCAATTGGCACCTCAAGATATATCATGATCGTATGATTGAGGAATACATGGCCTGCAGCTTAAAACTGAGTCACTTTTCCACCGTTCAACACAAACCCAACTCCCATTTCAAGCTGGTTGATCCAACTGCAACAGAAACAACAACAACTACAAGAATAATTTACTCCTATGTTGCAGGTTTTCCTTTGTCGGAAATACCCGCAGACCTTGAAGAATTACTCATAAAGAAACTCGACGTGCGCCGAAGTGGGGAGCGCCTGAATGGATGGCAAAAAATAGGCACTGCGTTTGGGATTAGACGAGATGATCTCAAGTATTTAGAAAATGCGTATAAAAAGGATGGAGGGAGTCCAACAAAAGAACTGCTGGAGAAGTTAAGTACTCAGGGAAAAAGTGTTTCTGATCTAGTGAATGTCTTAAAAAGCTCAAATGTTAACTATCCAGATCTTGCTTTACTTATTGAGAAACATGTGGGAAATCATTAAGTCTTGTGGCATGCAACAATTCTGGGCATCGTAATTCTCGTTAAGAGCAGTTTTCAGTTGAGTGTCGTAAAGCCAAATCCAAAACCAAACTCAGCATTTTGGTGAATCACAACGGACACAAATTACACAATGAACAAATCAGAACTGGAAGAAAATATGTTTAACCAGCGTCAAGTGTGGGAAGATGCGAGCAAGCAGGTCATGGTTGGTTTTGAATGGACATTTCTGAAACTCAATTGAAAACCACTCTAACATGTTGCTAATACTGTTATAAGAACGTAGTGCAACTGCAATAGGCTATAAATAAGCGCTTGACACCCGAAACAAAATAAAACACTCTCAAGATGGCGTTATTGAGGGGAACACTACCTTGCAGTTGGTTAGTCTATGGGACTTCCGATTTGCGTGACAAAAACAACCTCACTTATCTCCCCAGCACTACGAGCTGAATGCTAGACAGTACTTGCTGGATCGGACAAGAGTATTGGCTGCATAAAGGCAACGAAGCCGACAAGCTTGGACGAAGTCGCTGCGCAGACTTAACCGCACCACGCAGGAGTGACCGTAGTTTATTGAAGCACAAATAATACAGCCAACCCATCTCCAAAGGGAGGGACGGAGGGAAAATTTTTTGCTAAATTGAGAATAAATACTGGCTGCACTGCACAAGAGAATTGCAAATTTAATCCTTGAACAGTTTGCTTGAACTTTTATAGCTAGAGTCTGCTAACGTAGCCAGTAGTAAAGGCTACCGATACAACAGCTTGGCCTTACGCGTGCGCTATCTTAGTTATGAATGGGGCCTTAATGCTATCGACCAATGCAATAAAACGTACGAAAGTGCTAACTAGAAACAAAGCCATAATGTTGTAGGTCTAGCTACAACGAAGCTATTGATTTTAGTGACCTTGCGAGATCCCAACTACATTGTTGTTCTATTGATAGCGAACGCGCCATGAAAGGCTCACTGAGAATGAGTGTCACGTCTATTAACAATATTTTACTGGTCTAACAGCAAAATCTTATTTGTTATTATTACGTGTACTATTATTATTATTATTATTATTATTATTATTATCATTATTATTATTGTTATGATAATTATGCTATTATTATAATACACAAAAGTTACCATACACTGCAAAATGCAGTTAATCAAATTATTAATTTAAGCATGTGTTTATTTTAGGGGCAATTTATGTTTCATAAAATCCTTTTTACATTTCTGTTAGATTTATGCCCAACAGCATTTTTTAATTCTTAGATTCTTTGATTCTTAATGCCAGCTTAGAAATTACAATAATGTTATAGAAAGTCCTGTATTTTCGCATCAGATTGTCAACTCAGCAATGGAGTCTACTTCACATTTATATGCCTGAACTTCATGAATGCAATTGCTCAGTAAATTAATGTACTGACACTTCAGAGACCTTCAGAAGTAAAAATCAGTACAATATATTATTCAAAATTCCTGTGTTATTTTACTGTCAAGTACAACAATAGAGAAGTATTCATTATAGTCCTTCAAAAATGTGATTATGGAGTAAATATGTAAATATGCTCAAAATCGACGTACTATACCTTCTATTAAGATGCACTTGATAAATGATCATATGCAAGAAGAAAAATGACATGTACTAAGTACATATAAATTATTAGATGTCAAATAGTTTGCTGTAGAATTTTATCTACGAATCCTAATAAATGGCAATTTAGTTTATTTTTACAAATTGGGTACTGTCTATTAATTTTTTGCTAAATCAGGGCTCCTTGAAATACTGCATAGTTACATGCATTATTATCTCATCAGTAAAAAATCTGTATACATACACCGACCTTTATAATTAATATGGGAAATGACTTCAACTTATTTCTACTAACAGCACCACTCACTGCACACTAAACTGAGTGCAGTGTTTGTACCTACTGTACATGATTCAGTGAACTCTCTACCACTTACATAAATTTATAGATTACGGTATTAAGACAACTTTTCCCTTTGCGCCTTTGCCTTCTATAATATCTCTATGTGCATCTGGAGCTTGGCTTAACTGGTACTCCTGTCCTACTATTGGACTCAGAATGCCTGCCTGCAGCCCTGCTGCTATTGCAGATGTCATCTCCTGCTTCTCATTCTAAAACAAGCGCATAACAAATAACAATACAATCAGTAGTTAGCAGTATGTTCATGGAACAATGCTGTGGGTGTAGCAGTCGTCTCCATCAGCCGTCAAGTGTTTCACACTTCCAAAGCGTTAAGCTTCCACATCTGTCCTATAAAGAGACATTAGGAGCACGGCTGCTTCCTTAGATTTTACAAACTATAGGCATAAGAACAGGTTTAAAGTTAGAAATTCTGAACTTCTGTAGTCATCATGTTTGGGAGGTTAAAAGAGGCATGGTCATGTTCAGATTCAACAACACCTGGTGTAATTTATAGAAGAGGTGAGTCCCACAATGTGAGGGCAGAGAGCAGGTCTCAAATAACCAACGTTGGATCTTCGACAGATGTGTTCCTACAAATGCAATTGTTTTAAACACTTGCTCTGGAAATCGCAATGTATACGTACAGTGCAACTACTTGGACCGGGCCACTTGGAAGAAAATCGACCAACCACAGCCTTAATTGAGAACAAAAGAAGCTGACATTTTTCATAAGCTGACCAATAAAGTTGAAGGATCTAGACAATACATCTCCAAATAAATTTGAAACCGTCTGATTCTGCGAACCTCTCGGAAAATAGTCTAATTCTTTCATTGTTTACCTTCAATGGTGATTTTGAACGTTTTCAAACGGTGCGGTGTTGATATCTCGTGGATTGTTTGTACGCGCTACGTAATGTATGAGCTTACGGTAAATGTAAATGTTTCCAAAATGGCTTTTACCCAGAAAATACAAGTAAGACTGAATCTTGGTTACATTTACTCCTGGTTAAGTGTAAACCATGGAAGAATGGCTTCAAAAGAAAACCAACGTCTTAGCTTCCATGATGTTGGTCAAAAACAACACAGCATCTGGAAAAAAGATTGCAAAGAAGGGGTGGTGCTTCTGGGAACCGCACACCTCAAATGTAGTCGTCACTTAGCATTGAAATTTTTTTAAAGTGGTTTTGCTAAAAAACGCAAGGTTCTCTCAAAGGTGTACTTTCGTTTTGCATATTCAGTCAATTCCTAAAGGAGGAGCCTGCGCAAATAAAAGCCCGGGTAGTTAGCAGCCTGCACTTTCAGTTTGCCCAGCGATAATAGTGATGGTTTCAGGTTAAAGGTGTAGAAGTACAATTCTACCTTACTTGAAGGATATCATGCTAAGTCTAACACTAAATTTGACCACACATAATTATGTACCGGTCAAATTGAAGCTTCAACATCTTCCCGGGCACACCCTAGGAATTTGACTGCATCGTGCCCGGGGAAGGGGGGATTTGAACGTTTCCTTGGAAGAGTGGGGAATTCGGACCAGATTTATCTCGTTCTAGCGTAATACGCCCGTGCGGTTTTTCGGTTTTTGCAGGGTTTGACGGATTTCCAAGAGAAATTTCGCCATCGTAAGTGAATAACACTTCAAACGTCGTTTAAAAAAGAAGTTTGAAGGTGTCATTATGGCATATCTCTCGCTGAAAAGCGTGAACAATGTTTGACTCATGAAGACGAAATTTGTCTTTGAGGAGAGGTATTTTAGTACTAATTGGTGGGGTATTTGAACGGCTTTTTTGCCCCGAGGGGAGAAAATTTGAAAAGTCCAATCTTCAAAAGTTCAAATGCCCGGGGGGTTGCCCGGGGGGGGTATGATGAAGCTTCAAGTTGACTGGTACATTAACCAATTGTCATTTCGTGCACGAATTACTAGCGCCACTGCCATCCCGGGCAAAACCGCGTGCTTGATTTTGTTATATTGCCAAAAGCATGGAGAATGGAAAAGAAAATATGCCAGAATTGCTCTCTCTTGACTAAAAATCGCTAAGACACTACGATTAAAGAAATGCTATGCCAGCAACTTTTTTTTTGTTTAGGTGTCAACGACCATGTAAATGGCGAGGACGTAAATGACTTAACGCAAGGGCAAACAAACATATTTACTTTTGGTAAATGGAATTGATTTCCGAAGAGGAGATTGAGATTGATTGAGGAGATTGAGGAGATTGAGAGGAGAATGCAGTTCCTTTTTAGCACAGGACAATGACGATCCCGATTATAATTTCTCTCAAACTCGCCGTCGCCAAACAAACATATAGAATCACTTACAAGTATTGGAAAACCGAGAAGGAGAAGCAAGAGGAAAAGAACCAAAAGGTAAGAAATGCCTCTCTAGCGAAATTCTTCCTACACATTTTCATATTTCTGTCTCTAAATTACTTTTCTGGTGTTCCTTTTGGCTCTCGTAAGTTTCATGACCAGCCGTGTCACGCCATTGTTTACAATGCGAATGTCATATTTTCTACAAAATAGGGGTTGAACTCGACGCCCTGCGGGTCACTTAAAACGATTTACCCACGGATTTCTTTTTATATTCTAATAAAGCAGTATATAAATAAGCCATAGAAAGTCATTTTATGAAATTCTAAGTTATCGCCCATAGTCAAAATTTGCCATATTTTAGATCTAAAATTTGACTGCAAAAACTCTCAATTACAGCGTGTTTTTGAAAGTCTGTTTCGGGCATAAAAGTAACCTAGACTTTACAAATTTCTTTCTTAATCAGTACAAGAAGGCTTAGGAAAACCATACATGTTATTTGAAGTTTCGTATCTAGTTCTGGTTTGCTATGCGAACCGATCAAATTTCGGGAAAATTGCGTCTCACTGGAAGTTAGTGGATTTTGAGCTCAACTGGGCAAAACGGTTTTTACTCGAATTTTCACGAAAGGAAGCCGTATTTGGAAAAAATAACTACAGCCCGTTTAGTTTCTCACTAGGGCCTATCTATGACCAAAATGTGAGCGAAATCGATTTTTCCACTTGAGCCACCAAAAGTCGATATTGGTCGATATTTGTGGGAAGTCGCTCTGAAGTACTGTACATATACAAACACACATGTACCGTGTGACCATGGCACACTGTCACCACACCAGAGCAACTGAGCTGGTAAAAGATTCCGATAGCTGATTGGATGATCAGCTGATTGGATAGATGATCCAATGAGGCTTCTACTCTATCACGACAATTGAAAACTTAATCCAAAAATTCTGTACCCACGTGACAATACAAAAATTATAATAAGGTAGCCTCACCAGAATGTTTTGAATATATCCATCTTGTCTGTGGTTTAACACCAGGGAAGCCCCAGCTTTGGACATTTAATTCACTGCCTTTTCAAGCCTCACTGGTTCCTGAAGTTCCTAGAACCCTCAATCCATAAGCTTTAGCCAACTACACTGCTGCTAAACCAACCTAAGAAGCCACTTAGAAGATGAATTTTTTCTCGGTAAAATTTATTCAAAAGTGGAAAGTCAGACCTATTTCCAAAATGTGCTTTCAATTTTTCAACTTGAACTTCAAGTAATGTTATAATTAGCCTCAAATTAATTATATTCTGGCACGTACCTACCATTAGACTTGTTATTCAAGATAAATGCAATTTCCTTGGAGGAATACATAAGCACTTTAGATCATTGATTGGTAAAAATTTGCAAGCCTTTGTTGCACGTCATTTCAAAACTACTTCTGTCATTAATAACAAAGACGACAAACTGCAAAAAATCTGTAAAGGAGGCTCAGTTGTGTAGTGGTTAATAACTAATATGGCGGTTAAGTAAATGTGGGTATTATTATAAAATTTACTTATATCATTAGTGGTTTAAATTATTGTTGTTTTATGGACTTTCAACTGGAACTTGAGCCGACAGATTTGACAGTCAGTGGTTTGCAGCTGTCCTCGTCTTGTTTCATGCTGCTTTCTTAGATAAAAACTTCACTGGTACACATTCAACCTGTCTCTCTCAACCCAAGGGGTAAAAATGCTAGGGATAACAGTCAAGGCTGTGCCCTAATTAAAAGAGTCACAGGAAGCCCAGACGCTCCCACCCATGAAATGTGGGGTGCGCAGCCCTAAAGCTCTATGCAAAAAAGTTTTTTAGTCGCCCAAAGGCAATTGTCGGCAGACCGAGCCCCCAGGGCACTACTAAAGAACAGCCCTGACAATGCGATGGCCAAGCATCCCATCCAGGGGTAAGTAACAATTAAAGCTGTTTCATGCCATGGTCAAAGGAATCAGATTACTCAAAATTCTCAGGGAGCACCCATCTAGGCGTCACAGGGCCAATGTGTATGCCTGACCTCATAGCCTGCTGGGAAGGTAAAGGGACCTACCATCTTAATGTCCCAGGCCCTTAAGGGCGGCCCAGCTCTTTTGATTAAACATTGCTCTAAAGGATGACATTAGATTATTATGTGATCTTTCCTTGCAACTTAATATATACCAGGGATTGTAGTCTTTGTTTCAAACTGTTTTTTAAAGGTAACTGTACATTGTCGGAGTCCCCAGAATGAATAAACTTAAATAACACTCACTTGGTACTAGAAATCAAACTACAGCATATGGCTTAATTGTCCACAAAATTACATAGTTAACTTAAATACTCCACTGCTTGCCCTATGGATTAGCACAGTGTTTCACCTGCCTTCAGTTGGCATGCAGCCTGTGTGCAATACAGAAGAAATTATTTCATCCAATGCAACAAAACTACTGTGTAATGCGTACATGTAATGAAATTATACAAAGGATGTTTGTGCTAACTGTTTAATTATCATATATAGGTCCTTTCAAGGCACAGTACAATTCACGGCATAATCATTATGACATATTTTTACCATGTCGTGTATCAAGCATGGAAGCAGAGGAAAAGTAAAACAGCTGAGTAGAAAAAAATATTTTATGTTGATAGCGGAGCCTGCAGGCAAAGCCTGCCAGCGGAGCTCCATTGCTAAGGAAATATGGTAACCTATCAATCCGAGAAATTTTGGTTGTGACGTAATAGTCACGTGACCGTCCGTCCGTACATCCGTACGTCCGTACATCCGTACATCCGTACGTCCGTCCGTCTGTCCGCACACTCTGTGGGAGGGGGAGGGGAGTCCCAAGACAACCCGACGGGGGCAGAGAATGCCATCTTTTCTTGGCGGGAAATCGCACGGTGCTTTAGGGCAACCGGCATTTTTCTTGGCGGGAAATCGCATGACCATCGTCGCTTTTGAAAAAGAGGTTTCTTTAAAAGCTTAAGCTTCTTTAGCATTTAACGATTGCTCAAGAGTAATGAAGTTTTATACTTGACAAAAAAACATCTAATATATATAAATGGAAAGAAAAAGTTCAAAAGAATACTGGTAGAAGGCGAAAAGTTCAAGTTACGAAAGCTGCATTCAAAGGACTTCATCGCTTTGTTTTCTTCACGGCGGAGAGTTTGCCCTGTTCTGAAACACAACTGAGTAAGTGAAGTTTTTAAAAGGTCTAAGGTACATGATTTCGAGTACTACGATGAAAGAAATTACGTTTTGAAATGTAAATTTGATTTATGCCATTAGAAATGTGTTATTTACATTTGACTTTAAAAAAATATTAGAAAACGCGCTCAGATTTGTGTCAGATTCTTGAATATTTTGCCATGCTGAGCCGATTTCACTCGCGTGGACCGACCTACGATTTTGGAAGTGTAACGCGAATTGCATTTAAGTATAAACATAGGGGTTTTCGAATAAATGTTTTTCAAAAGTGATTTCTCTGTCCATTATTTTAAGTTTGTTTATTCATAACAGTAGGTCTAAGCACAGCCGCAAGACAACTGCACAAGCTTTGCTTTCAATTTTCACCGTCCGGTCCATCTCTTTGTGCAACTGTCGATTTTCTTGTCCTAGAAGTTTTCAATAGTAATAATCTTTTAAGCGAAGCAGTTGTCGGTTTAAAGCTATTTTATCCGAAAAGCCTCCGAAAACAGTTTTGTGCGTTCCTCAAAGCGCCTAACTTTATATAGGCTTACTTCGCATTCTCAAAACTTATGCCGGCATAATAACAATTTAATTAAAGCGTGTTTGGCGTTTCTTTGTTTTGAATCTTGATTGTCTCTAGTTAGAGAATGAAATATAACAGTTATTTGAAAAACTATAAGCGAAGCAGTTGTCGGTTTAAACCTATTATGCCCGAAAAGCTTCCAAAAACAGTTCGGTGCATTTTTTAAAGCGGTCGAATTTTAGACAATTTGCAGCCGCAAAACTTATGCAACAGAGTTAAGAGTGTTTGGACGGTGTTTGTTCGTTTGTTTTCAATCTCGATGGTCTCAAGTTAGAGAACGAAATATAAGCGAAGCAGTTTTGAGTTTAAAGCTATTTTATCCCGTAAGTAATGTGTGTTCCTCAAAGTGCTTGAATTTTTTCGCGGCTGCTAAAACCTACGCGACATTCCTTCGATAAGTTTGTTACAAGTGCTTCGAAGCTCCCCAGATCCTTTATTTCGGGTAATCCCAGTAAAATGCCCGTGAAATGTGAGTATAAATTTTTGACCAGACTAATATTTTTTATTTAGTGGCAGTTCATGTTATTTGTTAACATCCGAACGCGATGAAGATAACCCATTTAAACAGTCGAATAATTTTTATTTTGTTTTTGTAAATGTGCGCCGTTTCAAGTTCATTCACGCGAACAGCCAATAAACCAAGGAGATTTGACAAGCCTTCACAGTTAATGACAGGATATGGAAACATTGCAAACACCAAGCTAGACGGCTTGTGAGTAAAATAATCAAGCTGTGCTCAGCCTCTAGAACGACCTTTCGAGCTTGGTTTTACAGAACAGATCCCCAAAATATTGAAGGACAATTCGGAACACTTTCAGGCTTTTTGAGAAACACTTTTCGAAAGCGAACGAGCCAAAAAAAGCCCCGAAATGTATTTCAGACCGAAAGGTTTCAGGACTATTTTTGAGAAACGAACACCTGTTTATTCCTTCGCGGCTCCGCTTTTAGGCTTGGCTAAATCTATATATTACACCGTACTGGATGCAAAGAAAGAGCTCCGCGCGGGGACGTACTCGTTTTGCTGAAGATGATATGATATACAACAGAGTTCTGCTCATCTGTTGGAGTTTTTTGGCCACAAGTATGCTGTGGTTGATTTATTGAAAATACGTAAAGAGCATCTGATCACAACAAAATACTAAATAGCATATCATGTTTAGAGAAGATGGGTGAAAAACGCGCCTCACCTGGCTGGGTTACAATATTACACCACCTGATGATAATCCGACAGAAGTTGCAGCGGGAGCGGAGGGAGGGAAAACGTTTTTCCCAGAGATGTAAACACTGTGATGGCGAAAAGAAAGAGGGAATTAACGTCAGAATGATGAGGAATTTATACCCGGGAGCGACCGCAACCGATACTAAGATTGGCTGTTATCTGACATGAGAATCCAGAATCGGAAAAGCAAGCATGGACGAAAGAGCACAATAGGCGCACTGTATCAACGTAAAAAACGTTATGCTTTGGCATAATGTTTGCATGGTTTTAGATCAAACTGTTTTCAAGCTTGTTTGATTTGTATTTTCCTTTGCCTTAGGGTTATGGTAATAATCTGGAATCGAACAAAGGAAAATTTTAATCAAACTACTTTTTAACCTAATATTAATATAGCACTGGTGGCCTTTTTTCTGTGCATTTTATTTAATTATTAATTAGCAGCTTAACTTTGGACAGGTTTTTCAAGGCTTTCGAGTGATACTGTTTTTCTTTGAGACCACTTTTTAAGAAATCAATTCTTTTATTCTCCATTTACCTCGTTATTAAATAGCAGCACAATACTGTCTAACAGATTCTCGATCAATTTTGGAAGATACACGTGGTAACTCCTTTAAGAGGAAATGTAGTAATTGCCCTGGGGAGAGGGGGTGATCCAGATTTCAAGTGATAGGGTGGTGTGAAGGATTTTTTTGGGTTTGAAATTCATGATTTCTGATTATTTTGGGTGTAAACATTTTGGCACCTTTAATTTCGCAATTTGGGGATAATCATATTTTGCGACACTTTATTTTCGCGATTTTGTTAAATTTATATATGTATATATGTGTATATATGTATATATATGTTATAAATATATATATTTATAACATAGCTCGCGCGCTTGTCCTATCGAATTCCTATTGAACCATCATGGTGTATATCTCTATATACGCACGGCCGTGCGTATATAACATGACGTGTGCAGTTGCATTTTGCCGCAAAGTTTCCGTCGAGTTTAGCGGCGAGTTCCTGTTGCTGAACTTTCCGATAGTCATTGGAAGAAACTAGCGAAGAACTTCCAAATTTTTCTCTTGGCATTGATCTTTTAGCCAGAAAGCAGCCAACAAGCAAGAGCAAGACCAACGAAAACGAAGCATGCAGTTGAGTTATGAATATACTTTGTTTTTTCTGCCTGTAGCGACAAAAAGTGTCTTCTTCGCGAGCAACTCAGCGAGTAAATGACCAAGAAAAAT
The DNA here is from genome assembly GCA_964030785.1 of Siderastrea siderea. NCBI lineage: Eukaryota > Metazoa > Cnidaria > Anthozoa > Scleractinia > Rhizangiidae > Siderastrea > Siderastrea siderea. The sequence continues at coordinate 53,059,812 of OZ034966.1, read as the reverse complement.
CACCTTACAGCACTGAGAGTTAAACTGGAGAGAGATTACAACAGCGAAATTGTTGCAGGGTGTTTGATTTCTTAGGAAAAACTTAGTTGAAAAACTGAAGAAACTCGAACTTAATTAGTCTTTGGCGTTGTGTTTACGATTTCATTCACCGTCTTCTCTCAACGAATGTTCACAAAAGGTAGGTTTTATACGGAAAACTTTTAAAACCAAAATATCAAGACATGACACAAAATAAAACACAGTAAAATTGAAGCGAACCGTTTCAATTAATAATGTGTCACACGTTTTCGGTGATTCACTACCAAAATCAAACTAAATAAGCACTGACAACCAGAAAGGACGTAATTTTTTCGGCTATATACTACACAAAATAACTTCGTTTTACCTGCAGTCAATGTAGCTCTGTGTTCAAGCAGCTCCAAATGTTCAAACAAAATAAAATGTAATCCAAAATAAGTCGAATGATCGCTTTCCCAGTTGTTTCATTCATTGTTGTTAAACCACATTCCGTCCGCGGCCTCCACTTTGTTTTGTGCTCGTTTCAACTCAGACTCGCGGCTACAATGCTGAAATCATACAGCTTCAATCCGCTTTGGAGGATGAATACAACAGTTTTTTCAGGAAACATCAAACTTATACCACATCTTAGAGCGATAATTGGAAGACTTCTTCAAAAATTAGTCTCGTACGTTCACTTCGGAGCAATTTCATTTATTCATTCAAAGAAACGCTGCAACTACGCGGGAACACTTCGCAAGGTGTTTTGGCGCCTTTTTCTTTCAGTCATGTGATCGATTACTGTTTCTTTTTTTCTCTTTGTCTTTTTTTTTTCTCGTTCTTTCTTGATTTTTATGGTAACCAGTGACTGAGTTTTGAGTCAACTGCGCACTGAATCGTATTGCTTATAATTTACAGTTTTAACGGAAGCGAAACGGAACTGCGGCATCCTGCGCAAAACTACCATTTCAGCATTTTCACTGGCTATGTTATAAAACAATTAGTTCATGCTTTTAGCTGTACGTACATCGAGTTATGGATGCACTTGGGAAGTTTGGAGAGCACTCAAGAAGCTAGAGTTGCTCTCGGCTGCGCCTCGAGCAACTCTTACGCTTCTCACGTGCTCCCCAAACTTCCCGCGTGCATCCATAACTCGATGTACGCACGATGTCATGCACGAGTTTTGCCTCATATCTCAGAAAAAGGGAGCTTAAAATTAATTTTGGTGCTCGAGCTATCCACTCGTTTGGCGCTGCCACTCAGTGTCAGTGAAGAGTGGTAGATATTTACCTTGCTGCTTTGCGGCTCGCCAAATATCACCATTATTCACCATCAAACAAGTTAGCTACTTGATCTGAATTGTATTTCTCTCATGGTCGTAATCATGTCTCACACCAGTTGGAAGGCCTGCACGACTCGGTCAACTTCACGTCTTTGTATTAGTCGCGCCTTATATAACTTACAGGTTGTCTCACCGTAGGTGATTATTGCACAGATTTCGTGCAGGGCTGATCTTTTCAAAAAGTTGTTCTTGGTTGCTTTTTCGTTTTGTCACTGTGACTAGTTCCATGAACAGTAATTAAGAGAGGACAAGCACAATTTGAAAAGACTTGTCCATGCGACTAGGCACATGAATTGAATCAAGTCGGAGGGGTTCTATTTTACATTAGTACCCTCGGGCCACGTCACGAGGATTTTGCTATTTTAGGTCAATTATCTGCTAAAATCATTACTTAGTGCCTTCACTGATACACAAAGTGCTCCTGTAAAACTACGAGGAGGATATCAAATGAATTCTATCAGAGAGCGGACCGTAATAATTTTTTTGGTGCTTTTTGAGAACATAGCATTAAACTTTAAAAACGCTGGCCCAATTTTTTCAAGTTTCAATCCATTTCCATTCGCCATCGGTGGCAACGGACGACAGGAAACAGTTTCAGTGCCGCATGATAGTCTTAAGTAACAAAGCTAGACCATTATTTTTGGAATTCAATTGATGCGAAGACACGTTTTAGCTTTTTAAACGGCATACTAAAAAATAGCCTGACATAGCCCCCTTAACATCAGAGAGATTTTTCGGCTTGTTTGTTTTCCTGGACTTATCCCTGAGTGGAAAGAGAGATTGCTTGTAGTCTAGTTAATACAACTGCTAAAGGAGGGTTTTAAGAGACTTTATAAGAAAAAAATCTTTTTTATTACAGGATTAATTGGGATTAATTGGCTGCAACCCAGATAACTCAGTTGTCTTCAATTGAAATGGCTGCAAAGGACAGAGCAACTTGAAAGAAAAATAAATCAGGGGCACCTGATGGGGAAATTTTAGCAAAAATACTTCAAATGTCACTTTCTGCTTTCTCAGATGGTTTCAGAGCTTTATAAAGGCATATTTGTTTAAGCTTATTCAAGTTGATCTGTTCGGCATTTTTAGCTGAAACTTTAGGCCGCAGAAAATTTTGGAAAACAGAGACATATCCGCAGAATTTCCGAGCTGCTAATGGCTGTCCAAAAATGCTAGCTGGCCTTATTTTACGCTCTAAATGACATATTGGTCCCTCCAGAAACAATAGGAATTAATCCGTCCTCTTGTTACGAAAGTCCAAAGTTATGTTTCGCCAAATAAATCTCTAGTTTTCACTTTAATAAAATCTGAATATCTCTGGCGATTTAGGTCTGCCGACAGATATTCCGCCGAAATGAACCTTTGGGTGCCCCTGATAAATAGGATTTAAAAATGAGATCCAGTCATGCCAGGAAAGCATTCTATTGAGACTTGTTCAGTATGAGTGGCACATCGTAAGCCATGTAGTATTATAGAACAACTAAGATACTACGTGCGCTCTGATTGGCTGTCAGGTGTGTTTGCATGAGAGTATGTAAAGACAGTTGTAATGTCACTGTTGTATGTGTTTGCAGAGCCTGATATAAAGATGAGAGTGGTTAAGAGAATTCTCGAAAGTTATGCAAACCCTGGACTTTGTCTCGGGTTTGCATAACGTCTCGAATTATCCCAACCCCTCTCATGCATGTTTATATCAGGCTATGCAAACACAGAAAAAAATTGATTTCTATTTCTTAAAATAATGCAATAAATTTGAATGCAACATTTTTTGGCCTTATGATAGTGGATGTGGGAGCACTCGGTGTTGGCAACAGACACTGAATGTGAAATAAAGCCACATTTAAATATTGTTTTGCCTTGTTTGGTTGATTTTGTTACGGCTTAAAAACTTGTTATGGCCGGGTTTTATTTACATTTGGTAACAACAAGCTAACACACTGAGCACAAAGATGCCCTTTTCAAAAAATCCAGTTAAGTGGTTTATCTTGGTTAACTAGTGTTAGCTTGAATGGCTTGACTTGATTCTCTATCATTGTAACTCAGAGTCTTTGATTCAAACGCTAATCATGATGGGTTTCTATATTTTCATGGCGAATTATTGTACATTCAGTTTTTTTTAATAACAGACATATTTCTATGAACATAATGAAATGAAAGTGGGACATGTGTAAAAGTGAAATCAAGCACCAAGTTTTTTTTACTTGTCATTTGCAGTAATCATATGCATTTACCTAATATAAGTTTTCGTCAAGGCATAAATAACGACAGAAAGGAACAATGCAAAAAATAGTAATTTTCAGATAAATCACAAGCATATAAATTAAATAAAGAAAGAAAATGAGGTTAAGGGTGATAATGTCATCATAGACACTAATATATAGATTTAGCCAAGCCTAAAAGCGGAGCCCCCTTTTTGTTTTGTCTGTTTTTTGCTTTTGTTTTGTTTTTGCTAGCAGTTATTAATTTGTGAAAATACCCTCATCCAAGTCGTTTTATTAAAAAAAAAACTACGTCACTACCAAAATTTTTTGGCTTCATAGATTACCAAATTTCCTTAGCAATGGAGCTCCGCTGACGCGCTAGCGCGCTGGCTCCGCTACCATGCCAAAAGTATAGCTATCTGAAAAGAGCATCTACACTCAGTTTTCACAAAATATCTTGGTGGCCAATTACTTTTTTTCTCAAAGAAAGCACCAAATTGCCCTTTCTTTTTGGTGATGTGACCAAAAATTTATCTAGTGGAAATGGAAGTTATGTTCCGAAAAAAAAGGCCGTCCGCATATAAGGAAAACTTTCCATGCAATTGATAACTTTCTACTTTATATAAGAAAGGAGAAACCAAACATTGTATGTAAGAAAAGTTAGGATAGGCCAGCAATAATAATAATAATAATAATAATAATAATAATAATAATTGTATCATGCAGTGTCAATTAACAAAAAAAGCTTAAAGGGAAGGGTTCACGGTTTAGAGCATGCTCATGAATTAAATGCCTGTGCACGCTGTAGCGAGTACGCAAACAGTATTATTTCAAAACATTGTTAAAGAACCAATCATAAGCGAGTAGATTGTTCGGGTGTGAAATTTTCTTGCCATAGTTTCGCGCTTTATGATTTCTTAGCTATCTGCACACGCCCCTGGCAGCCATTTGACCAAAGCGCGTGCAGATAGAGGTAAATTCATCAACCGTGGAATAAAACCTTCGGGTCAACAATAAATTCAAGAGTCATGTAGCAGCTCTCATGTCCGTGGACGCTATTCTCTGGGTGGTCGTGCACGGATATCTCCTATCTAATTGTTCTCCTTGTGTAACTTTCCTTAGTTGATTCGATTTCCATCTCAGTCTGTGACAACCCTTCAAATAAATAGTAAAAATTGATAACAATTTAATCAAGCCATTTCGATTATATTTCAAACAAAAATGTTATCATCTAATAAGTTAAAAGAAAACCTTCTACAACGTAAAGATAAAAAAAGAAATGACCTCTTAGCCAATCAGAGAAGACCTTACGAGAGCTGCTACATGACTCTCTACGGAGCTTGGCATAGGCAAAGACGTATGTGGAGAGACAAAAACATGACAAGAGAACTATGTAGAAAACCTAGCCTGTGTGGCATGGAAAGGGAAAGGGTGACGAAGAATTATGGCGCGGAAGGGAGGAGGACGCGCGACCATAGCGTTCTCGCGCGCTTGTTTTCTCCACATCCCTTAGAACGTCTCCCTCTCAGGCTAGTAGAAAACCTGGCTCTTTACTTCAAGGGTAGATGAAATAAGGGTTAACAGCATTACCCATGGTTTGTACGTTATGTTATGAAAAGAGTAAGAGTAAAGTTAACAAATTGAATCCTTCACTCATTAAAATCGCAAGCTTTTGCTTATAATAGGGTTTCATGCGTTGAAAGGGTTGCACGAGTTTCAAGGGACTCAGGCGTTGCAAGGGTTGCGTAGGTTGCAAGGGTATCAGGCGTTGCAAGGGTTTCAAGCGTTGCAAGGGTTTCAGGTGTTGCAAGGGTTTCAGGCGTTGCAAGGGTTTCAAGCGTTGCAAGGGTTTCAAGCGTTGAAAGGGTTTCAGGTGTTGCAAGGGTTTCAGGCGTTGCAAGGGTTTCAGGTGTTGCAAGGGTTTCAGGCGTTGCAAGGGTTTCAGGCGTTACAAGGGTTTCAAGCGTTGTAAGGGTTTCAGGTGTTGCAAGGGTTTCAAGCGTCGCGAGGGTTTCACGCGTTGCAAGGGTTTCAGGCGTTGCGTGGGTCTTTAGGATTGAAGTTGAAAAACAGTTTAAAAATTAGCATAAGAAAAAAAAGTTTGACTGCCTCGTTGAAGAGATGCTTTTTATACGTAGGTTAGCCCAGATTTAAACGTGCAAACCGACTCTATTCACGTCAAGGTCTTTGTTTAATGCCTTATGCTAATTTTTCAACTTTTTCCAGCTTTCAATAGCTCTTTTTTCAACTTTCAATAGGTCTTCTCTTGATAATGGCGTCATGACGAACGTCGAAACGTCGACGTTTTTTAAGTTTATCTCTAATATTTACATGTCTTTGCTTCAGCAAGTCTCTCTTGACAAACCTTCCTTGGGGATCCATTTAAAAATAATGGAAACTGAAAGGTGACTACCTTCGTCACGTCTGTTTGTACCTTGATAGGAAACAATTATGCACTCCTTCCTTGAATAACCTCAATATCATTCACCAAGGACAGTGAGGTTATTCAATTGTTCCTTATGATTAGTGGGAATGAGACAACGACTTTACTGATTGCATTTGTTCACGAGATGAATTTGCTTTATTTTTTCTATTCCGTCTAAACCGATAGAAAGGTTTAACGGTCGTGGTTGCCAGCCAGGTAAAAATTAAGAAAATAAACTATGCTGTTAGAAGGGCAAATGTGGTGCAAACTGCGGTGTTTGTATTGCTCGATCGACTTTGACAAAAAATTGATTTTTGAAACATACGAAGCTTTTACCAAGCAAAATCAAGAGATGTGACTGCGGTGGGAGGGGTAAAGTCGTATTCCAATTTAGTGATATACTTGCCTGTAAATGTTTTCCTGCAAAGTTGAGAGAACTGTATTAAAAAATGAAAATACGATCGTTAGTTTCAACTCGTGTAAGTCCGAAAATGGTAGGGAAGGACGAGATAGATAAACGGGACATTGATAACATCTATGAAGAACATTCGTGATGGAACGACATAAAGGAAATGAGCCCGGAATTCTTAGAATGAAGGAACAGTTGCTTGGCATAAAAACTGCAAACAACTGGAAAAAAAAATGGCATTAATAAGTAGTTCTGCAGTAGCGTGAAATTTATTTAACACGTGAATGTTCATCGCAGTTATGTATGAAACTTAAGCAGTTGTGAAAAGAAAGCCTGAACAGCAATTCAGGGATTCGAACCCATAACTCTGAGATACCGATGCAGTGCTCTAAACATCTGAGCTATCAAGCAACTGGCAGCTAGTCATTTCGTGAGTAAATATGTGAAATTTCATATATTCATTTTCATAGTGTGAAAGTTGTTGAAAAAAAAAAGCGTGTTTGATGATGTCAAGTTTTTTGTCTTTATATACTTAGCGTTATACTTACACTTATACTTAACAATTATCCTGCGAAATCGCGCGGAATATCACCTGATACTTAGCCGACGAGGCCGTAGGCCGAGTTGGCTAAATCAGGGGATATTCCGCAAGATTGAGCAGGATAATTGTTTTATTATTCAACAAATTCCCATCGCCTACCATTGTCAGAACGAGAAAAACTACGGCTCTATGATAAAAACGCTAAAAGCTAGCAACACATAAGCTTAAGCTTAATAAAAATCAAAACAGAACTTCAAGAAATCGAAGTTTAATCTTACTACCGTTCACTTAAAAAGACTTATTTACAAACTCATGTTTGGAAATGACAAGACAAAGGAAAAAAATATTGCTACCTTACCGAGAATAAGTCCTCTTCCTGTGAATTAAAATCTTTTCAACTTAAGTCTTTTCAACTTTCCGTGAGCAAGTGTGCTGCTTCGTTCGCAATAGCATTTTCTTGGTTGAGTTCTCACTATAAAAAATTCCAAGTCAACCTCTGGATATCTTTGTAAGCTGAAGCAAATACTTGTTGACTTTTTGAGAGCATTTAATCGTGGAAAGTTTCTTCCAGAGAGTTAAAGTTTGCGGAGAACACTGCTAAAACTGCCTCGCTTTTCAAAATGGCCGCCAAACAAGCAATGAAAGAAAATCTGCAGTGCACTTCCAAATATGGTCATTTACGTATATCGCAGGATATCTGTCATGTAGGATGACAGATATTGAGGGCCTTCTTACCATATATGGGCATAGTGACAATTTGTTTAATAATAATTAGCGTTACCCTAAATCTGCCTTTCCCCTATACAATTAACAGATGTGTTAACGTTTTCCAATCTACTGGACACATTCCTTACACTTATTGGCAGTTAACTTGTAAATTAACTTAACCTATAAGAAACTTAACTTATAAAGTAACTATAAATGACAAAGTTAAGCGTGAGGTGATCCCGTAAGTTACCGCGTGAGGCAGACACTTAGGGGAGTGGTTACTATGTTCTATGATATGCAACATCCGTGAGTGTACCCACGACGGATTGATTTAAGCAGAGAATCAGTATGCAACCTGGCCCAGGCCATTGTTACTGGATTTCATAAAACTCACGTAAACTTCATAGAACTCTAATGGACGATACTAAAATACTAAGGCTGAACTGCACTACTTATACTGAATTAAAACTGGGTTGGTATTGCTAAAACAGAGTGAATCATTATTAAAGTAACTATTCCTGAGAAAGTTAAGTTTGCCTTTAGTGAACCCGTAAGGTAAACACCCAGGCGCGACTGTTTACTGTGTTCTATGCAACACCCGTAAGTGTACTAAGCGGAGTATGCAACCTGGCCCTGGGGCAGTGCAGGAAACGAGGATTTGCGTGAAATTTTTATGACTGTTGCTGCCAATTTTGCCGAACTGAGGGGTTCTTGCTGAAAGAGGCTATCCATTGTTGGAGTGACTGTTGTTCCTTTTTGTTGAGCACTGACAACAAGGTCCAAAAATTGCTCGAGCAGTCAAGAGTTTTAGAAACGAGTTGTCAAATTATACTCGTGTGTTGCATATCACAGCAATATCCCTTTAAACAAAGATATGGACGACGTTTTGGATTACTTCCTCGGGGAGAAGACTGAACTGAGAGGGTCTCAATGGCGTGGGAGCTTTTTCGGTTAATGACTAAAGTTTTGCCTTTTTACTTTGTACTTTTTAAGGCAAATTTCAGGTCTTGTATTCCACTTTTAATTGTTGTGGGTCCGACACCATAGACGTTGAAAATCACACCACAACAACTTTGTTCCCAGGATTCTCTCCTTCTCAGGGGGTTGACACCACAGAACGAAAATGAAAGGAAAAATAGAGAGAGTGAGGAGAAAGGAAGGAGGAGAAGAAACAAACTCTTAGGTTTTATAAGGGATACTTTGGAGAAATAATGGTTGAGCGACAAAGACGTAACGTTTTGAAAATCCAAGTAGAAAGAAATTGTATATGAATGAGGGTCTTGAAGGGGTAAAATGGGAGCTGGGATTTGCCTAGTTTAGGACTGGGAAAATGGGACTTGAGGCACTGGGGCTGGGATTTGGCGACTGGGACTGGGAAAAAAGTAGGGCATGATGTGAATAGGAAAGATGTCCTATAGAGTCTACAGATCATTTGAAACTCCTTAATGCATAAAAATGCAACAAAATAGTCCTTAGGAAGACCTAAGAATGTTAATTACTTTGCAAATCAACAAATGTCAAACCAGTATAGTTGTGACCTGAGTTTGGCATTGATTTGAACCCTTCGACGTGCAAGCAAAGTCACACCCCAACAGTGGTACATGGTGGGGCGTGGTGATAGAAACCCTCCCCTGGCTTTTTGCTATGTTTCAATATTTCGGAGAGATTTTACCTTTGGTAGAAAGCCGTTGATTTGATCCACAAGATGAGGTATATATTATGTGTCGCAGTGCTGCTGGGGCATGGAAAAATTGAAAACCTAATGGGGTGGTCAATGAACGTTTGAACATGCGCCTAAAAGGTCAAAACCATGTGCTCGATTATTTTATTTAAAATTGGGGATACAAAGAGTAGTATTTTCTCACGTGCAACTTTTATTAACAACATTAGCTGGGTACCCTAACTATCGTTCAGAAGTGATTCGAGGCGTTTTTGATGCTTTCCTCAAATGTTGCCTAGCGGAATTTGTTCTAAGAAGCCTGAACACCTCCCCTTAAATAAAGCCATTCGTGACGCCTGGTGGTGACACGAATATGAAAGTTCTCCGTAGGTATGTACACCTTTGTTCCCAGAATGTAATCTTTCTTTCTGAGATTTCAGTAGTACATTTGTTAGTTGGGTGGAATGTGTATTTTCCTTTTCAAGGAATTTTTCTACTTTCTCTATGACAGTTTTCCACAAGGGAGAACACGTCGTCAATATATCTTTTCCACACTAGCAGTTTTTTGCAGCTCTGTCGTAGTATTTCTCTTTCTATTTTTGGGCATAGAATATTTGCAAAAGCCACGGCCATTTTTGATTCCATGGCAGTTCCATCAGTTTGTAAATGGCCTTTGCCATTGACTTGGAAATAATTTTAATATTCTTTCAAGATTAGACTGAGCATTTCTCTCAAGTACCTTGTGGGGAGGGGAGGGTTCTCTCCATATAAAGCTTCGTATACTTGGCATACAGCTGTATACACGTACGGTGATAACACCCTCCTTTTAATCTATCCAAAGATTTACTCAAAAAAATGTCCGAGTTTCTGAAGTCAAGCAGGCCCGGTGAAGCTGTTGTAGGAAAAAAACTTCTATATTGATTGTTTTATTTATCTTGCTTGGGTTAGAACAAAAATACAGGTGTTTGGTTAATTGCTTTCACTTTGACCACTTTCATAAGACGTTTAAGATGCAGTGGGATTTGTGGCACTGGGGATGGGATTTTTGTCAAAAATTGGACTGGGAACTTGGATTTGGACAAAATTTGGGCTGGGAACTGAATGGGATTTGAAACCCCCCTTCAGGACCCCCATTAATGGCATATCTTTTCTTAAACTACTGAATAAAAGAAGAAACGAATAGAACAGGATATCAATTATGAGAGTTTGATTAATGTTATTAAAAATTGTAGTTTCTGGTTCGTAGTCGTCTGTGATAGGGTAGATTTTCCGTGCCTAGTTTAGTTCTTGGCTCGCTTGTTAAGGCTTGTTGCTTGTTAACAAATCAGTGACGTTTTGTGAATGCCGAAGAGAGCGTTGCTCCTCTTGGATTTTAAGTTTTATATTTCTATTGGCTTCTCTCGCCCTGCTCGATATATCAGTGCTAACTACACCTCTTATTACGGCCACATATTGGATGAAGAAATTCCGGGAAATTGGAGAAAATCTAAGAATAGTTGAAGCAAAAAGCTGTCAACTTACGGGTCGCGAATTCAAAGAGGCCTGGGCCAACTACTCAATACCGAATTGTACCAGGGGTCAATCTTAACATATGGCACTTTGAAATTGACAAATCTTGAAGTTTTTCAATTTTAAGGCCTAACATCAAAGTTTGTGGCCGTTTTACGGCTGATGGTTAACCCGTTGAGGACCCTCAGCTGAAGACATAGAGCGAAAAGGGAAGACAAAAGCGCGAGTTATTATTATTATTATTATTATTATTATTATTATTATTATTATTAGTATTTTTGTTCTGTGCACTGGTTGATCTTATACCGATCCGATATCCTCAAATATACTTCCCAAGGGAGCGAGTCATAGCCCATGACCAGGGCTCCCTTGGTCCTGAGAGTTTGTTCCTGAGCAGCACAAATAAGCGCTACTGTTTGGACCTTCAAGTCTAGCATTCTTAACCATTTCCAAGTTTCTTGTGCAAGTGCTGTTTCAGGCATTTCCCTTACAAGTTGACGACATAGTCTCTTGTCTTTCCAGCTGTTGAGTTTCTCATTGTTCAAAGTTCTCTTAAGTTCGTTTTGGCTTACAGTTCCATCACTCTTAATAACATCAGTAGCTCTCACCCCTTGCAGTAACTCCTCCAAAGAGTTATTCACATACCACCCTAAATTGTTCTCCTCACTTCTCTCACATTCCTCGCAGCTTATCAGTCCCCGACCTCCGCAACATACAACATGTCAACATCATTCTTGGGATGGAGAGCGCCATTAATTGTTAATACTTTCCTGGCCTTTCTATCCAACGTTTTCAGTTCTTCCTTCGTCGATGTTATAATGCCTGCTCTCTACCTCAATACTGCCACTGCCCAGGTGTTAATCGCTGTAATGTTATTCCTCTCATTCAACTTTGATTCCAACACTAGTTTCAGTCTTCTTTCGTACTCTCTCTCAAACTGTTATTTTAAACCCTTTTCCTTTATCTTGTCCATCTCAATACTTCCTAAATACTTATACCCCTCTTCATCTATCTCCTTCATAACCCGTCCATCTGGAAGAGCTACACCCACCATCTTCGCCTCCTCTTCTCTTTTCGTTATTTATTCACACTTTTTCTTTGGAAGAGTTACACCCACCATTTTCGCCGCTTCTTCTCTTTTCATTATTTATACACACTTTTTATTTATACCACACCTTTTCAACCCAAACTCCATTCCGATATACTCGCTAAAAAGATGTACGGTTCGTGACACTGTCCCATTAGCGGACAAGCTACAGGCTAGCAACCACGACAATTACGTGCGCCCAGCCCATCTGCTAGCTGTCGACAGAGGAACTCTTTATTGACTTTAAAATACGCGTGTTTTGTGCATGATCTGGTTCTGACGGGCGTTTACGTTTGCCGAGGAGAGGTTATTGGTTAGCTACAGTGAGAGAAGCTGTTATCGCTAAAAAAATATTTTGTTCTCTCGCCTTCACGGAGAAATTCCGATTCTATAATGAAGACATTCACCGTCGACGAGTGTCTATTTTTCAAGGAATGGATACGTCACGTACCTGGCTGTCTCATTTACACATTTTCAGACGAGATTCTATTGCCCCGGCCTATCTCTTAAGAGAAGCTGTCGCCAATGGACAATCGAACGTTTGTTCACGGCTATTGTCGACATTGGCCGAGGAGTGTTCTTTGGTTACGTAAGCATCACTGATCTCATTTGCCTCTCTAATTTATCTCTTTTTTAAAAAAGAGGGATAGTTGGCGTCAAGGGAATTTTTTTTCAGATAAACATCACTGTCCTGGCATCAAGCTTTTATCAAAGCGCGTCTAAAACAAGCTTGCTCACAGGCTAATGTTTCTCGCAAAGGTTGAAACATAGCGAGCGGTGTTTCACTATCGAAAATTTTGAGCCAACTTGTCTCATTTACACATTTGCAGACGATAGTCTATTGCCCTGCCTATCTCTTAAGGGAAGCTGTCACCAATGGACAATCGAACGTTTGTTCACTTATTCCCCCGGAAAAAAGTCATTTGAGATGTCCAATTGGTGCGCTTTATCATTCGTAATGTGATCTTGGACCCCTACCCATGTAATCGTCCTTCTTAAAGAGAGCGAAGGTCTGCAAAGTGCTCATTTCCTAACGGAGTTTAGCTAGTAGCAAGTCCAAGAACATCTTGCGTTGCGAGTGTCTGAATTTCTCAGAGGAACATGGATGGCGAGGATGGATTCAAACAGGTATGGTTTAAAAGAACTGCACATAATTTACGTTGAATTGATTCAGAAATGATTTTTAATGCGACATAAACGAGAACCAGTTTATGACTGTTTTTTTTTTTCTTTAAGATTTTAGCTTGTGTTGATTCCATTTAACATCAACTTTAAAACTTCAAAATCTCGCGAGTCATGATTTAGCATGATTGAATATATGTATTTGTGGAAGATTCCTTAGGTAATGTAACGTAACGTAATAATTTAATGTAAGAATGACAATTGTGTGCCCGCCCACGAACGTTAGTATGGGTCGTTGTCAGACACGTGCTCGTGGGTTGTCGATTTTTTAATTGAAGCAGGCAAACGAGGACTACACAGAGAAGAAACCTCTCGAAACGAGGGAAAGTTCCTTGCGAAATTTTGGCATGTCGTGCGGTCTCAACTGCCCGTTACTACCTAAAAAGAAGAGGACCATAATAATAACTTGTTAACACGTGCTCATATGTCGTATAGTCGTTGTCAGTCTTTCCTGGCACGTCGTAGAACCTAAATTGCATTTTTGACGATCAAAAAACTGTCGGTATAAATCATTTTTAAATTACAGCTTGTGACACGTGCTCGCCGCCTCACCGATCTCGTCGAATTTTTTTAGTCTTGAACACAGTCCGCGCACTAAAAATACTATCGTTACAAGAATGAGAGGTTTGAGAAATGTTTCTGGCAAGGTTTTGGCTGTGGTAGCAAGGCAAAAAAACGGTGGTGTGTAACACTGTACAAAGCGAGTTTTTCTTTTCGTCGAGGGTCGAGGGTCGAAGGTTTCATTTCGTGGGTCTAGGGTAAAAAATTACCCCTATCCATTTTTTTTCAGTTTTGTTCTATTACACTTCGAGTGACGTATGTTTAAAGATACAGAATTACACTTGGACATTTACACGTGGTCATTGCCCCCAAAAATGGCGAGTTGGGGATGGGTTGAGATAGTTAATAGCACATGGACATCCCTGTTCCTTTACAAAGACAAAATATTACACTTAGAAACCACAAAAGCCCATTTTTTTCCGTGTTACTGTAACACCACGAATCAAAGAAATGTGACAAAACACAAAAAAGCGAGCCAGATGTTTTTATAACTGGTTTCAGAACGTGGGGTGTAATCCAATTTTCAAGATCCAACTACTACTACCCGATTGAAGTGCTGTGGTTACAAAGTGGGCACACGTTATTCATATGTCGATTTTTAATTCTCATACACTGAAACAAAGGAGTTGATCACCGACACCGGAAATTGCGACCAGATACTCGTGTAGCATGAAGATTATGAGGGTTTTGGCGGCTTTCTGCTGGTCACTCTCGATCCGCAAAATAAAGTCCCGCGACTTTTAACTACGAAATGGAACTATGGAGACTTCTGTGACGACATTTTCCGCCGGGAAAACAAAATAATAAGTGTGACCGATTGTACCCGATAAATTTTGTCTGGAGCTTGGCAGCTTGGACGTGTCAAAAGAGTTTCCTTGACAGTTGCATTACACCCCCACGTTGTGAAACAAAACATCGCGCTTTTTCTTAGCTTTTTTTGTCACGTTTCTTCGATTCTTGTTGTTACAGTAACACGGACAAACTAACCAGATTTATCAGCAAATATGGGCTTCTGTGGGTTCTTAATGTAATTCTTTGAAAACTAAAAAAACGAACTGGGATGTCTACGTACTAATTCCTATCTCACCCCATCCCCCACTCACTATTTTTTGGGGGGCCGGGGAGGGGGGCGATGTTCACGTACTAATGCCCACGTGCAATTGGTATCTTTAAAACGGGTAAATTCGGTTTAATTTATCCTCGATCCTCGACGACTGAGATAGACCCGTTCAAAGCACTCCCCTCCTCACCATAAGTAAGTGATCTGCGCACTCGATCAGGATCTGCGACTGCTTATTTGACGCAAGCGACGTGCGTTTTACAGTCGATCTCCCGCGGAAGGAAAATTCGCAAAAAATACTCGGTGGACTTTTCTTGTAAGAACGCTGGCTGGAAATTCTATGGTAGTGAGACTTGCTGCATATTGATGAAGGGATTTATACATTCCCATAGGGGCTGATAATAACTGTTGTTACCGTCGTATTTCTTGTTTGATAATTGGGCCTTACACTGTAAACAACGAGCGATTTTTTTGCTTCATAACGTATAAAGCTTATGTACGTAAGCTTAAGCTTAAGTTTTCATATGTACGTTTTAGGAGGAGGTTGACGATAATCCACCTTTTAGCATCATCGAAGGGTGTACGAAAGAAAGAATGGCATTTGTTTGGGGATTTTTCCCTCAAAATACTTAGGGAAATAACGGAAGGTGGCTTGTGGGTGTGCGTATTTGGAGCTCGAGTGCTTGGAAGGCATGTTGAAAGGTAAGCTTAACACGATAAGCTTACTTTTGTGAAATTGAGCGTTATGAAACATCAGATTATACACATCGCCAGAAATCGCGGACATGTTGAGCCCGCTAACAACTGTCAGCGGTATCTTGTATAACACCAAGAAACAAAAGAATCCCGGGGTAGCGGGTTCAAATCCGACTGGGGTTCAAAATTTTTTTGTTTTTTTGTTTTTCTTTTCCCAAGATATTTTTTCTGAAGGTAAGTAGACCGGAAAAAAAGAGGGTTCAGGGATGTCACACATTTTGGAAAATGTAGCTAGCTCCCACTCGCATTACAAAAATATGGCGTATTAAATCCATGCCAAATGCTCGTCGATTTGAGGAACAATTCTTCAAGCGGTCAACTAGCTCTCACTCGCATTAAATACAGGGAAGTTCGATGTACACAAATCGTCCATAAAAATAGCTATTTCTTGTACTTGAAAAAAAAGTTGAAGGGAGATACTATGCAAGTCTTCCCGATCTGGTTTATACGGAAGCTTTTAAGGGACACCCACTTTTATGCTAAATCGGACTTTATTTTTCGGAAATCGGAGTTTGTGTTTCAAAAATCGGAGTTTGTTTTTCGGAAATCGGAGTTTGTTTTTCGAAAATCGGAGTTTGTTTTTCGGAAATCGGAGTTTGTGTTTCGAAAATCGGAGTTTGTTTTTCGGAAATCGGAGTTTGTTTTTCGAAAATCGGAGTTTGTTTTTCGGAAATCGGAGTTTGTGTTTCGAAAATCGGAGTTTGTTTTTTTCGAAAATTGGAGTTTGTTTTTCGAAAATCGGAGTTTGTTTTTTGAAAATCGGGGTTTGTTTTTCGAAAATCGGAGTTTGTTTTTATTCTGAAATTTGGAAAGCGGACTTTGTTTTTTGTTTTCAAGTTCCCACCCAGACCAAACCCTGTCATCGTCGCCCTCGTGCGGACTACATCAAAATGTCGGCTGTGCACGAAGATACGGAACTTATCAAAGAGTCGTGTAAAGAGGTACGCTCTTAGTGTTGTCTGTTTTATTCTTGTCGTATGCAAAGGGGTAAGAAAGAGTAGGTGCACAATATAAACATTGATTCTGTTTTAAATTATTCTTTCAGGTCGCTGATTTCATAGCTAACACATTAGGATCGGAGGTGGCGGAACTCTTCAAGAAGGAAAAGGTACAGTCGAATGTACTTTAAGCTTAATTCTTATGAGCTAGGAATAACATCACTGTGCTGAAATAATATGAGGCTAGCTGGCCAGTGTAGAATAACCAGCCAATTATATGCATCTTACCAACTGAATTGGAATGGTCCTTTTGCATTTGTTTTATATATACTTCGTTCCTTTAAAGCGTTCATAGATTTGCCAATACAAAGTGGCCAGGTATTTTCAAATCGCTCTAAAATTGTTACTGAAATGGATGTGTCGGAAACGAAGACCCAAAAACGAACACCGAAGACCGAAGACCCACTGGTCTAAAACGAAGACCCACTTGTCTAAAACGAAGACCCACTGGTCTAAAACGAAGACCCACTGGTGTAAAACGAAGACCCGCTGGTCTAAAACGAAGACCCACTGGTCTAAAACGAAGGTCCACTAGTCTAAAACGAAGACCCACTGGTCTAAAACGAAGACCCGCTGGTCTAAAACGAAGACCCGCTGGTCTAAAACGAAGACCCGCTGGTCTAAAACGAAGGTCCACTAGTCTAAAACGAAGACCCACTGGTCTAAAACTAAGACCCACCAGTCTAAAACGAAAACAGAAGATAGAGTAGCGTCTACAAAACAACGCTGAAGCATAGCGCTCCTCTTTGCATAAATTAAAATGTCATCCGAACGCGCGACAAATTTGACAGTTACTTTATCTCTGAGCAGTACGATCCGTGTGAAATCGTGTCACGCATGTCACGCAACCTAGTTCCAAGATTATACGCAATGGATTCTTTACAAGGTAATCCGATTTCATTTCATTGTCACTCATATTTCATTTTTGGAATGTATATTGAGCAAAATACACTGACGAATTTATTTTTCCTTCGGTACTGATCGCTTTATCCGTTTCAAATGTAAGGTGTGAAGGTCAACTCTGCATGTAAATTATGTATTCATCACATGGCGCGTGGAGGTAATCGTTCATATACAGGTCCGTTTACACAGAACAAGCTAAGGTGAAAAAAAAAAAACAAAACAAGAAATAAACAAATTATTTATTTAATATCATACAGGATAGCTGATAATATTAAGTAACAAATCAGGACTCTGTAAATATATCTGTCAAAACACTGCAACGTTATGTTGGCCTTTTCAAACAAATCTGTGTCTACTTTAAAATATCTTAAGAAAACTAAATTACACGTGATTTTTATAAAAAGCGTTTCATATAAAGCGCTTCATATCCCTGAAATTTATTTTTGAATGGAGGAGATTCTGTACCATACCCAGGCATGTCATTCAAATATTTCATTTATTTCCGATGCACCACGGACTTAAAAAGAAATTTAAAAAGTGCAAAAGCACACGGAAAATTAATCGCCACATAATGTTAATTTCTCAACAACTGTAGCAAAGGTTCGAAACAGTAAAAAAAAACCGTAACAATATTCACATGAAGCTCAAAAAACAATTTAAATGATTGTCTTTCCTTTAAACCCCCAAGTTTCAATTTTCTACTTCCTGGTAGGGGCTCAGAACCTCTTTGTAACTAATTGTTTAGGCGCAATTATTGCGCACGTAATTCATGTCGCAACGTCATGCTTCAAGCGCGTGCACTAAGTAATACTTTTTAAACACATATAGGGTAGGTAGGCTTGCCTACAACTCAAGCTCACAGAGTACAAGGCGCGAAAGTGAGCGCGAAGTGCGAGGTCTGTTACTTCCAAACCGGAAACGAGAAGCGAACGACTTCGAGAAAGTCTAAAGGTGGATTTCCACTGACGCGTAATTTTTTACGTGCGTTTACGTGCGTGAAAAAAAATTTTTTTCACGCACGTAAACGCACGTAAAAAATTACGCGTCAGTGGAAATCCAGCATAAGGGTGGGCAGCCTTTCCGTTACTTCGCTTGCAGTTTGTTTTCTAAATTGTTTGGTGACCCCTACTTTTTTCTAATGGATCACTTTTGTTTATGATTAGCTACGTTTTGCGAGGAAAAAATTTATAGAGCAAAAGTTTGATTTTCTTAGCCCTTTCACGTTCAAATGCCGGTTTTTTAGCTTTTCAGATTTCCGTACAGAGAAAAATTACGCTGCAGATACATTCTATAAAATATGACAAAGATCGTTTTTCTTAATTCACTCATTTTTGATGCTGAATTAAGCAAGCCAATTTTTCAAATGAAGTTAAAAATTGCTGCTTATTTTGAAGGTTTTTCAAAATAAAGAGGAATGGCATTTTCCGTTTTGAAATATCTTTTTTCGTTTTAGAGATGCAAATGAGAAAATTGTCACCAAAAATGCACATCACACAAGACACCATTCAAAAATAAATTTCAGGGATGTGAAACGCTTTATGCGCCGATCAATTCGAAAGTTCAACATCCCCCCCCCCCCCCCGGGCAACCCCCCTGGCATTTGAACTTTTGAAGATTGGCTTGTTCAAATTCCCTCCCCTCGGGGCAAAAAGGCCGTTCAAATGCCCCACCAATTAGTACTGAAATACCTCTCCACCAAGCCAATTACGTCTTCAATCAAACACTTTACACGTTTTTCAGAGAGAGATATGCCGTAATGATACCTTCAAACTTCTTTTAAAAGGCGCATTTGAAAGAGCTATTCACTAACCAAAGCGAAATTCTATCTTGTAAATCCGTCAAACCCTGTAAAAACCGAAAAAACTCACGGCGTATTACGTCAGAACAAGAGATAAATCCGGTTCAAATTCCCCACCCTTTCAACACAACATTCAAATTCACCCCTCCCCGGGCACGATGCACAGTCAAATGCCCGGGGTATGCCCGGGGGGGGGGGGATGTTGAAGTTTCGAATTGATCGGCGCATTATATGAAACGCTTTTTATAAAAATCACGTGTAATTTAGTTTAATTTGTTTATTTCTCGTTTTGTTTTTTTTTTCACCTTAGCTTGTTCTGTCTAAACGGACCGATATATGAACGCATTTGTGCATGCGTGTATTTATTTTCATTTGAATCACCCAAGTGAACCAGGCTCATGTGATGAATACCTAATTTACATGCAGAGTTGACCTTCGCACCTTACACTTGAAACGGATAAAGCAATCAATACCGAAGGAAACATAAATTCGTCAGTGTATTTTGCTCAATATACATTCCAAAAATGAAATATGAGTGACAATGAAATGAAATCGGATTACCTTGTAAAGAATCCATTGCGTATAATCTTGGAACTAGGTTGTGTGACATGCGTGACACGACTTCACACGGATCGTACTGTTCAGAGATAAAGTAACTGTCAAATTTGTCGCGCGTTCGCATGACATTTCAATTTATGCAAAGAGGAGCGCTATGCTTCAGCGTTGTTTTGTAGATGCTACTCTATCTTCTGTTTTCGTTTTAGACTAGTGGGTCTTCGTTTTAGACTAGTGGGTCTTCGTTTTAGACTAGTGGGTCTTCCTTTTAGACCAGTGGGTCTTCGTTTTACACTAGTGGGTCTTCGTTTTAGACCAGTGGGTCTTCGGTCTTCGGTCTTCGTTTTTGGGTCTTCGTTTTCGACACATCCTACTGAAATAGTAATTTGCTATGCAAGTTGTCTGATATTATGAAGTGTGGTTTTTCATCTAATTCTCACTGATTTAGTCAAAGACAATTCTCAATTGTCAAGGAACAGATTTTATTCTTGACAAAAGCGTCTTTAGTTAGCACTCTTCACCTTTCTCAACTAGCAAGTATAACAAAACCATTGTGTTATCTCTCGGGCAGCTGGCCTTACATAAACAAACACACATGATAACAGCACAGAAACATATTTCAGTGACGCACAGTCATATTACTTCACACAAGCCTGACAAGCTCGCACGCAACCCTGCATTGCTCGTTAACAATGAACAGACACGAATAAATGTGCTCAGACTGCGTTTTATGGGATCTGACAATCGTGTTGCAGGAGTTATGTCGTCGAGGGTGATTTGTTTATTTGAGAGATCATATTTAATAAGTTTGAATAAACCAGGAGTGTGCTTCGGAATAAAAGGATGTCACAACATTACAGTCTAAAAAGGTGTGTTCAATCGAATCGGGGTTAGAAAAAATTTGCATGCTACGTCATTCACTAAACGAAATTTGTTGAGTTCTTTTTTGTTACGATTACTCTGTTAAGTAAGTTGAAAGAAAATTGTCACAATTTATTATCTTTTGATGATCGATAGAATTGTGTAAGAATTTCTTTACAGTTTCATGACAGCTAACTAGATCGGAAACACGTACTGTCACGTCATACCGTAAAGTTCCGAAAGTAGCGGCCACCGTTACTTTCGGAATTAGCAGGCTTAAGGGGCCGCAACTTTTGGGTGGCCGCTACTTTCGGGTAGCTAAAATACGTCATTATTTGAAGAAAAACGGTGAACACAACCGTACAATAAGCATAATGCAGTCACTGAAGTCGAGTCACTGTATACAGAGTTTTCATGAATTAAATGCTTGTTAGAGTGAGCTACTTTCGTTTGCTTTGTTAGTAGGAAATAACAATAAAGCTTGCTTGATGTTTGGCACTGACGGTTGGTAGTAGGTATGGTGTCACAAAGAGCGAAAAAAGGAAAGTCCGAAAATGGACGTTACTTTCGGGTAGCCGTTACTTTCGGGGGGGGGGGGGAGCGGCTACTTTCGGCGGCTACTACTTCGGCTACTTTCTTAAGGACGGACCATTAGAAAAGTGATGGGGGAATGGGCCAAAAAAGGCAGAAAAAATTATGTGAGTGGAAGGTGGTTAGATTACTTTCTGTGGGTTTCGCTTCTAAAATTTACTTTTACACTTCACTTGCAATTGTTTCTAGAATTCATTCAAGTTAAAGTCACTCAACTTACATTACAAGCACATCAGTCAACGTAAACCGAGCGCTTACTTAAGCGCAATTAACATGGAAATCGTTGTCTTAATTTTAGATCATAGATTAGAGCGCGTTTCGTTGCGTTACACGGTACAAATTTCCGATACTCCAGACACAAGTGGTGTAGGGGCCGAGCGAAGACCAGGGGTCTCACCGCTAGTGACCAAGAAAAAAACGAGGAAGAAAAAATGGGTATTACTGGCACCCTGTCATAAAGCGAGATAATTGAAAGGCAAAGAGTCATACTAGTATTCCGACATTGGAAAAAAAGATTCGTTAAGAAATGTTGTTCCCGTTCATTCCTAGGAGAAACGTAAGACTTTTGTAAAGATTGATTTATTGCGACTTGTGGCAGACGATTCAGCTGACAATGGATGAATTACTAATTTACTGTGGTACCTCTTTTGTTAGTGCGCATACTTTCTGCGCATCTATGGTCTGGTCCGCAACATTTGGCCAGTTTCATTAACGATTTTGCGCGGCTTATGACGATGTGGAAGAAAGCACATATTACCAAGGGGTATCAGAATCCAAAAAGAAAATTGGGGGTAACCGTGCAGGTTTTTTTGGGGGGGAGGAGACGATTACTTAGTCATCTCTGCAAAAATGCGTGTTAACCAACATTTTTCGTTTTAGATTCCAATAGGTCTTGCTAAGATCCGCTTTCCCCCCATAGTTATAACCGTTAAGTTGCAAAAATACCTTTGTATTAGCACCCACCATCCTTAAATTCTCTTCACTGAAATTTTGCCGTTCCTTCGGATATAGGTTGACAAGTCTGCTGTTTTGATGATGACTGACGAACAGCTGTCTTCCCTGGGCGTCAGCACAATTGGAGACCGTCTTCGACTAAAATCCTTCTGCTCTCCCCCGGCATCCACGTCCAGCAAAAAGCCAGGCCCTTATAATTCCGAAAGGCAAGGAAAGATAGATAAAGTGAAAGAAATTATCCATCAGAACAAGCGAAGCAAGTCAGCAGATGTAAAGGACAGTACTTCTGGTCGTCCACCAAAAGTACAGCAAAAGGAGACCCTCAAGTTTGAATTTGGATGGAAACATTGGTCCAATGGAAAATTCAAGCAAAAACGAAGTGATCATGGTGGTGGAAAACGCCGTATAGATGTTCCGAGGGATTCAGGGTACGAAGATTGTCTCCAAATTGCAAAGAAGCTTTTCTTCCCCAGAGGTGTCAGCTCAGAAGGACACGAGGATGAAATGTATATTTCTCTGGGTAACTACACAGGCGACCCAGTAGATAATATGGAAGATGGGAATGATATCCTGCCATTTTCAGCTGAAAGGTATAAGAGCGTGACAGGGTTTGCTCTTCCAAGCATCTATTTGCTGTCCAGAAGTAAACAGTCAGTAGACTATAACGACTCAGATGATGATCTTGTGCGGCCGGCCTTTGAAAGCACCAGCAATGACGAAAGTGAAAACGTCTTCCAGTCTTCGGCACTCATTGGAAGCAGCAGCGAGAGAGAGGTGTTTTTTAATGACCTAGAACAGCAAGTTGCCGAATCAGCGGCCGCTGACAAAGCCAAACAGGCAGCGAAAGAAATGGTCGAGCAAGAGAGGCGTTCAAATATGGAAAACGAAATAGCCAAGGCAAAGGAGGAAGCGGAGGCCCTAGAAAAGCTGAGAAATGCACGAGAGCAACGCGTTCCACCAGAGCCATCAGATGACGGTGTCCTTATTTCGGTACGTCACATTGACTTAGGTATAGTAACACGTGCATTCCCCTTGTCGTGCACAATGTCGGCTGTATACGACTGGATTGGGTCCCTCAGCCGTACACCTAAACATTTTAGATTAAGCAAGGCACCTAATTCCACCATGTACCAAGACCAAAGTGTGACCGAGGCGGATAGAGAGCTCCTTTCTATGTTTGAAGAAAGTGTTCCATTACCGTTAGCACCAGACGAGAATGAAGTAGCCTTCTATGAAGGAGAAAATGAAGAGCCCTTGGTGTTTGAAGCGACTTTATTGAACATCAGTAACAAGCCTCCAGAGGTTCTGCTTGAGGATGACGTGGAAGCAACGGAAGAAGAGCAGCAAACGGAAGAAGGGCAGCGAACGCTCGATAGCTATGCAAGTTTGGAGACGCGCCGAAAGCAGCAGCAGTTTGAACTGGAGGCAAGAAAGCCGGAAAAGATCATTACCATCAGTCGGCACAACATAACAGAACTGATGAGCATTTACGAAGACCAACAGATTTCTCAGCACAACCTTTTAGTATATTTTGACGAAGACTCAGGCAGTGGAGACGGCGTGGTTCGCGAAATGTTCTCGGTCTTTTGGGACAGGTTTGTGATGTTGAACTGTGAAGGAAGTTCCCAATTCACCATTTCAGTCACGCCAGCGATGCAGCCTCAAGATTATGTCACAGTGGGGCGGATTATGACCCACGGCTTCGTCCTTTGTGGGAGTTTTCCAGTACAATTAGCGCGTGCTTCCCTCCACCAAGCCCTGTTTGGTACAGTAAGCAACGAATGTCTTTTGGATTCGTTCCTGATGTTGCTACCCGAGAAAGAACGAGAAACGATGCTTCTTGGTTTAAATGGCACAAAGCCGTTTCCTTTAGAAGAAACCGTCGACATCCTGGACGATTTCAAAGAAACAACAATGCCCTCGTCTGCCAACCTTCGGGAGTTGCTACTGAAAGTAGCTACTGCAGAGTTCGTCACCAAACCGTTTCTACCCCTGCTTAAGTTAAGAGAAGGGATGGGGGATTTTTGGAATGGTACCACAAAGGAGGAGTTAGATTCGCTGTACGACATGTGTTGCCCGACCCCGACGAGAGTCGCCTGTCATTTGAGCTCGGTCCCAGGAAATCCTCAAGAAGAAAAGGTGCACAGGTGGTTAAAACGGTACGCAAGAAACTTGGAAAGCAAAATGGCAGTGAAGTTTGTTCGTTTCTGTACGGCATCTGATGTACTCCTTCCAGAGAAAAGCATCGCAGTTCGCTTTGAACACATGCCGGAAGGAGCTACCCGACCAATGGCTCGTACTTGCTTCGTTCGTTAACCGTGGCATGTAATTACCGATCCTTTAATCATTTGAAGGAGAACTTTGACTTCTACCTTCGTGATCCTACTCAGTGGGATCTATCGGACTAAGGACACTGAGCTACATTTCGAGTCGAAAATTTCTCCACATCGGACATGGTTAATTTTTATGTTAGCATTATAATTACCAAGACAATATCTTAATTGTCCAGAACATTTTGATATCAAAAGACTCAACAAAAGTCATGAGCAATGTAGCGTTTAATTTTGTTTTCAGTACACTTCTGTAAGCACGAAATGTGTCAGCAGGCGTAAACATATACGGAATACACCATGCTGATAGAACATGCATCTTAACAAAACTGTTACAATCTCTGACTTTTCAGCAACGTATTGTATTTGTTTGGTTACTGTTAGCAACAGTGTATTGAGCCACGCTAATCACTGGTGCGTTAAGTTGAGCTGTCGTTGAAAAGTTAAAACGTATAGAACCAGAGAAGGCGTACGTAGTGATACATGTGGGAAATGAAAATCAAACTTTACATCGAATAAAAATCACACTTCAAACTATAAAATCGATTGCAGTTCTCTTAGCAAAGTAGCGTATAACAGGAGTGCTTCGTCCGCATTTCCTGGCATCGCAAGATTGTTCTCTTCCATAATAAGGAGTATCAAATCAGAAAATTCCACGCGACAACCGAAAGGAGAACGTTCCTTGCAAAAATTGTCCGTTGCAATCTCCAAATCATCTTCTTCCATTACCGTTTGATAATCATGGGAATCTGATAGAGAGAAAAGAAAAAAAATGAATGAAGCCTGTTGCTTGCACTTGACTCACAAAAAGACTTGGACCGCTCAGGTTGTGGAAACGTCTGTCACCAATAACCGTCTTTTTCGGAACTACCTACCGGACGATCATATTGTACGGACTACGAAGAATTTCTACCAGAAAATCGCGCTCAGGGTGTGTGACTGTGATCACTTTGAAAGAAAATGTTAGACATCGTAAAACACCAAATTACCTGTGATTTCTGGAAGAAAGAATAACACGTCTGGCTTGCCGGCAGGGGTATCCTGGTTTGGATATGGTCTCATCCGGTGTGTGTTCCAATGACGTGCCACTCTGTACAACTCCTTCTGCAACAATGTAGTGTAACAGAACTGAAGACAAGCCCTAAAATTGCAGGTTTTTAAAACTTAGAAACAGCTACAAAAGTAAATTGCTGGCCAAGACTGATTAACATTTTTCAAGAGCCGAAGGAAATGCAATTGAAAATGTCATTATAAAAATTTGTATATTGGATTTACATTTTACTAAGTATAATTATAACTCACACTTGTAGAGGGTCATCATCTGTAAATATACCAGCATCTCGTAAATCCTAAGATAAATGCAGTCCAGAAATGACTTAGGCTTGAAGACCAATCTTACTTCAAAAAAGTCCCTTAGAGACGTCTTTTTAGGGTAATAATGTACAAACCTTGAAATAATTTATCCACCAGTTTGAATTGGACTTCCTAAGAAAAGACCACCAAGCTTCTATTCTCTAGAAAACGAAAGAAAAAGGGATACTTTCAGCTCCAGAAAAAAAACCCCGCCGGTTAAATAACAGCAGATATTCCTGACTGGACTTTTAACGTCCTTAGGGAAACTTTGCTCTGAGCCAAGGTGATCAAAAACAAATGTAATTAAAACTGAGAACGAATTCTGAGGTACAGGCGCAGCGAGTTCAAGTCAACTGATAAAGAGGCCGCATCTGATTTTTGTTGGGGAGCTCGAGAGAATATGATGAGGCTTAAATCAGTTCACTTAGTAAAGAAAGCAAGGACGGAGAGAGATATAAAGAATTTGATATGCTCTGTGGCGGTACGTTATCTTTTACAGTTACACAAGTTTGAAGCCCGTAAATGTAAAAAGGAACTGTAAACGTGTGAAAAAAAATCGGCGAATTTGTTTTGGTATGTTATTACAAATCTGCTTGGATAGAAATATGATAAATAGAAGAAAAGCAATCCTCGAGTACCTGGTTTGCTGAAGACTTCCCATAAAGAAAACTCTTATTGCCTGAAAAGTCATCAGTACCTTGGGAGCGAAAAAACCTTTGTAATCCAGCAATAACAACATTCTCTGTTCCACAGTCTGCCCTTACAATACGGGGAGCACCTAAAATGGTTAAATAGTATTCAGTGCTACAATTCTTTCACACCGAGTTGTAGTGACAGAGATTACCTCCCGAAATCAATCGTAAACTTTTGCAATTATATTTAAAGAACAAAAGAAGAGACAAGGCTCAGTTGATGCGTGACACCAGTGATAATAAGAAAAAGTTAATACGCGAGTTAAACACGTTAAGATGTCAGAGTTTGTAAAGGCACAAACGTTTCGGGCATAGCCCTTCTTCAGTGTGCCCTTCTTCATAGCCCTTCGACACTGAAGAAGGGCTATGCCCGAAACGTTTGTGCCTTTACAAACTCTGACACCTTAACGTGTTTAACTCGCGTATTAACTTTTTCTTATTTAAAGAACATACCACCAAGTTGGCGTACACAGTCAACGTAGAACTTGGCAACAATAGCTGGGTCGTTGTTTGTGGAAGCAACTTCCAACCACAATATTCGACGAGAGTATCTGAGGGTGAACACCGATAATGGCCCTGATAAGTTTATTTGGAGTAACCAGCAGTTTTAATAACACAAAACTGTTTAGGTAAGTCTGTTTTAAGTGGAATGTTTAGGCCGAATCACCTACCCGTCGATTGCACCGTGGATACAAAATCCGTATGGCTTTAATTTGTCATATCCATCTATGTGCCAAAGATAATTCGGCCCCTTCATTTGGAGAAAAAAAAATAGATGTCACATTAAGTCACGAACTTAGGAAAGCAGTATAAAAGCTGGTTTTGTTATTTTTTGGTATTGACTTTCTTCGAAAGAAACTCGCCAGTAAAAATGACCAGTTCATTAAACATATACTGATGTCAAACATGACAAACAAGATGATGATGATGATGATGATGATGATGATGGTGGTGGTGGTGGTGGTGGTGGTGGTAATGATGATGATAATGATGATGATGATGATGATGATGATGATGATGATGATGATGATGATGATGATGATGATGATGATGGCGGTGGTGGTGGTGGTGATGATGATGATGATGATGATGTTGATGATGGTGGTGATGATGAAAATAACTTTTCGTGTAATGTTATGATGTGTTTTTTTTGGCTTAGTCCGTCTCATTTCTAATTTACGAAACCAGAGAATGGCACAGTGCGAATTTCTTTTACCTTACATCGGTATCGCCTCCGTTGTAACCTTCCCCTCCTTCTATTCGATACTCCCTCTGGATCTAGGACCCCCAGGACAATTCGTGTTGTTTCCCTAAGTGAAACAAATTATCAATAATACTAACTTAATGAAGAGCTAACATGTATGTATTCCTCGAAATCCCAAATACCTAAAATGAAAATGCAAATAGCTGTCCATCAGACATGATTTGGATAGACACCTCTAAAAAGCTTAACAGTGCTAGAACCTCCTCACAAACATATTCCCCTTTTCGCTCCCCTTCATATTAAAAATGATGCCATAAATTGAATGATATGTACGTATATGTTGTGGTTAATTTTTTTGTTCTCCTTTGTTTTAAAGCCATTTGCATACATTGCCATGGAAGTTTCAAGTTTCAAGTTTATTTATACAAGAAAGCGAAGAGCAATAAACGCCTGGTTCACGCCTGGCTTTGAGTTCACCGAGTTAGGGATTTGAAGTGTTGATAACAAATGGTACCTGGAATAGTTGTCTTTATTAAAAATAAATAAATAAACAAATAAATAAACTCTTTCAGTACCTAGTTACAACAAGTTTGTGATCATTTCTTAATCTCTGGTGCATCTGCCTGTAACCGACACAGCTTCCACTACCAGTTAGTTCTTCCTTTCAGGGAAATGAAATGCAATAAAATGAAAATTAGTGACAAGTTGTAAGCAAGGTTGAGTAAAAAGAAAATGTTTACTCACTTGAACTGCGTCTAGTACTTCCCCAATATCACTACTGTGTCGTCTTCTTCGTAATCCCTTTTGCCTGATTATTCTCTTGACTTGACGAAGGCTGTGGGAGAAAAGGAAAATTTTCAGCAATTTATACGACCACATCCTCTTAAAATCAATAGGAGTCTGTAGAAATCTTGTGCATCACACTGTTAACTGTTTCAAAACCTTGCAGAGTCAGTAACATGCCTCATTCCTTGTCCTAGATGCAGTGGGCGATCTGAATTAGAAAGGTCGTTCGGGACCTGAGTGGTTAATGGTGTACAAAGACAACCACAGATGAATCGGGACAAACATGGTTCCGAAAATATCTCACAAATCTTGTAACTGGAAGCTGGATAAAACCACTGTTCAGCAAAGGCGAGTGGCTGACGGTTGGCAAATTTGCCAATTTTTTTACAATAAGGAGGCACCTACTGTGCTAGCTTGATGACCCCGGGTCGTGATTTTGGGACTTCTGATCTAGAACGGGTTATCCCTATTCAAACCGTGTTCTAGAACGTGGTGAAATATTACAAATGCACAAAAGCTTTAAGCATAAGCAGTAATTTGAAATTATTCATGACATAGAATTTGCTTAAATGCAATGGGTATACAATTCGCTTGCTTTAAAATTCTTCCAACTGGGTTTTTCAGAAATAACTTACAAAGTATCCGCTTAAATATGCACCAATTTACTTACTACATATCAAATTGTTAAATTATGAATCACAATCCTAAGTAACACACGGAATACTAAAATTAAAAAAAAATTGTTTTTGTTAGATCATTTATATCACCCAACTAACTGCTGCACCCAACGTATTGCTTGCAATAAGAAAATATCTAGAATAAGTTATTAAAAAATTGCGATTGTTTTATTGCAATACTCTTTCTAACACGGGGTCTACCGCTTGGAGCCCTGGACGGCACACAACCACTTAAAAGCAACTTGAGTACCCCCCCCCCCCCCGCCCATCGGGACAACATGTGGCAGTAATCACAAAAAAGACACAGGATGAGAATGATCACACAAAAATGAGTTTCCCTCACATGGAGGAAACGAGAGAATCTTCTGAAACTCGCTTTGTCCCCAAATAAATAAATAAAAAGTCTAATTAACCTGATTACTATTCCATGTGAAAGGCACAGAAAAGCAACTATTTCCGGATAGGTGTACCCAAGGTTGAAGTAGTCTTCAATTAGTTCATTTCCTGGCTGGGTTCAGGAAAAATACTGACGTGTAACAAATGAACTCAATGTACACAAATTGATACTTCTATGAAAAACGTAAATGAGAGTTTAGCCACATCAACAGCCAACAATGAGCAATACAAAATAAACAGCACGTTAAATTCTATACAAATATGGCTACTAAGTGATTTATTTTCCCTTCTTTTGCATTGCAATGAATGGATAAATAAACAACATGACAACTTACGAATCGACGTCAATGTTTCCTTGCTCGACAAAGCAACACAAGTTTTAAAAGGATACGGGATCTCTGTCCAGCATTAAAGCGCAGCGAAGGAACATAGCGAGGTAAAACACTGTCTACAAGTTGTAAATTAACAATCAACAACAATATTGGGACTCGCATCTTGACCACACAAACCTTTTAATGGAAACCTCTGCATCAGCGAACAGCCGCCATTTTGATGGACCACGAGGGTGGTGTGGTGTTCGAAAAAAACAAACTCCGTTGTTCGAAAAAAACAAACACCGATTTTCGAAGCAAACAAACACCGATTTCCGAAAAACAAACTCCGATTTTTGAAACACAAACTCCAATTTCCCAAAAAACAAACTCCGATTTTCGAAACGCAAACTCCGATTTTCGAAGAAAACAAACTCCGATTTCCGAAAAACAAACTCCGATTTTTGAAACACAAACTCCGATTTCCCAAAAAACAAACTCCGATTTTCGAAACACAAACTCCGATTTCCGAAAAACAAACTCCGATTTTCGAAGAAAACAAACTCCGATTTCCGAAAAACAAACTCCGATTTTTGAAACACAAACTCCGATTTCCGAAAAATAAACTCCGATTTAGCGTAAAAGTGGGTGTCCCTTAAAAGCGTCCGTAGGTTTAATTTTCGCTCGAGAAAAAAATTTATTCGAGGCATCTTGTTTAGAACGAGGGGATCTGGAGCAGGTTTATATACCGACAAACATTACTGGAGAACAAAAACAAATATGGCGACAGTTTGGAGGTTTCGAAGAGGTTTTACTTCAGTGTTTTCCCTTCTCGTGCGTTCTCACAGATGGTCACAGATCACAGACTCGACGAAGAAAAAATATACAATTTTCAAGCGCTCTTGGAAGTATTTTATTGGCAAGAAATGTCTCTTTTTGTGGACGATTTGCGTACATCGAACTTCCCTGTATTTAATACGAGTCGGAGCTAGATGACCACTTCAAGGGTTTTTCCTCAAATCGACGAGTATTTGGCAGGATTATGCCATATTTTGAGGGAAACTATAGTAATGGCTATAGTTTTGGAGCCTCGAACATCGAACATCGCGGGAGGTAAGTAGACGAATGGTTTTTGAATTGTTTTTATGTTAGAATTATAGCTTAACCACTACTGAATAGGTATCGAGTTGGAGCTAGGGAATATTCTAACTCGTATTTGTTTTATTTTGGATTTTTGTTGAAATCCCATACATTTTCTCACACGATTCCGCCGCCATTAACGACGCAACGCGCACGCGCGTCCGCCATTTTGACCCAAATTTCTGGCAATGAACCAATCTCGTTCCCAGAGTCCACGTTACCCTAGACCAGCGGTCGGGAACGCTTTGTATTTTATATGTTTGAAGTATAAGAAAAGGGACAGTTTGGAATGTATAAAAAATGAATTTGAAAATTATGCAAACAGAACAAGCTAATTTTTTAAATTGTGAAAGCATTATTACCCCGCCGTCAGGACGGGGTCTAGTAATACCCATTTTTTTTCCGTGGTTTTTTTTTTTTTTTTTTGGTGGTCACTTGCCCCAGACCTCCGGTTTTCGCTCGGCCGAACAAATACGTCTTGCAGACCTTCGGTCAACAGAACTACTATCTTCAGTCGGTTAGCGTCGATTCGCCAAAATCTTCATGAAAAACGGTGTAGAAAATTACTAGCGATGCAATGGCATAAAACTCTCTTCGACGAGAGCGAGGACGAAGATGCTAGCAAGCTTTGAAGGTCAGAGATTCGATGTTGTTTATATTTTCGTTGGTTACTCGACGCGAGTCAAATTCAACAGTGAAATGCAAGCATTTTTGACAGGTTTGCTTTGCTTCGTGAAAAATCTTTGTTTACAAAGTTACCAGGAATTTAATGGAGTTAACTTCTCTTCAACGAAAGCACGGACGAAGGTGCTAGCAAGCTTTGAAAGCCAACGATTCAAGCTAACATGAATTGGCCTTTTGAAATCGATGCGGGAATAACAAGTCTTGGCACGTAAACGTCACGTCATTCAAGACAGAAGCCGATTCGTGGAATTTCCTTGCTTTCGCTAAAGCACTCAGAGAATCATGGCCTAAAAGTAGACTTTTACGTTTCCTTTTCAGTAGATAACCGTTCCCTTTAGATTTTAGGATAATCTTTTCTTTATCAATCTATTTAAATTTCCGTGCCCTTCTTGTTTAGAATTACGCTGAGATGTCAGTGCTTAAAAAAAAAACAGTGGTGTAAGTGGGTCACGTTATGGTGAAAACTATTTCGTCACGTTCTTCTTCGCTAGTGCCAGAACAGGTGGATGACCAAGGAATGAGGGATGGGATAGGTGTTCATACTATTTGGGATTCATGTTATCACAAGGGGAAGGGTGCAGTGAAGACGTGGGGGGGGGGGGGGGTTGGCAGCGAACACGTCAAAGGTAAGATAAATCACCAACTTGAAAAATTTACACCACTTGGGCTCATATCTTGAGTGACCGTGCTGTATTTTGCACCCCGAGCGGAGAGGGAAAAACGGCGGGGTCCAATGCCCCTGGGGCTTTTCTTGTTTATATCACTAGAACTTCCAGCCTCAAAAGATAAATTTGTGATGGCTGGGGAGGTGTTAATAATATTAGTTCGATAGCATGATGTTTACCTCTCTTCGATTGTCATTGTTCTTCTGTCTTCAGACTCTGACTGGCTTTTTCCCTCTCTACAGCCTCAAGGGACTTTCTTGTTTTTCATGTGAAGCCACAAACAAGTCCTAAACAACCTCGCTCCCAGATTCAGAAAAGTGTTTTGCACGACTACAACAGCTGCTGCAACTTTCATTTCTCGGAAGTCCGTCACCACACACAAAAACTAATCCGGTCAACTTTTCCAGAACATTTAAAAGGTTCTTGTTCTTAGATTTTTCCCCAAACAAATCTATCGCATGTCTTATAGGGCCGGAATTACAACATCTGCAAACGTACTGTAGTTCTACACCTCCAGGCAAAGCTTTCACTCTTTCATTGGTATTTTTCCCGCCATTTTGGTCTCAAGACTCCGCTGGAAAAGGTAACACGGGCTCTAGGAACGGAGGCCAAATCTGGGAATCTGGGGACGAATTACAGCTACTTTCACTTCCGGTCCAACTGCTCATGCTCAGATTTCAGCCAATGAAAATGTGATCCGACACGCTTTATCCCAGAGTCCCTCGTTCCCGACCGCTGGTCTAGGGTAACGCGGCCTCTGGGAACGAGATTGGCAATGAACCCGGGACGCTCCAGGAACTTTTGGTTTGGGTGCGTACTACAGTGTATTATTGGCTCCAAGTGACTCAGGTTTTGACAAACTTGATAGGGCTGGTGCTCATATCATAACGGGTCACAAAAACTGTTATTAATTTTAAGTTCCTGGGCAAACTGCACAGAAAACTCTCAATTAAGTGAAACTTGCTACAGTACGTTTAGACCGTTTTACCGATGTTGCGCCAAATTCCATGGAATTTCATGAAAACAAAAATAAGCTTCCGTCTTCATTAGATTCATCATACTGAATGCAGTAAATTTGTGACGTGTAATAAAATTCTGTAAGGAATAGCCCAAATTTGCCAATTTTTGTGAGAAATGTATGCCAGGGGTAGGGGGGGATATTTATTATGCTTCCCCACTGGCATGTATATTTTTCAAAATCTGGGCCTTTGTATTTCTGGGAGTTCAAGGTTAGATTTTTCATTAAACACCCTGTAAATGTGAAACTAATCCATGCAACAGCATGTACACTGTAACAGACTGCAACAGGCCAACAAAAAAAAGATCACCTCTCCCCCACCTTAGTAGAGAAACGCTCAGGTGCAGCCATAACTCTGCCTTTCCAGACTTTAAGAATCCAAGCGGGAGTGTTAATGGATTGTAAATAACAATACCACCCTGAACAATATTTTCAGGAGGATCGTTACCGGTATACCAGCAAGTGCCTTCGATGGCAAGGTCAAGTTCCTTGAAAAGACTAGAAAAAGCTTTGGTGGAGGCACCTTCAACATTAGTGAGGGTGCCTTACTGGAAAGTTATTACTCCTTTTTAAAAGACAAGTACAGTGAAGCAAAGGCAAGGCAGTATTTTGCTGTAAAGTGTATTGGGCTACAGGAGCAATCCATAAGCGACTACTGGTGCCTTTCCAGTGAGGTAATTATAATGCATTATTTCGATGTATATGAGTTTATAGCTCAGTTTACAGTAATACACCTATCAATGTTCAATGCCAAGCTGGTATGTGGGGGGAGGGGGGAGGGCATTGGGGAGTGATTAGATTGTTGTTTCCAGCCCTATTGTGGGTTTTTTGACTGAAATTGCTTTGTCAGAGGAGGGGTAACCTAACGATAGCACCCCCACATTTCCACCTCACTGCCTTAACATTGATGGGTGCATTAATAAACTCTTGTGGTTAAGGAGATTATGAGACCTTAAATAACATATAACAAAATGAATTGTTTTAGCAAATTCTCATATGGCATTTAAATGAGATAGACGTGATTTTTACTTTACTCTTAACATGGAAAGTGACTATTAAACAAAGATGTGTTTTCTATTGTATGGCAAAATACTTTATAAATGGAAATCGGCATGAGATAATATAATTTTAAAAAGTAAACAAATCAGATTATACATGTGTGCTTGTTAAGTCCATGTTGGTACTTTAATTTGTCAGCAGGCATTTTTTTTACTGGAATTGCATTTCATTATAGATAATCGAGTTTTCTATTTTTGGTTATTAAAGTTTGTCAATCAAATGAAAAAATCTGGTTTAAGATTAGTTTAATTTTGTTGTTGTTGTAGATTCATGTGCAAAATGGCATGATATTGCCAAAAGAGAACCAGCGTTTCCTTTTCACCAGTGACGCATTGGGACCATACGAGATCACTATTGACCGTTCCCTTTTAGAAGATCACAGTCACTGCCGTAGTGTTTGTAAAAGGTCAGAATTCATCATTATGGCCTCTGTTGGGCTGCAGAATTATGGTGGTCATATCTTAATCAGGTTAATTTCAAAAGGAAAGTACACTGTCTGAGCGTTAACCCCCAAGAGTGACCAGCATTAAATTTTTCCTTAAAATATTACTGCTTTATCAAATACGGTATGCAGGCCATGAGAATAAAGGAGATTCACACCTACTGAAAAGGGTCTTGAATGTTAAACAAATTCCCCAAATCCGTACCATAATGTACAGAGAACAGTATGGGACAATTACATCAGCCAGCATCTTGGTTTCGGTCGATGGAATTTTTTCATTGGTGTCACAAATTGGCATGTTTTTTTTTTAAACTTTCACGTTTCCGACGTGCCTTTGGCACAGGCTCATGCAAGGGTCGTCCCGAAAAATTGTGCGATTTTATTGGCTGTAACTTCTGATTAGGTGTATACATGATTACATGTACGTGATCTGGCAAAACGTAAGCAATCGTTTCAACCGTGTCTGATGCGGTATTACTGGCTCAACTTAATTAATAGTTTTTTTATTTCATCCAAGAAATAGAAACAGAAAGTCCAAAAGCTATTAGTTATGGCAAACTGCGCAAACTCTCCTTTGACAGGCAAGACAAAACAAGACATTCACGTGCAAAGCTAGGTCATGGCAGATTGTCTGATGAGTCGCCAAGAATCTCTGCATCTTTACCACTTTAATTTCCTAGCAAAACAGAAATGCTGGAAGAAATGGCATAAGTTAGGAATATGGATGTGACGCTGACCATGGCGGCGTAAGGAGCTTTGTGAACCCGCTCGCGAAAAAATCTCTTTTTATTTGAAAGACTGGATGGCAAACCAGTTTGTGAACTACTTCAGTAAAAGGAGAAACAGAACGCCGAACAGCTCTACTAGCGAAAGTGAGTCACCCGAGTCTAAAAGATCCAAAAATCTAGAGGAATGTGTTGAAGAAAACGAAGATGGCGACGTGATCATCGACGCCCTGGAGATGACGGGTGAGATTGCTGGAACCCTCAAAGGAATTTTGGAAAAGCTGCAAAAGCTAGACACTATCGAAAGTAGTGTTAAAAGAATCGAAACTACGATGGAAAATCTCGAATTAAGAATAGCGAACCTCGAAACCTTTGAACAAACAGCTACGACAGATATCGAACACCTTAAAGAGAGCGTCACGCAAAATGAAAACAAATGCTTCGACCACCAGAAGCGCTGCGAGAAAAAGCGAAAGAAAATCAAAGACATGTTAGCAGAACTGGACCACAAAGAACAAGAAATAAACAACAAACTGAAAGAGCTAACGACCAAAGATCTGTAACTGGAAGCCTATTCGAGGCGGTAGAACATTAAATTCAACTACATCCCTGAGACACGTGCACCTTCAAGCGGGGAGAACGGTGAGAATACTGAAGCAGTCCTCAGAGCCTTTCTCGAAAAAGAATTAGGATATGCTGATGGAAGCACGGTCGAAATCCAACGGGTTCACCGACTAGGGAAGATAAGAAATGAAACCCCGCGTCCAATCTTAGCAAGATTCCTTAGATCTAAAGATGTGGAAAAGATTCTCTCGCTGGGTTCCCGCCTGAAGGGTACAAACTTTCAAATGTTCCGCGATCTACCACAAGAACTTGTGGATAGGAGGAGAGCACAGATGGAAAATTACAAGCACGCAAAAAGAAACGGAATTCCAGTATCCTTTAGTCGATCGAAACCAGATCAGTTATATATTGGAGGAAAACTCTTCCCACCAGGCCAGATTCTACGCTCTGACAGATAACTGTTTACTATGATTTAGTTTATTGGACACTACCAAATCGGTTCGAACTGTGTTAGCCTCCAGTATAAATTTTTTATACTGCTTAAAAGCGAGTGGGTCAAAACAAAGCTTAAACCAAACGAACACTGTATTGTTCGCTAGCTACTTTTTTATTTATTTACTTTCTTGTTTGTTTTAGTTTCGCTTACTGTGTTAGGTTTTCTTTAATTGTTCGCTTTATCTTGAGTTTTAATTATCACCCATTCAGGAAATATGACACAAATACCTTCGGAGCTAAAGACTTATCTAACTTTAATGTTACTGGTGCTCTAGTTCAGCGATTTTCAGATTTAATTTTTTTGGAAAATTTTTTCTGTTTGATCGGATGTGTGCTGTACACGCAAGAAGAAATATGCAAATTTTAAATCCAAAATCTGCTGCTTTGGAATTATGACAACTCCGACACCTCTTTATGAATAGTCCTATTGATATCAAATGTCTGTCAGTGAACATTAGAGGTTTGAACAAAACACTTAAGCGTCGTTCTGTCTTTAGGTGGCTACATCGTCAAAATTGTTCTTTTGTTTTCTTGCAAGAAACCTATAGCTTAAAAGAATGTGAAAATGTTTGGCAGGCAGAATGGGGCGGAGAGGTGTTTTTTTAGCCACGGCACAAACCATAGTAAGGGCACTATGATTCTTATCAATCCTAAAATAAAATGTAATGTCCAAAAGAAAATTTGTGACAAAAACGGGAGATACATTATATTAGATATAGCGGTCGCGGACACTCGTTTTGTACTTGTCAACATCTACGCTCCGAATGACGTTAAGCAACAAGTCGCCTTTTTCAAAGAGCTTCAAGGACACCTCCAAGAATTTTCTGAAGAAACAATGATAATGGGTGGTGATTTTAATTGCACAATGTCGGATAAAGACAAAAAAGGTGGTAATCCAAGCAACCGAAAACACGAGGTAGTCGAAGAAATCAACAAACTATGCAATCTTTACGACATAAATGACATTTGGCGGTCTCTAAACCCAGAAGCAGAGGAATATACGTGGAGAAATAAATCATTTAAAATTCAATGCCGCCTTGACTTTTTCCTCATTTCTAAAAAACTAAATGCTCTAACCGAAAATTGTAAAATTATATACGCACCCGAAACAGATCATTCAGCAACACTGATACACGTAAAATCCGATGAGCTGAGGCATAAAAAAGGTCCCGGCTTCTGGAAATTTAACCAATCGCTTCTTAAAGATGAAATCTATGTCTCTAGATTGCGTGCTGAAATTCCCAACTTCAGAAAAAAATATAACAACGTCGAAGACTTAACACTCAAATGGGATTTAATTAAGATGGAAATAAGAGGTTTTACGATTAAATACTCGAAAAATAAAGCAAGGAAAAGAAAATCGGCAGAAATTCACCTCCAAAACCAAATCAACGAACTCTACAAAAAGGCTGAAAAACAACCAAATAACAAACAAATCATTAACGAGATCTATCATGCTAGATCCCGCTTAAAAATTATCATGCAGCATAAGACAAATGGTACGATTCTTAGAAGCAAAGTCAGGTGGCATGAGCACGGGGAACGAAATACGAGATATTTCTATGGCTTAGAAAAACGAAATTATGAAAAAAAGACAACCACAAAATTGAAACTCTCAGACGGCAGTTTCACCAACGACCAATCCAAAATTCTACAGGAGCAAATGCGCTTTTATAAAACCCTCTATACATCAAATAAGCAAAGATCTTCGACTTTAAGCGATCCTCTCTGCAATTTCAAAGAAAACATCATTCCGTTAGAGAATGACGACATGTTATCGTGCGAAGGAAAAGTGCCACAAGAGGAATGCTTAAAAGCGTTAAACGAGTTCAAAAATGAAAAATCGCCAGGTACAGATGGGCTACAAGCAGAATTCTACAAACACTTCTGGGAAGAACTGCACACTGATATGTTACAATGTTTTGATTACGCCTATGATAGCGGTAAACTATCGATATCTCAAAGACGGGGAATTATAACACTCATCCCGAAACCGAACAAAGATACTACTGTACTCGATAACCTCAGACCAATATCGCTTCTAAATACTGATTATAAAATATTAACGAAAGTCATTGCAAAACGGTTAGAAAAAGTACTTCCAAGAATAATTAATCCCGATCAGACCGGCTACATCAAAAACCGGTACATTGGTGAAAATGTTCGTTTAATTTCCGACATCATGAACTACACAGAAGAAAACAATATTCCTGGAATCGCCCTATTTATAGACTTCAGAAAAGCCTTCGATACCATTGAAAGGGACTTTATTAACAACTGCCTTGAAAAATTCAATTTCGGGCCGAACATCAAAAACTGGGTTAAAATTTTATACAACAATGTTTCCAGCTGCGTTCTTTACAATGGATTTGGATCGGAATTCTTTCCAGTGGAACGAGGTGTTAGACAAGGTTGTCCGTTGTCCGGACTATTGTTCGTAATTGGCATAGAAATACTCGGAAGAGCAATTAAAAAAGGATACCAGCATAAAAGGCATTAAGGTAGGTGAGAAAGAAATTAAAGTCTCCCTATACGCAGATGATACCACCGTTTTTGTTCGGGATCTGGATTCTGTTGACCACTTGCTAACTCTACTTGATAAGTTCAAAAACCTTTCCGGTTTAGAAATTAACACAACAAAGTCTGAGGGAATGTGGCTTGGTCGATGGAAAAATAAAACCGAGACTCCCTTTGGTTTTCGTTGGCCGCGGGACCCAATAAAAGCTCTTGGTATCTTCTTTTCGTATGACACAAATAAAACCAACGAGTTAAACTTCGCAGAGAAAATCCGAAACTTAGAAAAGACGCTTAATAGTTGGAAGAGAAGAAACTTAACACTGTACGGAAAAATAAACATTGTTAAAACTTTCGGGCTTTCAAAATTAATCTACAATGCATCTGTTCTTGTTATCCCAGAAAAATATATCAAAGAAATCGAGAAGTTGATTTTTGACTTTATTTGGGATGGAAAGCCTGCAAAGATAAAAAAATCAACTATCATTGGTGAAAAAAAACACGGCGGTCTTAAAATGACTGACTTTAACATCATGAATAAAGCTTTAAAGGTTGCTTGGATACCACGTTTGCAAACCAATACTGATGCGTCCTGGAAAATAATCCCTGAGATCGCATTAGAACATCATGGGGGACTCTCTTTTCTAACACACTGCGATTATGATATTAACTTGCTGAAACTTAACCGCCTCCCAAGCTTCTACCACGAAGTCTTAAAACATTGGCAGAGCACAAAACAGACCTTTCAGAACAACACATCGCTACATAACGAAATAATTTGGAACAACCGCAACTTAAAAATCGAGGGTAAAACATCGTTTTACAAAAATTGGTTCGAAAAAAATATTCTACGTATTAAAGACCTTCTCCAAAATGACGGTAGTTTCCTTTCCCTTAAACAATTCTCTGAGAAATTTCATCTTGAAACACCTTTTACTTTATATTTTGGATTGATCAATTCCA
Source organism: Siderastrea siderea (assembly GCA_964030785.1). Taxonomy (NCBI): domain Eukaryota; kingdom Metazoa; phylum Cnidaria; class Anthozoa; order Scleractinia; family Rhizangiidae; genus Siderastrea; species Siderastrea siderea. The sequence goes on along the minus strand of OZ034966.1, from coordinate 53,019,699 downwards.
TTCCGAATGACTGGAAAGAAAAATTAAAAGAACTCCCCGGGAAACAGCAGAAAATGGAAATCATAAAACAAACATAATTTCTACCAAAAACGTCTACTCTGCTATGTTAAAAAAGGTTTTTTTACCCCCAACCGCTGAAAGCAAAATTTTGAGGTATGGTGTTAACCGAGCAATCTTAAACAAAGTTTACGAATTACCCTTCCAGATAAAAAATGACATAAAGATATCAATGTTTCAATATAAACTTATTCATAATATCCTTCCAACAAAAGTTAGCCTTTTCAAAGCCAAAATATCGGATAGTGATTTATGCCCTCAATGTCTCACTGACAGACATTCTTTAGATCACATGTTCTTACACTGCTCTTCAACTTTATTATTTTGGAATTTATTTCAAAACTGGTGGTACAGCAAAACTAAAGAAAAGATCACATTATCAAACAGTATGATTTTATATGGAATTCTTGACAAAAGGATGCACTCGTACTCCTTAAACTACACGCTTCTTATTGCGAAATACTCCATTTTCTGTAAATGTTTACACGACGAAAAACTATGCTTCGAAAGTTTTCTCTCACTCCTAAAAGAAAAACTTAATATACAAAGAGAAATCGCAATCCAAAATAACAAACTGCCTGAATGCAAAGAAATATATGGAAATCTTCTGTAGTTTTTTTTTTTAATACTACTATTTCTATGTTTTCTTCAGCTTAGACCCTTGTATAAGTAAGTTTAGCGATAAATGTATGCACTGTTATGTAAAAGTAATTGTAACGCACGTCAATACCTTCATTATTATTTTTTTTTTGCGTCTTGTTAGTTCATTGTTATTTTCTTGTACTGTAAGCACTAACACCAATAAAGCTTTTTATTGCAAAAAAATAAATAAATAAATAAATAAATAAATAAATAAATTAGGAATATAATTTCAACAACACATTCGCCTTTCAACAAAGCTGCCTTAGCGTAAGCAATTTGCTGTCTTGAGACTCTTGACGGCTTTGAGAACTGCTCATTGCATTACAGAATATCATTCATGCAAATATTCATACTAAATTTGCATACGGCATATTGCATAACAGCTAAATTTGCATAACAGTCTCTATTTTCAATATAACAGGTTTTTAGAGGCTTCTGCTGTTTTTGGTGTAAATGAAAACTCAATGAAACTGTCCACAGCTTTCATGTTGCTCAGGATGCTGAGGATCAATGATGAAGAATCTTGGAGTAAGAAACTACACGTTCATAATTTAACAGGGGTTCTGTTTAGGTGTTCCCGAGTAGTAGGCTACATGTAGGCAGAAGTGGTCAGGGGCACAGTAACAAAATTTGTTCATGAGGTTCAAGTTCAAGTGATAAGTGACAAGTTTTTGTCTGCTGGGACACTGGAAATTGGCTGCTAGATAGTCAAGTTTGATCCTACTGTACCTAATATACCTGACTGAATAGTTTATACAGAAAATTCAAGTTTACTTATCTTCAGAAAGCTTGGAAGGACTCTTCTGAAATCTTCAACTTATATACATGAACAGGTCCTCTTTTAAAAATCCTGTTATTCTCGTGTTAAAAAATCCCACTCCTAATTGACTCCAAAAAATAAATAAATACATACGTAAATTATGTTATTTTTTTATAGATGAAAGTTCCATTGGTCTTCTTCATTAGAATAGAATAGAATAAAGTTTATTGAGTTCCCCAGAGGGATCTTCATACTCAATTTACATACTCATTCTTCCATAGAAGAACGAAATGTTGGCAAGTCACTAACATTAGACTTGTTAGCAAAAGGACAAGGTGTAGCCACCCGCAAACATCCCACTATGTTGGCAGGTCAGGTGATCAAAATCAATGCGGTGCATCAGTGTAAGTTCATACACCAAGTGCTTATAAGGACTGACTTGTGTACATACTGGTAATGTTTGCCCAAACAGTTCAAAAACATTTTGTGGTAACAGCTACAAACATACTGCATGTCATGGTTAATCGTCAAGCTATCCTTGCCTGCGTTTAGCGTGCTTTATTACCAAACACCCGAGTCTTGAGTCATTGCTGTAAAAATCAAAGAAATAGGACTTCTACATAATATTTATGTTAGAAACATGAGGCTGGAAACTTAATAGCCTTCAGAAATCTATGTCCAAGAAAGGTGTTTTAACAACTCTGCAATACTACTATGAAGTGAATCCTTTTTAGGAACAATGTGAAAAAATTATGTAATACAGGTGTTAATTTACAATTAGGAATTTTGTGGTATCAGCAAATACATTACTTGAAACTTCCTTTTTTAACTATTTTGTTTTCTTACAGTCCAGTCATCAGGGACACACTTTCGAAAACTAATTTAATGATTATGATTGATGACCCTGTCATCTCTACCAACCTTGCGGAATTGCTACTACAAGTCCAGAGTGGTCTCACAATGGGATCAAGAAATGCAGGAGTGGAAACTCCCGGAGGCAGCCTGTTGCTCACATCAAATAGTTCAGTTACTCAGAGGTATAGTATGCCTTCAATGATTAATCTGATCTAAATCAGACATTAATAAACAACAATAAAACGTCTTTTGAGATCTTATACAGTATCTTCTTGCTGTAAAGTTATTCATCCATCCATCCATCCATCCATCCATTCATTCATCTAGTATTGTTATCTATTTTCAGGGCTGAGGGCCGTGTGCTAGTCTTTGAATACAGAAAGGCTCCTTTCTCGGCAGAAACTGAGCAAGCTCTTGATGCTGGAATCAAGAAGATTGCTGCCGAGAATACGGTAATAACGACATACGTACCCTTAAATGAGGTTCAAAATACCCATACACCCCCCTTCCCCCTTTCACCAAGGAAACTTGGCAGGGCGTTAAGGGTCTAATCAAAGGCAAAACAAAAATGATTAAAGGATCTCTGAAGCGCGACCAAAGGGGTGGGATGGGGAAACCAAACAAAATCTCCATGGGGAGTGTGAATTTTTGCTGGAAGATAAAAGAAAAAAAAACATTTCTAGCATCATGCATCCAAAACATCATTCTACTTCAAGTATGAATGTTCATAATGACTCTTCATTTAAAAGTCTTTCACTTATAAATGGCACAACTTATGGATTGCTTTTATTGGTGTCAGTTTTAACTGTAAACTGAAGCTGTTCCATAGACTAACTTGGCAAAGCAATTTCAATGATCTTTCTTTCTGAATCACTTCTAGGGGTTTCTTCTAGCCTGGATCATTAGAATGAAGCGTGCATGGCAGCAAGTTGTGCCAGACATTGTTGTGGACATCAAGTCAGTCCTTGATGCATTGCTTACAAAAATGCAGCCAAGGTGGGCAAAAGGGATGGCTGCAGTTATAGCAACTGATGCTATCGTAAGTTCATGAATATGCATTTTTCGTAAGTTTGATCAGCATAAAAGCATCAAGAAAGTTTATTGAAATGTTATTGAGCTAAAAAACTACATACACCTTACCAGCAGATCCTGACATTGTAAGTTACATTTTACAAAATTGTCAAGGAAACCTTGTTCCAGGCATTTGGAGACCTTGTTCTGATAAACGATCAGCTTTTAATTATTAGTTACTTTGGACGCGCGCGCTGTCTCGGTTTAATGTTGCGCGCGCGCCTTTTAAATTTAGGCATCGCAATAGCATAGCGTAAGTCGTGTAACTTAAGTCGCGCCACCGAGCGTAGTTTTCAGTTGCAAGAAAACTGTCAAGCTAACCAGGTCGTTTACGTTTTGCTAACCCGTTTTGCTAACCCGTTTAAGATTGTAAGTTCGCTAAGAAGTTTGAAAAGAAGTTCAACAAGTTGACTTTGTGTATATGTACGCCAATTACGGAGGCAGTCATAGAAATCGAATTGTTTGTTTATTTGTTTGCGATTGCTGATTGTGAACATTAAATACGGTTCTCCTTACGTGTTGGCTTGGTCTTTGGTTCAACGGAACACAAAATTCGATTTCTGTTCAACCTGAGTTCCTGAGGACAAGGACACAATGACTGAGGAGCTGCTGAAAGATCCAAAAATTATCAGACAAAATGCCAAGGCAGCACTAACACGAGCGTCGAAATCACTGCGCCATTTGATACAAAGTAAGCGCCCGGGAAAGGAGGTAAGGGACGTCCTTTTCAAAGTACAAAAAGCTTATGAAACGCTGATAGACAAGCATGAGGAGTTCACGAAGTTGATTGAAGACGACAAAGAGTTTGAAGAACAAGAAGCATGGCTAGAAGAGAGTCAATATATGTTTATGAGTTTAGAGACTGACACTAAACTGTATTTAGAAAGTACCAAAGAAGTACAAAAGGAGTTTAAAGACAAGGAAAGTCAGCCTAGTGACAATGAAGTTAGTTACGAAAATACGAGTAGTAGTGAGATCAGTAAGAGTAGTATTTTGAGTAGCGATAATGCCGATAATGTTGCTAGTATTAATTTAGTTACTGAGGAAAGTGACGTCGTAAACAACGCCTCGTTAGTGAATGAAGTAGATAAAAGAGTTCGTGAGAGCGTTGAAGTAACTAAGAAGGAAGCGTGTAGTTTCAAAATGGAAAAGCCCAAAATGCCAAAATTTTCGGGGATGTTAGAGAGTACGCAATTTTCCGTTCGGATTTTAAACACGCAATCAAGGCCAGGTACAGCAAGCGGGATGCTATCACCATTTTACGCGCCTACAGGGTAAACCCCTTGAGCTCATAAAAGGGATTGGGTCCGATTACGATGCGGCATGGGAATACTTAGACTCGATTTATGGTGACCCGAGATATGTGTCCGATACGATAACACAAGACATCGTTAAGTTCCGACCGATACGTGATGGCGAAGACGCCCGTTTCTGTGATTTGGTCCACCTGGTAAAGCGTTGTTACAATACATTGAAGGAAGTCGGTTTGCCAAGCGATATGGACAAGAGCCACATGCTTTCAATCATCGAACAAAAGATGCGCTGCGATGACAGGAAGGTCTGGTCCAGAGAACTGGAGAGAACAAACCAACCGGCAACGCTACTAGGCCTCATGAGTTGGATGACTGCAGAGATGAAGTCCAGGATGAGAGTTACAGCTCCGCTCAGAACAGGAAGCAATACCCATACCATCCACCATGTGGTCGCAGGAAATAAAAGCGAAAAAAAGACTTTTGGCTACAAATGTTGGATTTGCAAAACCCAGACACATTGGACGGACGAATGTCAGAAGGTTTTGGCCCTAAATCATGACGATCGCCTCAAAATCGCACAAGAAAATCACGCCTAATTCAGTTGTCTAAAAAGAGCTGGAAGAGATCACAAGTTAGGCACCTGCAGTCGAAGAAGGCAATGCACCGAATCAGAGAATGGTATACAGTGCAGACAGTATCACCATCCTCTCTTACACAAGAAGACTGTAACCAACCTCAGAGCAAGCATCTCGTTGATGACCGAGAACTCAGAAGCTTTATTACCAGTTATCTCCGCAAGCATTGGTGGCCGAGACGGTCTGTACAAACAGGGAAACGTCCTTCTAGATTCAGGAGCACAAATAAGTCTGATACGCTTAGAAACCACTACAAGTCTGGGATTGGAGGGAAAAAGCGTCTCCATAACGATAACGAAAGTCGGTGGCGAAGAAGAAGAGATGGTAACAAAGGTGTTCAATGTTCAAGTCACCTCACTGGAAAACAAGAAAACATTTCCCGTAAAGGCTATAGGTATTCCCTGTATCAGCGACGATATAGTCGACATCAAGACAAAGGATATCATCGAAGGTTTGGGTCTGAAGAAAGAAAATATTTACCGTGGTAAGGGACCAATCGACCTGCTCGTTGGTATTGATCACGCCCGCATGCACACTGGTGAAACGAGGCAAACTCGACACGTGGTAGCAAGAAAATCTCCTCTAGGATGGGTGATCTTTGGAGCAACACCGTAAGACACGCGCGATGCTAACCGAATATTCCACGTCAAGTACACGATGCCCGTAGATCTGTCTGATTTCTGGACGACTGAAGCAATGGGGGTAGCTGTCACACCATGCCTATGCGCATCAGATAAACTTAGCCAAATCGAGAGAGAAGAAGCGAAGATGATCGAACGTTCATGTCAGAAAGTTGGGAACCAGTGGATGGTTTCGTATCCATGGAAAAGAGATCCTGCCCTTCTGCCTGACAACAAGTCCCAAGCGATCAAGAAACTAGAAGCAACTGAGCGTCGGCTTATGAAAAATGCTGAACATAGTCAAGCGTATGACAAACAAATGGTAGAGATGAACGAGATGGGATTTTCACGAAAGCTGTCAAAAAAGGAATTAGAAGAATACAAAGGTCCTGTGCACTACATTTCTCATCATGAAGTGTAAAGACGAGAAAGCAAAAGCACACCAGTGCGCATCGTCTTCAACTCTTCAGCTGTATTTCAATTACACCGGTTAAACGATTACTGGATGAAAGGACCGGAATTACTTAACGATTTGTTCAAAGTGGTTCTACGATTTAGAGAGAATGAAGTAGCCTTTATTGGAGACATCTCAAAGATGTACCACAGAATCTGCATTCCAGAAGCTGACCAGCCGGTACACAGGTTTCTATGGAGAAACTTGAAGACGGATCAGGGACCAGACGTCTATGTCAAAACAGTACTTACCTTTGGAGATAAACCAGCCCCTGCGATGGCCCAAATAGCACTACGGAAGACAGCAGACGAAGCGAAAGAGAAGTTCCCGGAGGCAGCACAAGTTCTCAAAGACAACACCTACATGGATGATATCTGCGATTCAGTCCGCACCGAAGAGGAGGCATGACAGCTAACGAAATGCATCGACAACGTACTAGAAACGGGAGGCTTTAAAGTCAAAGGGTGGCTGTCGAATAAAGCTAAGGAGTCTAACACACACCAGGAAGGGACAAAAGAAGCAACAATTCTGAATAGCACCAGTGAAGGAAGGGTACTGGGAGTTGCATGGAATACCCACGCTGATGTATTTACGTTAAAAGTACAATCCGAGTTACTTCACTGCCAAGAGCCCAAACTGCTCGCCAAGAGAAAGATCCTGAGCCAGGTTGCTCGAATCTACGACCCAATAGGCTTTGCATCCGCATTTCTTATCAGAGCCAAGATCGGTCTACAGGAACTGTGGAAAAAGGGAATCGACTGGGACGAGAAATTACACCCTGAAATTCAAGAAAAGTGGACAAGCCTGTTTCAAGAGATGCTGACCCTGAATGACATAAGCTTCGAGAGATGCTTGACGCCACCTGATGCAATTGGCCTACCTGTCCTTTGTGTCTTTTCTGATGCCTCTGAGGATGCCTTCGGTACCTGCACGTATGCACGATGGCAGCTGTTTAATGGAGAATATGATGTCCGATTTATTGCGGCGAAATCAAGAACCATTGAAAAGATTGACCATACCTCGCCTGGAACTTCAAGGTGCAGTTTTGGCTTCGAGACTGTGCAAGACTATTGTGGAAGAATCCCGCTTCAAATTTGGCAAAGTCGTCCTTTTCCTGGATAGCAAGATAGTTCTAGCTTGGATCCGCAGCGAAGCCAGGAAGTTCAAACCGTTCGTGTCAGTTAGAATTGGTGAGATCAGGAGAAATACAAACCCCGCCCAGTGGAAATACGTTCCTGGAGAGCTAAACGTGGCTGACGATGTTTCTCGTGGTATAGCCGCACAAAGTTGGGTGGAGAGGTGGCAACATGGGCCAAAGTTCCTTCGTTTGCTGAGTGGCCGCAAGATCCGTCAACAGTACATCAACCGGAAGTAGAAGAAGAATGCCGCAAAGTGCACAATGTTTGCGCTCAGACCACATCAGAGCATCCTATCAATTGCCAAAAATTCTCAAGCTGGAGGAAGCTAGTCAGAGTTACCGCTTACACGCTAAGACTAGTTTGGAATCTTCGCGCTAGATGCCACAACAGGACACAGGAGAAAAATGAAATGAAGTCTAGAGACGGTCCCCTATCGTCCCAAGAGTTACAGCACGCAGAAAATCACTGGATCAAAGAAAGTCAGAAAATCCTGAGCGACCGCCTCAGAAAAAGGAGAATTAAAGAAGCTCAGTCCCTACACAGATTCTGATGGCATCGTCCGAGTAGGTAGTAGAGCTGGCAAGGCCTTAGTCTCCTACGAGACACGACATCCCGCGTTACTCCCTAAAGAGCACTGGATATCTCTCGTCATAACACGCCATGTTCACCAGTGTGGGCACACAGCAGTAGCAGCAACAGTAGCGAAGACAAGAAAAAGGTTCTGGATCCTTCAAGCCCACGACCTTGCCAAAACAGTGAAGTTTCGATGCGTGTTTTGCAGTGAAATGCAAGCAATGACCGAATCTCAAGTCATGGCTGACTTACGTGAATGCCGCCTGGCACCGTTTACACCGCCGTTTTTTTACACGTCCTGTGATTACTTTGGTCCGTGCCATTTTAAAGTTGGTCGTAACAAGACCGCCAAGTACTATGGAGTGATCTTCACGTGTTTAAACTCAAGAGCGGTTCATTTGGAGCTTGCAGTAGACTACTTAACGATGGAGTTTATCCAAGTACTCCGAAGATTCTTCGCCGTGAGAGCCGATAAGTGATAAGTGACAACGGAACCCAATTTGTAGGAGCAGAGCGAGAGTTGAAAGAAATGATCAGAGGATGGGACACCGAAAAACTGCGTGAGTTTTCAGCAGAAAGGGGAATGCAGTGGAAATTTACCACACCGGCATCTCCACATCAGAACGGATGTGCGGAAGCATTAGTGAAGAGCTGCAAACTAGCCCTAAAGAAAGCTATTGGCACACAGGTATTAACGCCCTTTGAATTGTACACGTATCTGTTGGAAGTGGCAAATCTCGTCAACCAGCGTCCAATTGGCCGTATTCTAAATGACCCTGATGATGGATCGTACCTCTGCCCCAACGACATACTGCTTGGACGAGCATCGTCTCACGTACCACAAGGTCCTTTCAGAGAAACCAAGAATCCCCGTCTTCGAGTGGAATTTGTTCAGAAGATTGTAGACTCGTTTTGGAAGCGGTGGACAAGGGATGTGTTCCCGTCGTTAATTCTGCGAAAGAGGTGGAACGCAGAGCACCAAAATGTACGAGTGGGAGACTTCGTGATGGTCGAAAGTCCCAATGCAATTCGTGGAAGCTGGAACATTGGTCGGATTGTCAACGTGTACCCTGGACAAGACGGCAAAGTTCGAAACGTAAGAGTAAAGACACGTACTAGAGAGTATGAAAGGCCAATCACAAAGATCGCCGTAATTAACCCAGCAGAAGGTTATGATTAAGACGAGGAATACCTCCTCATCGGGGTGGAGTGTGTTCTGATAAACGATCAGCTTTTAATTATTAGTTTCTTTGGACGCGCGCGCTGTCTCGTTTTAATGTTGCGCGCGCGCCTTTTAAATTTAGGCATCGCAATAGCATAGCGTAAGCCGTGTAACTTAATAAGTCGCGTCATCGAGCGTAGTTTTCAGTTGCAAGAAAACTGTCAAGCTAACCATGTCGTTTACGTTTTGCTAACCCGTTTTGCTAACCCGTTTAAGATTGTAAGTTCGCTAAGAAGTTTGAAAAGAAGTTCAACAAGTTGTGTATATGTACGCCAATTACGGGGGCAGTCATAGAAATCGAATTGTTTGTTTATTTGTTTGCGATTGCTGATTGTGCACTTTAAATACGGTTCTCCTTCCGTGTTGGCTTGGTCTTTGGTTCAACGAAACAGACCTTACCAAGTTCATTGTCAAGGATTTTTGTCAAGTTTCCTCGTTCACAGGAGCAATTTTCCCTTGACAGCTGTAAATATCGTAACACAACATGCTTACACTGTTGTGGTATGAAATTAGAAGCTACAAATTGTGACCAGCTGTGGTTTAATTGAGCAAAAGTAAGCATGGCACATGTAAGTAACCCTAATATTACCATGATCTGTAAAATTAGTCTAGCGTGACACACGATCTTCAGCATCTGTGAAATGTCGAACAAAGTTGGTGAGTTCTTGATGATATCGGGGTTGAGGTTCTTGATCAGGACACCATCAAAACAACCCTGATGAATGTAACTGGAATATCACATTTTTTGTCATTTTAGGAAACAAATAATTAAAAGTGATCAATAAAAAATAGCTGATACCCGGTATTTATTAGAATTATATTGGAAAAGATTAAATTTTGCAACATTTCTATTCATTTGTTAACAGTTCCACGCTTCAGTTGGTATCAAACCAGATACCGGCAAAATGGTCCTAGAAGTTTGCAAACAAAACACAACTGTCCAAAAGGAAGACACCATCACCAGATTACAGCGCAGTATATTATCCAAACTGGAGACTGATGAGTCAAATGTACAATGTAAGTCAATTTAGTAATAATAGTCAGTGACAGTAATAAATATCATTTATAAACATGTGGTTTAAAAATTAAAAAAAAAATCCCTCCACAAGAAATTCAATTCTTAATTCTTAAAAAGAAATGATATGTTGGTCACTCTTAGGGGTTTGAACGGACATCGCCTTGGTTTAAATTCAATTGTATCACCCTAGCTTGCTTCTCGTTTCTTCCTTGATCACTGCTCAATGCTAACTCAGCATTAATGGCATTCATACAGTCGTGGTTGATTTTCTTTATTCCTTTTGCTCACGCCAGCTCGCGAGGTTAATATATGGATAAATAAGTTGTCTACTTTTTTTACAATTTTAGGTTCTTAGTTGGATAAATCCCCTGGTTAAAGTGTCCGTTAAAGAAAAGTTTGTGACGTCCATTGGCATCAAAGCTTCTGTATTGGAAGGATTTTCACAGGTGTCTGTGAAGGTGAAAATTGCAGTAATTTAGCATAATTTATATGCTTTATACATTCCGACGTGTAGATCATCATGGGTGACATAAAATGATTTTTTTTCCTTTGTCTCCAGGGTTAGGCGACAAAGGAAACTGAAAATTAGCCTAGGTTGAAAATTTTAACCTGAATGTAATTTTGACCTACAACACATGTATACCAATTAATCAAAATAATAATTTTATTTTAGGAGATAAGCAACTGGCTCAAAGAAGTTACAGATTGCAAGAAAAGCATGTCCATGTCATTTTCAAATAGTGAGTCCTGCACTTTCGATGATCTCAAAAAGAGAAATGAGAAGTGCAAATTATCCAGGGGTTGGAAAGTCCCCATCACATTTTTAAATTCAGATGTTGTGGAAAAAATAGAAGGTTATTACCCATATTTTCTAATCGCCAGTATTATTAATTTGCCAATTGCCGTAATGATAAAATACTATCGTGGTCATGTTTGGCAGCATTTCTCTTTTCATTCTCGAGGTTAAGAGATGAACAACACTGTCTTAATTTCAACAGAGCGATGTGGATCAAGCCAAGCCACGACAGATGATCACGAAGAGTCAAGTCGCAATGGCCAGGAAGGAGAGGGTGAAGTTACTGCCCCCTCTGTTCAAGCAAGCAAATTAGAAGATTTTCAGGGGCAGCTTCACAGCCTTGACCTGTATTTGTTAAAATATTTTACAGGTATGTGTATAATGGCCAAGAAAGGAAGGGGGTTACTCAAGTCTAATAGTGACGGGGATGTGGGAATGAAGACAAATAATTGTTATACTCGGAAAAAGGTCGTTATATTTAGGCCAAAACCGGAAACACAAAAAGTCTAACAGCCCAGAATTTGATCCAGGTATATAGTCCATTTTTCTCTCTGCACAAAGAAACACCGATACAGTTTTTTGCACCCAAGTTTCCTTTTCTTCATATTTTATTCTTCTTGTGTCTGCTGAAAATTATATTAGAAATTAAAGTGCTACTATGATCAAAAATATGAATTTTTTGTTCTCTCCATATTTTGAAAATATAAGTACATATTACTCACCGTGCAAAGTTTTAAGTCGAAATTCGTACGTGAAGTCCAATTATTTTAACTGTAATTTTCGAATTCGGCTTGCCGCCATTACTCAATTCAAAAATGACCGGGACGAGTTGGGCCGAGTTGGCCCAGAGAGGAAGTGACGTAGAAGTCTCAACGCAACAAAACAAACGTGGCTACTTTCTTATGCATTCGGAGAGGTGCGAGGGTTCGCAAGATTCATTTCTTCGATTCTGAGCTGCAGTATGCGTGGTTGGCGCTCTGTTGTTGAAGATCACGGCAAAGAAAGCATCGATGAATCGGAAATTTCCATTCACAGTTTACCGACGAGTGGGTACGTTTATTTTAAGTCGAAAAGCTTCGTTTGCGTGCACCGGAAGGACTTCAATCCTGTTGGACACTGTTTGCTCTGTGCATTTTTACGGCTGAACGTTTTACTCAAGCATTTCATAAGAAAGGTACAAGGAAATATTTAAAACCAGGATCAGTTCCAGCCATCAGGAAGAAAAACAACATTAGCAATCATATCTGAGAGGGATCGTCGAATGGTGAGCGAATATTTATTTGCCGTTTGTGCTAACATCACATGTACGGTAAGATACACATTTCCTCATACAGCTAAGAGATACTCATCCTCGGAGACCCAGGGGCAGCTAGTCGGGACGACGGTATTTCATGGGCGAAAGTTTACAACAAGAGCGGGAGAGCCCCTGGGCACTTACTCTTACCGAGCGAGTTCCAGAAGCGTTTGAAATCCCGCCTTCTGATTGGCCAGAAAAATATTTTTCTGGCCAATCAGCGAAGAGGAACAGCCGGGCGACTCTCATATCTTCTTACACGAGGTTGTTTTCCTCATCGAACGCCGTAGTAGCGTGGCCCGTTCAACTGGAACATTTTTGAGGAGAGCTTCAGAAAAAAAAAATAAATAAATAATAAATGAACGAAGTCGAGGAAATCGCAAACTATAACGTGGCCGCAAGAAAACAAACACTCACCGGGATTTTTCACGGCTGACTTATCGAAGGTATCGTAAATTTGTAGAGCTAGCGACTTCCCCTTTCTCCAACGTATCTAATTATTTCTCCTTCTTCGTTGATCTTCGTCTGAAACTTTCCATCTCTGATGCACGGGCCACGCAACTATGTTGATCGAGCGTGTCATGTCACGTATTAGAGAGAACTAGTTCTCTCTAGTACGTGACATGACGTCTCATCGACCGTTAAGCAGAAAATCGCCCAGATCGGCCTCCAGAAGCTCGGAAAAGTAATAAAAACGCAGCAAACACATAGCGGGTAATGTTTTTCAAACTGTATTTCCATTTTAATGCATTTTCAGCGGAAAACCGCCGATTATTTTCGATCGAATTTCAGTTCCATACAAACACTCATATTACGCTTTGGTTAACTGTGCTTCCCACGCTCGAGCGACATAGTTGCGTGGCCCGTGCATCGGAGATTCCCGTGGAAAGTTTCAGACTTAGTTCAACGAACAAGGAGAAATAATTAGTAACATCGTTTACTCGAGTAGCTATTAGCCTCATGCAACACTTGAGAAAGGGGAAGTCGTTAGCTCTAAAAATTTACGATACCTTCGATAAGTCAGCCGTGAAAAATCCCGGTGAGTGTTTGTTTTCTTGCGGCCACGTTATAGTTTGCGATTTCCTCGACTTCGTTCATTTATTATTTATTTATTTTTTCTGAAGCTCTCCTCAAAAATGTTCCAGTTGAACGGGCCACGCTACTACGGCGTTCGATGAGGAAAACAACCTAGTGTAAGAAGACGTGAGAGTCGCCCGGCTGTTCCTCTTCGCTGATTGGCCAATCAGAAGGCGGGATTTCAAACGCTTCTGGAACTCGCTCGGTAAGAGTAAGTGCCCAGGGGCTCTCCCGCTCTTGTTGTAAACTTTCGCCTATGAAAATCCTGTCGTCCCGACTAGCTACCCCTGGGTCTCCGAGGATGAGAGATACTTCGCTCGGTTGTCTTGTGCATATACATGTATAAGTCCCAACAGATTTCGGCTTAACTGCATAATATATGCCTCTTCACATGAACTATTTTCTGTGTCGCCGCCAAGCCGGCTCCGCGATACGCAGAAATTATTTTTATTCAGCTTGGTACGTTGCACGCGGTAAGCAGAAAATAGGAAAACATGACCGTGTATTCCGCGTACTATAAACGTTCCCCACTTAAACTTCCGCTAAAAGAATATTAATTGAAGTTCCTGTATTAAATTAGTGGATAACAAAACATCACCGTGTATTCCTCGTTCTATAAAACTCTTTTATACTTCAATTAATTTCTCTTGGCGCACGCTTTTGATTTGACGGCGTATTCCACAGTTTATACCTAGACTTCTGATGGTAAATCAGAGTTTATCTCTATTAATTCGCATTTGCTTGTTTTTTAAGTAGTAAGATTACCGTGTTCGCGATTCGTGACATCACTTCGTTTACGTGAATTTATTTTCCTCGACCTTTTGACTCATCTCTAAAATTCTGAATGTATGTTAGGCTCGGGGCTCTCTATATTTATTAAAAAAAACTTTCATGTAGCGTTATGTGGGCTTTTCGTTTAGAAGGGAGAGCTTATTATTATAGGATTTATTATTTATTTATTAACTGCAATTTAGGATACTGCAACAAATCTGTGAACATAACAACAACAAACTCAACCCGTATCGGCAAGAAAAAAAGCAAGAGTAAGAAACAGCTGACGGACCCCAACACGATAGACATGCGAAACAGTTAAATTTGTTGTATTATCGGAAGGATTTCAGCGTTTGTGATTTAGGATAATCGGGATATTTTTTCGGCTTCTTGATCCATTCTTGCATTGTTTGAGACGGCTTCCTCTTCGGTAGCGAGAGGCTAGAAACTGTCATCGCATGGCGCGACTTCTGCGAGTTCGCCGACTTCGCCCAAAAAAAACCTTTGTTCTAAATCGCCCTCAAAAGAACTGGACGACAAATTCGACGGAAAACACATCCATATAATGTAATGCTTGGGTCTCTATTTTCGACTGTTCATTATACTCTTCGTGGCGATGGTTGAGACTTCTACGTCACGAGCAAAATTCACGTGGTTAGAGATAAGACCGCTCCCATGAAATTCGCGGGCTTCTCTTTTGCGAACTGAGTAATGGCGGACGGGTTTAACGCGGTTTTCGGACATATATTCCTGGGCCGTGTAAGCATATATCGATCTAGTTTATCGCGATTCATAAAATATGGCATCTATTGAACAGTTTGAAGTTTAAAAGAGTTGAAAACAAAACAAAAAATTTTCATCGTAGTAGCACTTTAAGTCTTTGTCTGTAAATTAAACTGATATTAACAGTTGTTTGACATGCAGCAAAAATAAGAACCCTGGGTTTGTTTTTTGTCAACACCATCAAATTTCCACACCAATTAATTTTCTTCTCCAACATGCCCAACTCCAAAAAAGTCCTTGCGTCGCAAATTTAACCCCCCCCCCCCCCCAAAGGTTTCACACATCCCTATCTTAAGATTCGTTTTTGGTCCAAAAATAAAAACTTCCACAGCCACTGCAAAACAACGTCATCGATTATCATTTTTTGTTGGACAATATGGCTTGTGGATTTATAAATTTATGTTAAACAGCTGAACCTAATTTTCTCTTTGTGTTAGATTACGAACTGCAACACCAAGAAGAAAGAGGACAGGATGCTATGGAGCTTGAAAATTTTACAAACGTAAGTGATTCTTTTTGTTGTGAAAAAATCTAATATTTTTTTCTTCCCACGATAAGATCAAACAACCATAAAAAGGAAAAAGACCTAGCTAGTAGTTCTTGCCCGGTCAGAGACAGGGGGACTCCCCTGTCACAGGGACATTATTTTTGAAATAAAAACAAATTGTTGTCTGTTACTTGTCTTATTCATGGGTGTTAAAATTCCAAATTTTGGTATCTGATTTAACGAATAAAGTATAATTATGGAACCCCAAAATTTTTACCCAAACAAGTATCACTTTGGTTTGTGTGTCAACTGGAAATCAAGAAAAGCAGAAGACAAAAAGAAGACAAGAGGAGGGATTTCATGAAAATTTCTTTATTACACTGCTAGTAATATTAACATTAACATACTTCTTATTTAGCTGTCTATTTTAGAGTTCCCCCTGGGTATGCTTGTAATGATAATGTTACCTTCTCCTTTATTATTTAGACAGTACCAGGCAATTAAGAAAGGGAATCTTAGACTATCAATTTAGTGGAAGGGGGACAGGGGAGTGGGAGACCGGGAGAAAAGGGGGCAGGAGGTGTACAGGATGCAGGAGAAGTGGTGGCGGGAAGCAGGATTACAAAGGTGGCGGGAAGTGGGAGAAAAAGGGGGAAATTATGCAACATTGCAATCAAGAAAATGCAAAGAGGCGGGAGCTGACAAATACAGGGTGGGAACCGGGAATAAAAGGTGAGGGAAGCGGGAAGTTTAAACCCCCCTGTTCCCCCCAATTCTAACATATCTGGATGTGCCACTGTATGGAGTCACATTTTCATGACTGGATTGACTACAATGGAGTTGCATTTTCAATAGAGGTTAATAGAGTTACTAGTATGGGACCAGACATTTGCGAATGGGAGATTTTGGGAGTAAGTTCCAGAAAGTAGGGATTTGGGGTATATCTGCCTATAAAGTGACTAATTAGGAGTGTACAGTTTGACGCAGAATAGAATATAATGGGGTAGGGGTTCTCAGAGGCCAGCAGCACACACCCAGCAAAAATTGACCCAAATACCCCCCACCCCCCAAGTATGATGACAACTAATAATTATTATTAATTACAAGGACAATATTTTTGCAGAACTTGACGCCAAAAAGCAAGAAGGTTTTCAACGACTTCTCTTCAAAAAGCAGGAGCATTTTCAAGAAGGTAAGTTTTGTTGTCCACCAAAATCATTTCTGTAAGACTTTTAACCTGAAATGGGGAAAAAAAGTCTGTTAAAGGCCTTCAAGAGTATAAATAACATTACATATGATGCATGTGGACAAGGGACTCAGGATTTGGCTGGGGCATGACAAAGTGTGCTTTCTTGCAATCAGAGGTTAAGAAGGGGCTACTAGTAAAAGTTCTATCTGGGAAGTTTTCCGCATTAATTTAATAAATTATAATCTCTAGGGCTTTGAAACAGCACAACGACTCCAGGTGGTCAGTGCCCCAAGCTGTTCGTCAACGTTAGCGTCAGTTAAAGAACCAGAGCAGACCCCTGTTCATGGTAATAATGCCACCAACACAGCAGGTTAGTCTTCCAATCTTTTGAATTAAGTGGCATTCTCGCTAAAAGCCTTCCACTCGATTTCGCGACCAAAAATAGTTTTCCTTTATTTTTTGTTTGTGAAAAGGGTTTGGTACACATGTATCAAAACCACTTTATTTATTTTCCAATTCTTTATTTTCGCTTTGCTACAAGCCAAAAACCAATTTTGCCCGCAGGGGGGTTTCGGCGGTGATCAAAAGGCTGAAATTTATGGACTTTGAGATGCGCGCTACGGCCAACTAAATGCAGGTTACGAAATTTTGCTTTGACCTAGGGTGCGTTCTTTTGGGACTATTCCGGAATAGGAATACTGGGGATAGACGGTATTTGTGTTCTTTTGGGAGCTATTCCGTTTTCGGAATGAACGGAATATCATTCCGTTCATTCTGCTCCCGATAGCAGAATGAACAGAATGAAAGGAATACGGTTTACTCGGAATAGACAGAATACGCGTTCTTTTGGGAAATTTTTGGCGGGAAATCCGACGCGACCGCCCGCGCGTGTGCAGACATAGTGGTTCTCAGGTCACCTCCGCCATGGGTATTCCGTTTCCAGAATTGGCGTTCTTTTCGAAATTGAAATTCCGTGTATTCTGTTATTCCTAAACCGGAATAAGAATAACCAGAATAGTCCCAAAAGGATGCACCCCTAGTATCTAAGATACACCGACCAAGTTCACAGACAAAATGTGGAAAAAGTTGATAAAGTTTTGAGCACGTCAGGTGAAGTTAAAGACAACCTACTATGAAGCCTATAATAAGATCCCAAAAATGGACCAAATACAGCAAACAATTTCGTATCGTTTGCGGCCTAAATTGGGTTAAAAAACACCATCACAGCAAAGTTCTCACCTTATTTAATCAATTTGTAAGCTCAAAAGTGCGGGTATCTCCCTGGATTACAAGCGAAAACAGGTTAGAACTCCGCCATTGACAGCGTGTTAACGTTAATATCGCTCGTGTCAAAGGTCACTTACATCACCCTAGAACTTGGCAAAAATAATTTATTCGGGGATCCTAACCCGTTGCTGTCCACCAAAATAACTGTCTATCGCTTCCTTTAATGCTCGTATATCCAATTTTGATCTACAACGGATGAAATTTGCGTTAAGTTGATAAATATTCATGGCGGGTGACGCTCAACAAAGTAAACAACGTCGGGTATCGTAGTTGATCCAGATTTCTGCTCCGGTAATGCATCAGTCAATTCCAGCTGCGCCCATCCCCCCCCCCGGGCAACTGCGGGGTATTTGCGTGCCTTGTCGGTCCCGGGGGTGGGGCATTAGCAAAGTTGGCACGGCCTGGGGGTCGGGCATTTGCCTACCCCCCGGCTTTTGACACACATGTGGTTTCCGACTCGAAATCCAAAGATGAAGGATTTTATCGCAAAGGACCAGCAGTGCGTCGCAGATTGGATCGTCTGCTAAGGACTGGACAAACTTGTGGAGGTTTTCTCGATTTATGCATTTCTTCATTGCTTATCAAGGCACAACTATCACTTAATATAGCGAGATCGGGAACGAACAACGTGAATCGACGTACGCATTCTTCTTAAGGATTTAAAAAAAATTTAGTCGCGATGATTCTTAAATTCTAAACATGTGTATAGAGATCGTCGTTTTATACTTTTGCATATTATTAAAATATTACAACAGATGACGTTACAACAGACTTTTATAATGTCAAGATTTTTGTTTACTAGCGAACTGTTTAAAACAAACTATCACGTAGTATTGTTGTCTGTAAAGTATTAAAATATCATCACTTGGCATTTTTACTAACTTTATTAACACCGGATAGTGCCGTTACAAACAATAGAAGACGGAGAGGTAGGCCTACAGAAATGAAAAATCACACATAAAAATGCTGAAAGTGGTATTATTGTGCAATGAATGAAAACTGCTGCAGCGTTGATTGGGGACGTACGATCCCGGGGGGCGAGGCATTTGCCCTCTTCCTTCGTCCACGCCGCGGGGCATTTGGCAGCTAAAGTGTCCCCACCCCCTGGGAATTTGCCATCCGAGAGAAAAAAAATGCTAATGTCCGGGGGTTAGCCCGGGGGGGGCATGGGCGCAGCTGGAATTGACTGATGCATAAGGAATACAAAACATTTTCAAGATCCCTAGAAGAAGAAAAGAAGTTATGTAGTTGAACTCTAACAATGAATTTAGGCTGTTCAACACCTCCTGCAACTTGGACGCGGTCGAGGCAGAAAAATATAATTTGAAAAGTTACAGCGAAAGTCCAGGCTCACCTGGGAACTGGCCCGCCAGAAGGTGAAATGAGGTTATTTTCGCCTAAGTCGCCTGAGTTTCCGTTTTAGCCTTGGGTCTAGTCGTTCGGTAATGGACTGTAGGAATCTTCTTTTCAGTATAAAGAGAAATTGTGAAGTTCGCAGTAGTTGGAATTACTCATCTCAGAAGACTTGGGACGACCCCGACGTTTGCCTACGTCACAATTTGTCACACAATCGTATCGATGTCGCGCGACTAACTAAGTAACAAGCGAGAAGAGAAATAAAAAAACAAAATCCATCGCGATTTAGGCCCTGTCCACTTAATGATAATTTATGGAAAGTGGTGAACAGGTTTCATCTAGCAAGTGAGAGAAAAAAAGTGCGAGCGTGACGGGGTGCATTGGCGTTCACTGAAAACATATAGAGGATATTACACGGCGGCGCGAAGATAGGAATTTTATTTTCGAGTGGTAAAATATTGTCTTTTACCACGAGAAAATAAAATTCATATATTCAAGCCATCATGTAATATTCTTTCTATTATATAGAGAAGAGTATCTTTGCACAAGAGCAAGAGAATAAGAGAGTGTAAGAGCGGAAAATGACGTCATCGATATCCTCACTAGTGAGGATATGGAAAATACGCCACTCGAGTCCCAGATGCAGTTTCGTGTGAACTTTACGAGTGGTCTACTTTCCACTAAAACACTCTTGTTTATATCATATAGAGAAATACGTCACAGCTGGCACGGTAAAAAGTCGGAATAATGAATAGGAAATATCAAATATAGTAGGAAACGTGAGTTGTTCTCAAACTGAGCAGTTGAGACAGAAACATTTCTATACTTACGACTAGTTACGTAAAATAAATCAATCATTAAATAAATATTCATTCCAACGCCGAGGAATCACTGGACTGGGGAGCACTACCAAACTAAGATATCCTCAGTGCCACTTCAAATATTGGACGAGGTGGGGGTGTTGAAAGAGAGCATATAACAAAAATCAACGACTGCGAGCCAACAATTGTATAGGTGTGGCTGCACGTTTATTCAGTCCAGAAAATAATGACAATATATGAAAAGATAGACGCTTTCTTGATATCTTTATCACTCCGTGACTCTTGACCAGACTGCGTTTTCTCTAACTGTCACAGAAAGTTGATGAGCATTAGTTCTTCACCACATTGGCCAGGGCAATAAAACCGAGTCACAAAGATCCTGAAGGTTCCAATCAAGACGCCCTGTTTGAATGCTAGGAGCCAGGATGCTTTTGTGAGTTCTCCACATCAGAGGGACCTCAAGACCACATCCAGAAGGTTTGTATCAAAGACGTTACTGGGCATCCACGTTTTCATCACTGGCCCTAGAATCCAAGCTATCAGCAGGGGGAGGCTCCGCCCCTAGGCTCAAACACTTACCCTTTAATATACCAGTTTTTTACCCAAATTGCACCCTTTTCATAACCTAGAGTAAGAATGTAGCCCTTTCTTATACACATGTTTATATCCCAAGGATAAGCCAAACAAGTAGAATATCTCATTGTCGCAACGTTTGTATCTGGGCTTTCAGTCGCCCTGAGTCGGTTACTAAAGACCCTCAACTTTCGCGTGTTCCGCGTCATTTTTGCCAGAATTTGGCACGTTTTTATATACTTAATAGCTGCTTTCTCTTTTACTCAGCAGCGCACTTCGCTGACCTTTAATACACTTAATATACTAAGATAACGATTTTTCCAATCTTTCACTACGCTGCAGGCTCAAAAAGTCACCCTTTTCGGGCGGAGCCTCCCCGTATACTCCACTATAGGAAGTGCCCCCCCCCCCCACCCCCCAATTGGAAAGTGTTTGTCAATAACAATCGAATTGTGCGACATGGGCTGGCACTTCAGAGACCAAGAGGAAAGGATCGAGGATTTCGGAGAGGGTTAAGGAGTACCCTACAACGCGACTTGATATAGGTGAGGAAAGACTACGAATAGCTGATTCAGTCAGGAGTCAGGAGTCAGGGTTATGGGCTCCTGATTCAGTACAGGTGTCAGGGGACATGAGAAAGGCCATATATGACATTTCCTATTCATATTTCCAACTTACGAATGTACCGTGCGTTGTGACGTATTTCTCTTTATGATATAAACAAGAGAGTTTTAGTGGAAAGTAGACCACTCGTAAAGTTCACACGAAACTACATCTGGGACTCGAGTGGCGTATTTCCAGATCCTCACTAGTGAGGATATCGATGACGTCATTTTCCGCTCTTACACTCTCTTATTCTCTTGCTCTTGTGCAAAGATACTCTTCTCTATATAATAGAAAGAATATTACATGATGGCTTGAATATATGAATTTTATTTTCTCGTGGTAAAAGACAATATTTTACCACTCGAAAATAAAATTCCTATCAGTCCGCGCCGCCCTGTAATATCCTCTATATGTTTTCAGTGAACGCCAATGCACCCCGTCACGCTCGCACTTTTTTCTCTCACTTGCTAGATGAAACCTGTTCACCACTTTCCATAAATTATCATTAAGTGCACAGGGCCTAAATCGCGAAGGATTTTGTTTTTAATTTCTCTTTTCGCTTGCTACTAAGTTAGTCGCGCGACATCGATAAGATTGTGTGACAAATTGTGACGTAGGCAAACGTCGGGGTCGTCCCAAGTCTTCTGAGATGAGTAATTCCAACTACTGCGAACTTCACAATTTCTCTTTATACTGAAAAGAAGATTCCTACAGTCCATTACCAAACGACTAGACCCAAGGCTAAAACGGAAACTCAGGCGACTTAGGCGAAAATAACCTCATTTCACCTTCTGGCGGGCCAGTTCCCAGGTGAGTCTGGACTTTCGCTGCAACTTTTCAAATTATATTTTTCTGCCTCGACCGCGTCCAAGTTGCAGGAGGTGTTGAACAGCCTAAATTCATTGTTAGAGTTCAACTACATAACTTCTTTTCTTCTTCTAGGGATCTTGAAAATGTTTTGTATTCCTTACCGGAGCAGAAATCTGGATCAAGTACGATACCCGACGTTGTTTACTTTGTTGAGCGTCACCCGCCATGAATATTTATCAACTTAACGCAACTTTCATCCCGTTGTGGATCAAAATTGGATGTACGAGCATTAAAGGAAGCGATAGACAGTTATTTTAGTGGACAGCAACTGGTTAGGATCCCCGAATAAAGTATTTTTGCCAAGTTCTAGGGTGATGTAAGTGACCTTTGACACGAGCGATATTAACGTTAACACGCTGTCAATGGCGGAGTTCTGACCTGTTTTCGCTTGTGATCCAGGGAGATACCCGCACGTTTGCGCTTACAAATTGATTAAATAAGGTAAGAACCTTGCTGTGATGTTTTTTTTTAACCCAATTTAGGCCGCAAACGATACGAAATTGTTTGCTGTATTTGGTGCATCTTTGGGATCTCATTATAGTATGCCTGCCAAGTGTCACGCCTAAGGCGTGATTGTCACGCCTGCGGATCGAAAACTGCGATCTCACGCCTACTCACGCCTGCGTTCCCATTTCTCACGCCTGTTGGAAAAGTCTGAGCCTTTACAGCCTTAACCGACTCATTTTGAAAAAAAATTATAAAGTATTTAAATAAACTCGAACTAATGCGAGAAAATAATGATCGTACTTTCGCGAAATCTCGGATTTTAGTAGGGAAAGCCACTGGAGACATCGTAATACTCGTTTCGTTTAAATGATCAAAGCATCGGTTAACTGGCCATAAATCGGAACGTCTTCGGAACGTCTCTGGAAATCTTTGGACGTCTTCGGAAATCGTCGGACATCTTCGGATATTATTGGTCCCTACGAAAAATCTTGACACTCTCAGGATAAAAATGTCACGCCTATGAATCACAAAAAGTTGGCAAGTATAATTATAGGCTTCAGAGTAGGTTGTCTTTAACTTCAACTGACGTGCTCAAAACGTTATCAACTTTTTCCACATTTTGTCTGTGAACTTGGTCGGTGTATCTTAGATACTAGGTTAAAGCAAAATTTCGTCACCTACATTTAGTTGGACGTAGCGCGCATCTCAAAATCCATAAATTTCAGCCTTTTGATCACCGCCGAAACCCCGTTGCGGGCAAAATTGGTTTTTGGCATGTAGCAAAAAAAAAATAAAGAATTGGAAAATAAATAAAGTGGTTTTGATACATGTGTACCAAACCCTTTTCACAAACAAAAGATAAAGGAAAACTATTTTTGGTCGCGAAATCGAGTGGACCGCTTTTAGCGAGAATGCCACTTAATGCGGTAAAAAATGAAGGCCTGCAGAACAGGCGTTATGTGGCAGGCAGAGTGTAACATTTGTTAGGCATGGTAAAAAACTATGTGGCAATCGTAGCCTTATGTGGCAGGCAATTTCACGACAACAATAATAATTGCAAATAAGTAATAATTTGCCATCTGATTTACCCTTTTGGTACTCGGAAGCGATTATTTCCTTCAGGAACCATTGGTGTTCTGCCACGACATGGTAATGATAATAATCTTTAAGATCCTAACATGATCTTGCCAAAAAAAAAAGCACAAAGTGCATCAAAATTTTAGGCTTTTTAAATATTGATGTAAATTTGAAAATCTATTATTCACATTGTTTTTCAATCATTAGTAACTAAGAAAGGTGTTTCATATTGTATTTCATTTTATCTACTTTTTAACTATAGCTTTGATGGTTTAAACAACTAAATCAGGGATCTTTCCCCTTACAGAAGTACAGTGTTGGTGGAAGATATCATCTAAAATCTTGAGAGGGAGGAAGTTCTTTAAGGCCAAAATCTTAAAACTTGATAGGTTTTTATGGGTTTCAAACCAGTGACATGACATAGTGTTCTGGAGCAAAGCGGTTAGTTTGGTACCATTAACATAAAACGCAAAAGACGAATGTGTATTGATTGATTCAGTGTAAGATGTTGAGCATAAAATACTTTTTCTGAATTAGCGACAACGTCAAATAATTTTGTGCATATATCGTCAACTAATGCACCTTTGTGTTGAAATTACAGGAAAGACATCAAAGGAAGAACTGTGCGCAAAATGTCAAAACCAAAAACCACCTAAAAAGGGAAACACGAGTTGGCCAACATTAGTTTGACGTGTGAAGGCTGCTTTACACCTTATTTTTCGGCTGCCCCCCACCCCCATTAAAGCCGTTTTTTGCTCTCTTGCCCCCCCTCCCCCCAATCCAAACCCCTCCACCCCTGAACCTCGTAAAAATGAACGGTCCTCGTTATACAACCAATTATTTTTTTATTTACTCGTAATATACATCTAGCTAGATTTTCGCTGGGGCAAAGTCCTTACAGTCACTCATAGCAGATGCTACATCATCGTCCAGGACAAGCGCATCAATAATAAGAAGTAGTGTTGATTATACGTTACTATTTTATGCAAATCTGTTAGAAATGGCTACCGATAGATGCTAAGGGCTTTTCAACATAATATTAGTTTTATTATTTTCAAAGTCCACCAGGGGCCCGTTTCTTGAATGTCCTGGAAATTACCGGACCCGTAAAACTGTCTTATGTTTACCGTGTTTACATACAAGGTCGAGTTTTTAACAGTTTTGAAAATGACACAAAACTATCAGCTTAAGAAACAGAATTGATTGGATAGGGAACAAACCCAAACTACTTTTCTTTAGATTTTGGATTTTGAAATACGGCTTTGGGAAGTTAAAGGGACTTTCAAGATGGGGAGAACAGTTCAAAAGAATTCTGTGGATTTGGACTTGTACTCAGACATCCCAGAGGTTGGTCAAAATGTGGTGTTTCAGTGCAAAGTGCAATATAATTAATGGTAGTGCATTTGATACGAGGCATTTTGGGTCGCATTGCTGAAACTGTGCACCTTGGTTACAAAACACAATAGGTCTAAGTTTATTCTGACAATATACTCAAGATTGAAATCAGAAATTCTGTTCATTGTCGCAAATACCTATTTAGTCTTCTTTTACAACTTAAATGATCCATGTGCGATATACCAAAAGAAAAAAGGAAAGTCGACTGTTATTAAATAATTTAAGTTTATTGAGACAAAACAGACAGTTTGAATTCGTAACAATCAAACTCTTTCGATTTAAATAATGTATCACTGTTACAGAATAATTACAGCAAGGAGCCCAAAAGTGTGACCACTTTTAATTAATTCGCATTCTTTCGTGCAGATTATCCAATCAGAAGCCGAGGATAGCTTCTAGAAAATTCAAACCGCAAAGCGATCTTGCGGGGAAGGCGAATTTGGTTTTTCATCGATACCCGTTTTTGAGGCTTTTACTTGTCAACTTTGGAGTTTTTCGCCTTGAAATCCTACGCTAGACAAATTTCGTAGCTCCGAAATGCGAGATATTGACCGCAAAGCAGGGAAATTGATACATCCGCTCAACAGCTGTGTTTTTTGTTTGGGTATTCTCAGTCGCTCGCAGTCTAGACCTGGCCGGGCAACCCTAGCTAGTATAAAGTCCTTGATGTAAGTCCTAAATTTCTATTTCTAATGCATTTTTGCTTACTTTCACTCGTAAATATCACGAAGTTACTGTGTATGTTTTTACTGTGGGCATTTTGGGTTGACGTCTTTCAGTTAGCTAAATAGCGCGTCGTAATATAAACAATGATCAGTCAAACTTTAAGTTTTAAAGAAGATCCTCGCAGTTATTAACGCAACTTATGCAGTTGCGAAAAGAAAGCCTGAAAAAATCAGGCTTGCCGGGATTCGAACCAGGCTTGCCGGGATTCAAACTTTATCGGAAAGGCTGGTATTACCGCTGAGCGACTAGTTTTATCGCTTGATTTCCGATAAAATAATTGTCCCCTGAATAAACTATAACCTTCGCTCTTGTGAAAACCCAGGATTGTCATAATTCAATCATCTGACGCAGTTTGGCTGCTGAGTTTCACGATGTCGTGATATAAATCACGGCCATGCAGGGTCACGACGATGTAAACTGCGGAGAAGTCAGTTAAACGGCGAATTTGTTGCGCAGACAAAACGATTCATCTCAGGACGAGCTAAAAAGAATGCCACTGGAGGACCCGAGAATATGAGGTTATAAGTTTGTAATTTCTGGAGGGCTAATAAAGTTTCCGATACTTACATTGTAACTCACAGCATTATTTTGATATTGACTTACATTGTAATACGAACATTTTGCACACTATAAATAAAGTTGTTGCGTGATCTGTTATTGCTAGCACGATTTATTTGCATCGCATGCAGTTACCAGCGTTGAGCTATGTGCTGAGCTGTTTCGACGTAGTCTATCATAGGAGAATTTTTATGGTAAAGTTGCAGGCATACTGCAGAAAGATCCTAACATGCCGCAACAGCTAAGTGAATTGACGACTTCTATCAACACGCAAAACTCCGTCGCCATCGTGCGATAGGCTAACCTCAGGAAAGTTACTAGGCTGCTGTGCAAGTATAATATTTGTAAAGAATATATATATTTTCTAGCCAGTTTTGGCGTTGAAATTAGACGCTAAAATAACTTCTCCGAAATGCGAAATTCTACGGTATCTGATCGAAGTAAATGCACTTTCCAGTCGAGCGGCAGTTCCTTGAGTGACTTTTCGCGCTTCTTTGTTTATATCGTGAAACTCGACAAGTGAACTGTTGCATCAGATGCCTCGTTAAATTATGACCACCCTGGGTTTTCAAAGGGGAAAATTACTTCTCAGAAATCAAGCGATAAAAACTGTTCGCTGAGATGTACAGCAGCCTTTCCGAAAAAGTTTGAACCACTGTTTATATTGGGCTATTCCATTTAATATCCGCACCCCCCGGTTGAGGACTGACCTTTCCCTCTTACCCCTAAAGAATTCCATTAAAAAGTGTTACCCCTGAAGACTTCCTTAAGAAATGGGTTTACCCCTGAAGAATTTCACAAAAAAAGCATTTACCCCTGCAGAATTCCATGAAATCTCTGTTTACCCCTGAAGAATTTCACTTATAATATGGGTTTACCCCTAAAGAATTTCCCAGCCTCTGGCCTTTTACCCCTGAAGAATTCCACCGCTTTTATCCCTTTCCCCTGAAGAATTCCACCACTTTTATCCCTTTCCCCTGAAGAATTCCACTGTTCCTCAACCGGGGGGGTGCGGATATTAAATGGAATAGCCCATTTCGACGCGCTATAACAAGTCAACCGCTACATCTTCACTAACTGAAATACGTGAAGCCAGAACGCTGACAGTAACCTCGTGGTATTTACAAGTAAAAGTAAGCAAAAATGCATTTATGCTGGCTATAGAAATCACTTACACTTCGAGCTTTTAGCCTTCATACAGTGAGCTACACTTGCTCGGCGGTCCGTTCGACTTAGAACAGTTACAATATACGAAAATCGGAGAAATCGATAACCTGTTTTTTTTGCAGTAAAATTGTAACTGTTCTCAGTCGAACGGGCAGCCGAGCAAGTGTAGCTCACTGTATGATATATCATGCACGATTTAGGATCAGACGTTTTAGGGATTATTTTGTAACAGTGTTACCTGTTATACAAATGGAACGTCCGTCTATTAGAAACTGCACGCATGCGCTGGCATAATGCATATAAGCTGAATTTGTGCACGCGCGATCTATATGAAGTTAAACGAAAATAAGCACCATATCTGGTGTTACGAGGTGTTACAGGGTGTTACAGGAGATTACAGGGTGTTACAGGGTGTTACAGGCTGTTACAAGGTGTTACAAGGTGTTACAGGGTGTTACAGGGTGTTACAAGGTGTCACAAGGTGTTACAGGGTGTTACAGGGTGTTACAAGGTGTTACAGGGTGTTACAGGGTGTTACAGGGTGTTGCAGGGTGTTGCAGGGTGTTGCAGGGTGTTGCAGGGTGTTGCAGGGTGTTACAGGATGTTACAGGATGTTACAGGGTGCTGCAGGGTGTTACAGGGTGTTGCAGGGTGTTACAAGGTGTTACAAGGTGTTACAGGGTGTTACAGGGTGTTGCAGGGTGTTACAAGGTGTTACAAGGTGTTACAGGGTGTTACAGGGTGTTGCAGGGTGTTACAAGGTGTCACAGGGTGTTACAAGGCGTTACAGGGTGTTACAGGGTGTTACAAAGTTTTACAGGGTGTTACAAGGTGTTACAGGGTGTTACAAGGTGTTACAGGCTGTTACAAGGTGTTACAGGCTGTTACAAGGTGTTACAGGCTGTTACAAGGTGTTACAGGGTGTTACAGGGTGTTACAAGGTGTTGCAAGGTGTTACAAGGTGTTACAGGGTGTTACAAGGTCTTACAGGGTGTTACAAGGTGTTACAGGGTGTTACAAGGTGTTACAGGATGTTACAGGGTGTTACAGGGTGTTACAAAGTGTTACAGGGTGTTACAAGGTGTTACAGGGTGTTACAAGGTGTTACAGGGTGTTACAGGGTGTTACAAGGCGTTACAGGGTGTTACAGGGTGTTACAAAGTGTTACAGGGTGTTACAAGGTGTTACAGGGTGTTACAAGGTGTTACAGGCTGTTACAAGGTGTTACAGGGTGTTACAAGGATGTTACAGGGTGTTACAGGGTGTTACAGGGTGTTACAAGGTGTTGCAAGGTGTTACAAGGTGTTACAGGGTGTTACAAGGTGTTACAGGGTGTTACAAGGTGTTACAGGGTGTTACAGGATGTTACAAGGTGTTACAGAGTGTTACAGGCTGTTACAGAGTGTTAAAGGGTGTTACAGGGTGTTACAAGGTGTTACATGGTGTTACAGGGTGTTTCAGGGTGTTACAGAGTGTTACAGGGTGTTACAGAGAGTTTCTGATAGGAGAACATTAACTAAATGACGTATTACTAATCATAAAATAATGATCGACTGACTGGGCAGATATAACAATACGCCCAGAGACAACAGGCTTTGCCCAGTCTGTGATTGTTTTAATCAAACCGAAAATGAAATTCATTTTCTCTTTTATTGTTACAGACTATAGAGGAAAAACTTTTCCAAAAAATGTTCTCTGCTGTTACAATCTCTCATCAAGGAAAGCTCAAAGAAAAAATCCTTAAAGCTGTATTTGTCTGTTTTACTTTATGTTGTTATTAATGCATAGTTTCCGTCTCTTTTCAGACAACTTGTTGTACCTGGATCTCGGAGATACCATTTGGGAAGAGTATAAGTACCGTTGTACTCCCTTCATCAACTTAAAGACGCCATGATACACGAACTGCAGGATATTTCCTTTTTCGCACCTTTTATTCAAGTATGGCAAGCTACTTACGGGTAAAATTATCACCTGTTTATCAAGTGCAGATTACAAAGGGATCAGCATTAATACTTTAATTGCGAGCTCAGTAGAGAAGTCGGCGTACAATATCTACGCGCGGACACTTTTTCGCAACACTTGAGCTCTACTCAATTTGCCTACAGGACAGGGGAAGCTGTATTTATGCGCTTCTAAGTATGCAGCAAAAGTGTAAAGCCGTGTGATTATCTACTGGACTTCAGTAAAGCTTTTTATAGCGTTAACTCGTGAACTTTTGTCCATTAAGCTTAAAAAGGTACCATTAAATTAATTCATAATCAATTGGTACATAAACCATCTATAGTAACCTCAACAGCGTGTGATTTACAAACGTTTTCGAGAACAAGGAAAACAAACTCACTATTCAGGGGAGTGTGCGTGTGCCATACCTATTTAGTATTTTTATCAACGATCTAGAAATTATCACAGAAAATCACCAAGCCTTGTTTAAATACGCGGACTACTGAACCCTTGCAGTAAACCGGCCGTTGACAAAACCAGGATCGGACCGGATCGGATCGGATCGGACTGTCAAAACCAGGATCGGATCGGATCGGACTCACAAAACCTGGATCGGATCGGACCGGACTCACAAAACCTGGATCGGGTCGAATTCTACTAAAGAAACTCATATCCACTCATTGAAAGTAGACGCATTTCAAATTCCCATTAAAGTTGACGAAGAGAGATCAAGAAAGTGATTGCCATTGCACTGTTTTTGTTTTTTCTTCTGCATTCTGTCGTGAAGACTTTTTGTTTATTGTTATGGTTTTACATTCTGTGAACTGCTTCATTACTTCAACTACGGCATTATGAAGAGGAAACTTCAATAGCGTGTGCCAGAGTATGTACAATTAAGTCAGTACCGAAGTGACCATAAAGTAACAATGATATCAAGATAACTTGCGTCTTTCTCATTCTTTACTTGGAACTTGAACCATGTACATATGATTACAAGGTTTTTAGAATGTAACTATAGCTATTTCACAGAGTGTAATAAAACGGAACTTAAAGCTCCTAGAATGGCAGTATGACAAGGATACCTGCTTTCGTTTTTTGTCCAGATTCTAGAATGGTGGAATATGAGATCTGTGCCGACAATTACGAGAGACTGATTCACACAATGGTTTAGTGTTCGCGGTAAGCCCGCATGACGAAAATTGTGTCAAGTTTGAGCAAAAGGTTTTATTTCACCTTATCAAAACTGAAAAAAAAATTGACCTACTAAGGTCATAAATATAGAATAGTAATTACTGGTATTTTCGACCTATTGAACAATGCAAGCTATCACTGTATAAGAAAACAATCCGTTTGCTTTCTAACATTAAATGTAGGTTTGATTATTGATTCTGTTCCAGGTTTTCTGGAAAATCCCTTTCAAGTAATGACAGTATACTCGAAGTCTCTTTTCAAGTGACAGCCGTGTTCATTCAGAAGCATTATAGTTTCATTTCCATATTCACAATCAAAGTGTCTAATCAAATTATATTAGCTTTGTAAGCTTTTGCATGCAAAAAGTTTCAAAGACGTTACAGTGAATACAACTATTCATCCACATTGTATAAAAGAATAAGTTAGCCTTTTTCTGTTTCATTTCAAAAATGTGATTAACCGTAAACCAAAGACACAGTTCAAATGCAAAATTTCATTAGTTGTTATATGACAAAACAGAATCTCAAACTGAAATTCTTTGTCTTTACTAATCTTATTTTTGTCACTGATTTTTGGAAGGGCGTAAATCGTTCAGTCACATGACCAATTTCTTCAATTTCTTTGAGATAGAAAACCTTACCGACAGATAGTTTACAGGTCGATTCATTAATAGCTAAAATTTCAAGTAAAGGACGGCAAAGACGCGATCATTGTTACTTTAGGCTCTATTCCTCTTTGTCTTTCCGCTTGGATCTCTCTCTCTCTAGAAAAACGTGATCGTTTAATGAAGTAGTTTAAATGCATAACAATAAACAGTCAGTCTTAACCACAGAATGGAGACGGAAAAAGCAAAAACAGTGGAATGGCAATCACTTTCTTGATCTCTCTACGTCATCTTGATCCAGAGAAACCACTTGACCATTTTTTAATGGGAATTTTTTAATAGAATTCGACCCGATCCAGGTTTTGTGAGTCCGGTCCGATCCCATCCGGGTTTTGTCAGTCCGATCCGATCCGATCCGATCCGGTCCGATCCAGGTTTTGTCAACGGCCCAGTAAACCCTTCCTGTTTGCAGTAATGGCCACTGTCGCACGGATTTAGTGGATCAGTTTTTTAACTTCATCTAAGGATAATAGTATGATATGTAATCCGTCGAAACAGTGTAACGAATTCGCTAGTCAATAACATTCTGCAATGCACAGAGCTGCCTATTTTAGGTGTTATCAGGAGAATTAGTAGCATTATTCCGAAGAAGAAAGAACCAAAGTATCATCTTAGAAAATGAGCTGTCTAATCAAGGAAATAAATTCTGATAGATTTACGAATGTGTTTGTAAATAGTCTTATTTTTTAAATATAATCTAGATCTTTTACCATTTGTATATTGCTGACGTAATTTCGACTTACATTTTGTGTTTTCACGATTGTAAATGCAACTTAGGTTATGTTTATATCTTGAGGGGAAGAAATACATGTTATTTACCCGCTGGGAGGTCCGTGTGGGGAAACACTGTGCTAGATGTCTTGAGTACGGCCCTATGCAAGTAGTTTACATAAAGCACTTATATCCTCGCTGGATATGCCGGGCAGTGGCAAATGAGGCACCACTGAGAAGTATTAAAATAGAACGCCAAAGGAAGCCAGAAAAGGCTCTAATTTAGGGATGTTTGGAACCCTGTATCTTATGATACTTGAAACTTGCTGCCAAAAATCGATCATTTCTGATACAAATTGCTCATATACCTTTGCCTGTTATCCAATAATTCCACTTTGCGAACTGCGTTTCGTAGCTGAAGCCACGCAGATAAAATCAAGGGCAGACAATCCTCGTCAAAATCTTGCTCGTCAATTACGGGTTCTTCAAGAAAATGAATTAAAAACGCCAAAAGCAGCCGCCGTCAGTACAGCAGCCGAAACCTCTTCAGGCGGCTGGTATATTGGAGGATAATGCCCGAGCTGAGGCTGAAAGATCGCCGGGAAATTAGTAAAAAAAACCACAGTGATAATCACAGCGTATTTAATTGCGGTTGGAATAAATGCAAGTTGATTGGTTTACGTAAGTTTTTAACACTGTGTTTTGATAAAACGTTAGACCTAGGTGACTTTTTTCCTTTGTTTTGTACTTGTCTATAAAATCGGGCGACGAATATCAAATCGGACGGGGTATATTACCTGATACCTGTCGTCCGATTTTGTACCACGTGATGCGTTTTGTCCAATGAGCGCGAGCGAAAATCAATCGCTGGGTTATAAAGAGTAAATCCCCCCCCCCCCCCCTTGGCTTACTGGTATATTGGAGGATAGTGCCCATGGCTGAAAGATGGTTTTCAAAATTTCAGTTACCCTCGAAGCTTCGCTTCTCGGGCAAATGTTTATGACTGTATTGCCAATGAAACATAGAAATTCAACTATTTTTTCCGTTAGTCACTTACTAGTGACTTACTAGTCACTTACTATTCCTTCACATCCATACCATTTCTTGACGTCAACGTGTCTCTCATTAACGGTAAACTCACGACTGACCTTTACACTAAACCTACCGACAAACATCAATACTTGCTACAATCTTCATGTCATCCTAAACACACTAAGAGAGCTATTCCATTCAGCTTAGCTCTTAGACTCCCCCGTATTTGTTCTTCTGACGACACTTTCACGAAACGAACAACTGAACTCAAAACTTACCTTAACAAACGGGGATACAACCTGTCCTTCCTTGACCAAGAAATACGACGTGTCCACAACATCACACGTACCGAATCACTCGCTTCCAAAGACACTTCTCAAACAAACCAACCCAAACGGGTACCCCTTGTTATCACATATAATCCAGCCCTTCGTTCTGTATCATCCATTATTCACAAACACCTCATCTCCCCGCTGCGCCAACGTTTTTAATGCTGCTCCCCTCGTTGCTTTCCGCCGCAGTAACAATCTTAGTAATTTATTAGTTGGCGCCAAACTTCGTAACCCTAACCAAAGTAACCAACCCCGTGGCTCGTTTCGATGCGGACACGACTGCTTGACATGCAACTATATAACAGACGGACTCACTAGCTGCACATTTTATTCTACGGGCGAAACAAGACCCATTCATCATCACATTGACTGCAACTCTAAAAACGTTATTTACATGGTACAATGCAATCGTTGTCACAAACAATACATAG